>CM032640.1:26426821-26742960 GCA_019097785.1 Fraxinus excelsior | reverse complement strand
AGTAGATTAAAATCTAATTTTAATTTAAGTTTTAGTCAAACAATCAATATTAACTATATGTTTCATGAGTTCCACAACCTTTCAACCACTTATTTCAGAAATTTATATCACAATCTACTAAAAATCTAATTTAAATTCCAACCAAACATCTTCCAAATATAATAATTTGAGGGTGTGTTTGAGCCTCATTATTTTGGAAGAATGTATTCTGGAATAGTAGATTGATTAAGACTGTGTGGTTGAAAAAGAAGGAAAAGTTATTGATGTGATGAAAATATTATTTCATTGAAAAATTTGTGGTTGAAAATGAGTAGAAAAATGAAAATGAAAATTTTAATGTGTACCAAATAGGTCTAAAAATGATAAGAATCTTAAGATGTAATATATATTTTATTAAAAAGAAGTCAATAATAATAAAGATGACCCAAATTCGAAAATCCAATCCGCTACAACTACAAACCCTATTCCAACTTGTGACCTTCACCCTTCAGGCATTCACAGACTCAAATTCACTTCAGACTTCAAAGTTCATCCCCGATTCCCCATTCGGCATCCGCGACTTCAACTTGCGACCAGGCGTCGATCACTCAGTCCGTCGCTCGCCCTGCCCACGGTGCCACCTGCATCGGCTAGTTCGACGCCTCTTGAGTCCTTTGTTCGCGTGGCGCCCGACGGTTTGTTGTTCCAATTTCCAAACTTCCAAAGGTAAAAAAAATCTAAATTTCTGACTTGATGTTGCTAACTTTACATCCAACTATTATTGAAATTAATCCAACAAAGGTGTGAGTAATGAGCTAATGTGTTGCTGAATTTCATTTTTGTTTGGAGCGCTCTCTAAAAATATGAACTGAACACAAATTTGTCTCTTTTTAGTGCGATCTCTATCGATTTTGGGACTCAAATAATTAGTTAAGGAAATCCTAATAAAGCAACACAATAAAATGAAGATGGAGATTGGGTTGAGCAATTGAACATTGCATCCTCCTTTGTTGTTGTAAACTGACCAGCGTAGACTCAAGCCTCGATATTAAAGGTGTGGCAATCGAGGCGAGTGGCTCGTCGGCTCGCCCGCTCGACTCATAGACGAGCCACTCGACGAGTTGCTCCCCGAGCGGCTCGTTTGGACGAGCTCGTGGGCTCATCATTTATTGCCTAAGTATAAAAAAAATTTAAAACATGTGACTAGGACCGTTCCGGTTACAACCAAATGGTCACTGAATTTTTAGTGACCGTTTGGTCATTCACTTTTATTTTTTATTTTCTTCATTTTTCTAATATTCTTCCCCTATAAATACTCACCCATTACAACACTTTTGTTCCACCAAACTTACTATCAATATCAATCTCTCGTTCTCTACTCTATTATCTACCATTTACAAATCATTATCGACAATATTATTCATTCATTCTATAATCATCTTATACATTTTTTTTTACATTATTATCTTCATTTTACAATTCATTTTATACACTACTACATAATTTTCATTCACTTCTCAATTCTACATTTCTACATTTTACTTCAAGTCTTCAACATTCACTTTCTATTATTCACAAATGGATTCACGATCGTTTATTGAAAACTTGTTCGGTTAGAAAGGCGAAACACCTGCTCAAAGTCAATTTAGGAATAAATTCGACAATCTCAATGAATTACTAATTCAAGAAAACATTCAAGATTTCGACGTTCATGAAAGTAGTCATCCAATTGATTTGGATGACGTTGATATTGATTGTAGTGTTCCAATTGATTTGGAACAAGATGAAGAACTTACATTAAATATTCTCGATGCAAGAAAGAAGAGAAAATAGAAGAAGCAGACAGAATGTCGAGACCATTTTAAATTGGTTCAAACTGGTCGTGTGGTCAATGGACTTCTCGAAACCAAAGTAATATGTAAATACTGTCAACAACGACTGACATAACAAAAAGGTATTGGAGTTACCTACCTCAACCGTCACTATAAAACATGCGCGGCCAAACATGACTTTCTTCCAACTGGTCAAACGCAACTACAGTTTGGTACTCCAGGCACCGGTGCTACTATAACTCCACTTTCTACATGGATGTATTCGGAGAATGAAGCTCGAATGGGAATGGTGAAGTTCGTTGTCGCGACGGAGTTGCCACTAGCAATAGTAGACAACCAACATTTCGTAAACTACATCAAAAAATATTTTCAGTCGAGGTACGTTGGGGTAAGTCGAAATATTCTTCATTCTGATACAATTGAATATTTTCTTCATTCAAAACAACTATTGATTGAGGATTTAGAAAAATATAGGGATGTGATATCTTTAACTTCTGATATGTGAGAAGTGATTAATAAGAGAGGTTATATAACTGCAATTGCACACTATATAGACCATTTTTGAGTTATGCATAAAAAATTATTATTTTTAAAATTGTTGAGTACCCGCACAACGCCTAAACTATATTTAATGCTAAATTAACATTATTAGAGAGAGTAAACGCGAGAGTAAAATTCGTTCTTTTACGTTCAACAACGCTAGTGTAAATGAGGTTTTTATTGATAAATTGCATAGAGTACTTCAACCCGATTTTGGTGGTTATTTATTTCATATACGACGTGTATGCCATATTTTAAATTCATTAGTACAAGACGATTTAAAACATGTTAATGATTAAATTAATCGAATAAGCACTTTGTATATATCATGATTACACATAGTATAAAACAACCATTTGAAGACTTTTGTGAAAAAGTTGAGATGACAAATATTATTGACGTAAGCCATAGATGGAATTCAACTTATTTATTATTAAAATCATGTGAAGGTTTTGAACATTTAATTACTGAATTTTATAACAATAGGCATGTTAGAGATGAAGACGATACTATCTTGAATGAATCCTATTGGAATATAGTTTTTAAAATTAAAAGACAATTTTTTATGAGTCTACAAATCTATTGTCTGGTGTTTATTATCTCACAGTTGTATGGTTCTTGAACGTTTTTATATAATTGTTAGGGCTTTTAAAAGATTTCAAAATGACATCGATTTTCATGCAGTTATATATTCCAAGAAATTAAAATTTAGAAAATATTGGGAAAAATTACATATGTTATTCCTTTTAGCATGCGTCATGGACCCAAATATAATTTATCGGGTACTAAATTTTTCATTGATCAAATTTCAAATGCTTTAACTTTTAATGTACCTATTACTTATAAGAATTTGGAATAAACGTTAGTAAAATGTATGAATTATATGCTTCATGAATGTTTACATATATTACTTGTGTACCTACAACTATTCATCGCACTAATATAACAGATGACGACGCTGAAGTTTTAAATTTATTCGAAACCATAAATTCATATAGATATGATTCAACTGCATATGCATGTGATTCCTCTAGTAGTAGTAGTTTGTCTTCCAATGCATGTACTCAAATTTCGAGTAATAGTCAAAATGCGTTGTCATATAAATTAATTGATTATTTTAGTCATACTTTACCTAATAACAAAGCAGTTAGGAAAAGTTCAGGAAAAGGTAATTGAATTCTGACGAAATTATGAACGTCGATGGCCAGTTATTTCTGCAATGGCAAAAGATCTACTAACACATCTAGTTAGCATTGTAGTTTTGGAGTTTGCTTTTAGTGCATGGAAAATGGTTCTCTATGAGGTCAGTAGTCGATTAAAAGAAGATATTTTGGAAGGGTTAATGTGCGTGAAGGATTAGGAAGACGCTAATTATCGAATTCAAGATAAATATGTTGAGATTGCATGTAACCGAGTAAGTGATATTTAATTTCACCGTATTCATCACAAAATTTTGTTTTTATACTTTTATAATTTTTTTAAAAAATTGTACACGTAACAAATTGTTCGTGTACAATTTTTAATTCCACCTACTCAAAATTGAAGTAATTGGTCTCAAGCCCGGATAAAGGAGGAGTGTATATCTTTATTTTTTTATTTTAAAAAATAAAAATGTTTTGAAAAATAAAAAATGGATATTTAAAAAATTGTTTATAAAATGTGTGTGTGTTAAGTTTAATATAGTATAAAAGGGTAAATAAAAAAACAAAACTCAATTTTTAAAAGGCAATGGTCAAAAAATATTTTGTAAACAATTTTTTAAATGTACATTTCTTTAGAAAATGTGTATTTATATATTTTTTTAGGTTTAGTAGTAGTTAAAAAAACGAGCTCGGGCACGAGCCGAGCGGGCCCAAAACCTCAGCTCGTGCTCTGGTCGGCTCGGCCCATTGCCACCACCACTCGATATACGTTTTACTTGTATCCGATCATTCAACATCAACAAATAATGTAGTTCACTAGATATAAAATAAGCCATTTCACGTTTGGTAAAATAGCAATAATATTTAGTTTATTCTAGACTTACATGCCCTTTATGACTGTGTGCTCGAAGGAAATCAAGTAAAGGTTCCAGAGATTCTTTATTGCGAAAAATGATTGAAGAAAGATGACGGTTGAGGAATTGGGCACCGTTGCCGATGGACGAGGATCGAGTTGGGCGAGGAAATGTTGCATTGAATGGCTCGAAATCCAATTGAAGAACATACGGGTCATCATTTCTAGCACGTATAGAAAACAGATTACAGTGAGTATCCAGAAATTAGTCAAATTACTCATCTTCCAAAATTAAGAAGCAACACTTTCTGACATCAAGAATCAGGAAAGTCACTCACCGTCCAGCCACAAGTTCTTAGAATCGTAAATATTCATAAACTGTCAATTGGTCGACGCTGAGTTCATATACATTGACACGTACAAATTCCCAAACACCAGGTCTTGGTCAGACAGCTATGGCAACAAAAGGTGGCAAAACTATGGCTTCCTGTCATCAGAGTTAAAGCAGAATATTTAAGGCATTAAAAAATTATAGTTCCAAGAAGAACAAAAGTTTCAATTTGCTACCACCCTGATCCCAATATTTTGCTCATTTCTCCACAAAATTGATTCAGAATAATTATCTGGCCGACAAATCAATGTCATAATATACAAAATACAAACTGATGAAAATCCATTATAGAGTTCTAACAATCCTGAAAAATGAGAAATTAAATTAGTTTAATCAAGAAATAAATACTTCTTCCTTCCTCGGTTCCAATTCAGTAAAATGCACATAAAAGTTAACCTATGGGTTTTACTTTTTGTCCAGCTCATCGATCGGATGATGGCCCAGGGAAACATATCTTCAAACAGTTTTTTTTTGTTAGTTTAAAGCAAAGTAGCGAGCGATCAGTGACCGAAGAACAACACAAAACAATTAATTAGGAATGAAACTTATTTAATTGGTGTACACTTTGAAATATTGGTCATAAACTTACCCATTCTTCACTACGGAAGGCTAATATCAATCATCACCCTCAAGTCCATACAATCAGACTCGTTGAACCACAATTTCATGACATTCCAGAAAGTGTGCAAAGCGTGTTCTCAACTCATATGTTGTTGTCAGTTATATATATTTTGAGATTTATCACAACATCCTTTGTCATGGTATGATAATTTTTACAAGCAACCAACTGTTTTGTGCTATGTTAAAGTTCCACACTTGCATCACGTGTTTAAATGAAAACAAATGTTAAAATCAAACTTGAAATGAAAAATTAAATTTGAAATGGTACAATAAACGAGCTCACAGATACAATAATGATAGACAAGACTATAAATCAGGTCACACATAATAGTTTTCAATCAAGTCACATATTGGAAATGTAAATTAAATCGGGTCATAAATATATAGAACCTTAGACAATCAGGTAAATTAAATCACAAATACATCATACATATGATGATATACAACCAGGTCACATATTGAAAAAGAAATCTAAATCAGGTCATATATACATATAATGGCATATACTCATGTAAATAAGGTTACAGATGCAGAGAATGGCATGCATCTAGATCACAAATCCATAAAACCTTGGTCAAAATAGGATTGATAGGTCACATAAGGCCTATTATATGGCACACATCTTTCATTAATAAAAAAATATCATTTTTTATAAAACAGGAAATTCTCACCCATTTCCTTCGCTACTAAAATTGAATCGAATAAATGTCACAAATATCCAATACATTTGTAATACTTTTTACCCATCAATTTTAGACTACATACTTATAACTCAAATGAACAAAAAATTGAAAATACCTTACTCATGGACCTTTTTTTTTTTTTTTGCCTAACCCAGATGATCTTTGCCTCTTTGATGTAATTTCTTTTCCTGTGGCTCATTTTTTTGCTACTTCTTTTATCTGGTGTCTCATCTATCTTCTTTCCACTATTCACACCCTTTAATTTAGTCATTATACTTCGGTTTCAGAATCTACAGCTTTCATAAAGTAAATAAAATATGTTTATATAGTAAGAGGCTAATATATGATTGAGGATGCTAATATACGGTTGAAGTCACCCGAAGTTGGAGATTTAGGAACGAATCTTGGAGTCGTAGAGGATATGGAGGTTATGTGTGAGAAGAATAAAGGTTTCAAAAATAACGAAAGTGAAGATAATTCAAAATTGAAAATACTTAATTTACGGGAAACACAATCAATTAATTAAAATTTTACTATTTAATTAACATATTAAATACTTGAAAAGTGAACAAATAAATTTTATCTCTGATTTAAGAAGTGTAATCTTTAAACACAAGTTGCTGTGTAAATTCCACTTATAAATTTTTCAAATTTTAGGTCTATAGATAAATAGGCCGTAAAAACACGAAAATTTGAAAAAATAAATAAAAAATGCAATAGATAAATAGGTATTATTTACTGTAATTAAACCCATTAAAAACTAAATTTATGATGAATTAGGAATCTTGTAATGAAATTAATACAATAACTGCATCAATCCTACAATATCACATGCCTTAGGTTTGAAATATGATGGAAAATTTTCAATTTTAGGTGTGGGACTAATTAAAGTTGTAGTCTTTATTATTCGAATAAATAATATTATGGCAAATTAACGGACTAAGCCCGTCCAAAACTGCAAGATCTCTATGAAAGAAAACTGGCGCCTTGCGTTGGGTTACGTCTTTCAAAATTCAAAAAGGATAGAAGCCCACCAAATTATGACGCAGGGAAGATGAAAATTAAATCTAGATATCGTTCTAGAGACGAAAAGAACACAATAATTTCTGAATCAAACAATAATATTCATTGAATAATACGAAAAGCAGTAAAAATCCTTTATATAGGCGTTACAAGGAACCCTAAAAGCGGAAAATATCAAAAAGTGCCAAAATTAGCGAAAAATCAAATCGAATCATACTAAAAATAACAATTCGGAGGCCTAAACGTTGGAATTTGCCTAAAATCACGAGACCTCGGGTCTTTGCCCCGAGTCCAACTTTTCGGGCCGTTTCTAAGCCGCCTGTCAAATTTCAGCCCATTCCGACAACGTCGCGACAAATTACCAAAATACCCCCGAATTGATTCTCCCTACATCAGTCCCCTTCTCTTAGAGAAACACTCGTCCTCGAGTGAAGTACTGGCATGGTCATGGGAGCATGGTACTCATATAGGTCCCGCACGTTGAACGTCTTGGAAATGGAGAGGTCGGCAGGGAGATCAACTACATACGCGTTGTCATTGATTTTCTGAAGGATCTTCACTGGACCAATCTTCTTCTGTTTCAGTTTGTGGTACGTTCCCACAGGGAACCTTTCTTTGCGAAGGTGCACCATAACCTGATCCCCAACTGAAAAAACTTTCAAACGCCGATGACGATCTGCTGCCTCCTTGTATTTCACTGCAGACTCTTCCAATTTTTTTTTGACGTCTGTGTGGATGCTAAAATGTTTATCAGCAAGGTGCTGGGCAACAATGCTCATGCCTGGCAACTTTGGTAACGGAACCACATCCAACGTATGAAGTGGGGGCGGATGTAAACAACTTCAAAGGGGGACCTGCCACTAGATCGGTTAGGCACCAAGTTGTATGCAAATTCTGCCTGGGAAACAGCAAAGTCCCACTGCTTGGGATGATCTTGACACAGACTACGCAGGATGTTGCCCAATGTTCGGTTCACTACCTCCGTCTGTCCATCTGTTTGGGGATGGCAAGTGCTGCTATACTGCAAGGCTGTATCGAAACGGTGCCACAGAGAGCGCCAAAAGTGGCTCAGAAACTTGGTATCACGGTCAGAGACGATGGATTTGGGGACTCCGTGTAAGCGAACTACCTCCTTGAAGAACAGATGTGCAATGTGGCTAGCGTCCGAAGTCTTTCTGCAAGGAATGAAGTGTGCCATTTTGGAGAACCTGTCCACCACGACAAAAACAGAGTCCATACCTCGCTGGGTACGGGGCAGGCCAAGGATGAAGTCCATAGATAGAGCTTCCCAAGGAGCATCCGGAATAGGCAACGGAGTATATAACCCGGTGTTCTGTGCTTGCCCTTTAGCAGTCTGGCAGATGTAGCAGCGTTGCACAAACTTCTCCACATCCCTCTTCAAGTGTGGCCAATAATACCGAGACTCCACCAAGGAGATGGTTTTGTCCCGCCCAAGGTGACCTCCCAGTCCACCGGCGTGTACCTCCCGAATAAGGAGCTCCCGCAACGATCCGCGAGGGATACATAAGCGGTCATCATGAAACAGGTATCCATCATGAACCTGGAAGCTAGGAGAAGGGTGGGTATGAGAAAGGACCGGTTTCCAGATTTCGCTAAAATCTTCGTCAGTGGCATAGAGGTCCTTCAGGTACTCAAAGCCGATAATCTCAGCCCGCACAACTGTAAGCAAGTGAGCCCTCCGACTCAATGCGTCTGCTACTTTATTGAGTGTTCCAGATTTATGCTTCAAGGAGAACGTGAACCTCTGAATGTAGGCAATCCACCGAGCATGCATACGGTTAGGTTTGGCCGAATTCTGCAAGTACTTCAGAGCTTGATGATCACTATGAAGGATGAACTCACGTTGTATCAAATATGGCTCCCAATGCTGTAATGTTCGCACCACGGCATACAATTCTTGCTCATAAGTGCTCCACCTTGATCTGGGCTCGCTTAGTTTTTCACTAAAGAAAGCAACAGGTCGTCTTTCTTGGGACAACACGGCTCCAATACCCACACCAGAAGCATCACAATCAACTTCAAACAGATTCTCAAAATTCGGAAGGGCTAAAACAGGGGCCGTGGACAACTTCTCTTTCAAGAGAGCGAAACTCTTTTCTGCTTCATCACTCCAAAGTAGATGTTTCTGCTTCAAGCAGTTTGTGAGAGGCGCTGCTATGGTGCTAAAGTTTCTCACAAACCGCCTATAGAAGGTTGCCAGCCCATGAAAGCTGCGTACATCACTGATTGTTTTGGGGACTGGCCATTCCCGAATCGCCTGAATCTTAGCTTCATCAACCTTGACTCCCTCTGCACTAACTACAAACCCCAAGAAGATTAAGCTGCTGGTGACAAAGCTGCACTTCTTTAAGTTGATATATAACTGGTTAAGCTTCAGGACACTTAGGATTTCTCGTAAGTGACCTAAGTGATCAGCTTCATTGCGGCTGTAGATTAGGATATCATCAAAGTAAACAACCATGAACTTTCCAATAAACGGCTGGAATACCTGATTCATTATTCGCATGAAGGTGCTAGGTGCATTTGATAACCCGAATGGCATAACCAACCATTCATACAAACCCTCACGAGTTTTGAACGCCGTTTTCCACTCGTCGCCTGACCGAATCCGAATCTGGTGATACCCGCTTTTCAAGTCAATTTTTGAGAACACTTGAGCCCCCTCTAACATGTCCAACATATCATCCAAGCGTGGGATAGGGAACCTGTACTTCACTGTAATTCTATTGATAGCACGACTGTCAATGCACATCCTCCACGACCCATCTTTCTTCGGGGTGAGCAACGCTGGAACTGCGCAAGGACTCATGCTCTCCCTGATCAATCCCTTTTGCAATAATTCAGTGACTTGACCCTGCAAAATTTCAAACTCCTTAGGACTCATCCGGTAATGGGGCAGGTTGGGGAGACTGGCACCTGGAACCAAATCGATTTCATGCTGCACTGTCCGCATTGGAGGAAGTTCTGCTGGTAAATCAGCAGGGATGATGTCGCGAAATTCCGCCAACAGTGGACGGACTGAATCTGGAAAACTGACTTGACCCTCGTCTGCGCCTCCCCCTCCCTTAACAACAACGGCGTAGACCTGCCTTGTCTCCTTCATCTCTGGTAACAGGTCTGGCACAATCAGAAAATTCTGGCTATTTTCCCCCGACTTACTCTGGGCTGCTCCGTGTTGTCTAGGCGCTAGCACCACTTTCACGCCATCCTTGACAAAGGAGTAAGTGTTGTCCCTACCTCTGTGCACGGCGTCTCTATCATATTGCCATGGCCTACCAAAAAGCATGTGGCACGCATCCATGCTCACCACATCACAAAGCACATCATCTTGGTAATGCTTCCCAATAGACAGCGACACCCAACATCGTTCAGTAATTTCCACTGCACTCCCGATGTCTTTAATCCAGCCAATCTTGTAGGGTGTTGGATGCTTCTCAGTAGGTAAGCCCAGCTTGTCAACCATGGTCCTGGAGACAATGTTTTCACTGCTGCCACTATCGATGATCAAATCACACACCCTCTGCTTCACAGTACATCGTGTGGCAAAGATCTTATGTCGTTGTTCATCTTCCTTTCGCGGAGTATACATCAAACGGTGAACTACAAGGGACACTCCCTCATCCTCATGGGTCACTGCGGCAACCTCGTCCTCATCGTCAAGAACCTCATACGGATAATCACCTTCTTCCGCAAACTCATCATCATGAATGGCTAAATTCACAGCCTGCCGCTGTGGACATTGATTAGACCGATGCCCTGGCTGACCGCAACGATAACACTTATCACCTCTAGCTGGAGCATAAGGATTAGTGCGTACGGCAGGGGGGTTAGGGCGGTCGTCTTTGGTGGTGGTGCTGGAACTCTCGGCTGGGCAAATCCCCGATTAGCGCCGACAGGCCCCGATTGGGTCTGGAAGTCAGTTGTGGCTTTGCCCCCATAGCTTGCTGTTGTCTGCATAGGAGATGAATTAAATCTGCCTCCACTGCTTGTGTTAAACGTTCGGATGCCTCGTCTATTGATCTGTAATTCTGCCCGCGTGGCCAGCTGTATAGCTTCCTGCAATATGTGTGCCGGCTGCATCATAACAAGGTCCTGAATATTAGCGCGCAAACCCTCCACGAACCTGGCAACCAGTTGACCCTCAGATTCTGGGAGGTCGTTTCTAGCAGAAAGTCGTTGGAATTCCGAAACGTAATCGTGCACTGTTCTGTTACCTTGTCGACACCTCTGATACTGCTGAAACAGAACCTGATCATAATCTACAGGTAGAAAACGAGCCTTCATCAACTGCTTCATTCTGTGCCAAGTCCGGATCTTGTTGCGATTCTGCCGAACCCTAGAGATCTGTAGTTGCTCCCACCAGGCA
This sequence comes from Fraxinus excelsior, assembly GCA_019097785.1. Taxonomy (NCBI): domain Eukaryota; kingdom Viridiplantae; phylum Streptophyta; class Magnoliopsida; order Lamiales; family Oleaceae; genus Fraxinus; species Fraxinus excelsior. The sequence continues at coordinate 26,731,509 of CM032640.1, read as the reverse complement.
GAGGCGCCCCCTTTCAGTTTGTAAGCAACCAGCTTCACCTTTTTTTCCTCTTCAATTCCCATGTATTCGAAAAAACGTTCAACCTCGCTTAGCCAATCCAGAAACTCTTCAATGCCTAACTGCCCATCAAAAGATGGAAGATCCATCCTCATACGGAAGGTATTATTATTGCCACGTCCCTGATCTGGAGGGTTATCCGTGAGAATCATGCCTTCGATCTCTTCATCAGTCGAATCACCCTCGAAGTCCACTGGTTGAAGGGGTCTGTGACCACGCCGATTCTGGTTGACTCCTCTTGGTTCGCGAGGTGGAAAACGCGGATTAACATTGATTGCTAGGGTTGCCAATATGTCCCGAATCTCTTGAAGTTGACGGTCAGTCGTCCGCCGATCCTCTTCCACTCGTTGCCACAAATCACCAAGCCCACGTTCATTAATGGGATTAGGATTTTCTCCACCTTCGTTTTGTGCCATCTAAGCCAAGGGAAGGCCTCGCTCTAATACCACTTGACGCAGGGAAGATGAAAATTAAATCTAGATATCGTTCTAGAGACGAAAAGAACACAATAATTTCTGAATCAAACAATAATATTCATTGAATAATACGAAAAGCAGTAAAAAGCCTTTATATAGGCGTTACAAGGAACCCTAAAAGCGGAAAATATCAAAAAGTGCCAAAATTAGCGAAAAATCAAATCAAATCATACTAAAAATAACAATTCGGAGGCCTAAACGTTGGAATTTGCCTAAAATCACGAGACCTCGGGTCTTTGCCCCGAGTCCAACTTTTCGGGCCGTTTCCAAGCCGCCTGTCAAATTTCAGCCCATTCCGACAACGTCGCGACAAATTACCAAAATACCCCCGAATTGATTCTCCCTACATCAAATTATCTCCCATAAAAATCAATATAATCGTACACCAACGGACCAAGTTGGGTGGAGATAGGGGTGGGCTGGGGTGGGCTACAGCACACCCTTGCCCAAGCCCAGCTTTTGTAGAAAAAAAAAGAGGGCTTAAAGCCCTATTTTTTCCACCATTCAACCCAATTGCCCACTGTCCAAGTCCAACCTAGTAGCCCACTGTCCTAGCCCATTTAAAAAATTGAAAGCCCAAATCCAAGCAAAATAAAATTAAACCCAATTCCCACCCATTGACCCAAAAGGCGAAACCATCTCTGCTCTCTCTCACACCTTTCGTCCTTGCCCTCTACTGAAACAGCGAAAGCCGAAAGCGAAATTGGAAACTCTCCCTCTCAAACCCGAAATGGAAAACCCCTTCATCCACCGTCCGCCGAACGCCGTCTGTGAGAAATGCTTTCTTATAGTTTAATTTAATTCGGTAACTGTAACTCTGTAAGTGAAAATCGGCCTTGCAGCCTGCACCATGTTCTTCAGTTCTTCTTCTTCACTCCTCAATTTCTTGTGTTTTGTGCTTGATTTCTTCACTAGTACAGGTTTAATTTCTTGTTTTTTGTGTTTAATATCTTGTTTCAGTTTCAATGTTGTAATGTCTTGTAAGTTGTAAGTTGTAACTGTTGTTTTGTTTGATTGTTTCAAACTTTTCGAGTCGATTCGGCCATTGTGTGTGCTCAGTTGTGCTTCAGGCTTCATCGGAATCGTCTCTTCAGCCTTCATTTTCGGCATGTAGTGAGGTATGTTTTCGGCCTTCACTTGTGTGTGCAGTGCAATAATGCAGTTGGATGTGTCATGTGTGTGCAGGCAACATTAGACAATTTATACTCCATTGAAGCATTTGAAATTGAAGGGTTGCTAGTTGCTAAACTTCTAAAGTTGTGATTTGCTAAGTTGGTTATTGGTATATACATTTGATTTGATTAACAAATTAGGCAGACTTCAGACTTGTTATTTGCTAAGTTGATTTAGGATTTAGGCATTTTTTTAGGAAATGTTAGTTTGAGAATTTAGCCATTAGCAATTTAACCTATGATATAATGATAGAAATGTATAGGATATTGGAAGTTTTTTTTATATTTATGCTCTTAGGTTTAATATGGAGGAAAATCGACCTTTTTCCAAAAAATGAAGAATTTTGTTATCTTTCTTCTTAAAGAGTAACAAACATCAGGGTACTCCAATTCCTACGGCATCCACTCCAAGTCTACTTTTATCCTTTGAAGTTGAACGATCGTCATCTTCTAATCTAATTGTGGAACCATTTGATTCTATTGAATGGAACCCAGGAAAAAAGAAAGCAAATATGTGAACATATATTTAATGAACGCGATTGGATTAGGCGAGCCTATCTAAATGTTGGACCTTATCAACCAAAACTTTTGGACTATCAGAATAAAGAATGTGGAAAGCAGAAACGTCGATTTTAAGAGCGTTGGTACAATCAGTTTCCTTGGTTTGAATATTCACCTTCAACACATAAAACATATTGTTTTTATTGCTTCTTTTTTTCTTAATGATAATGCTCCATCTATTATTTCATCGTTGGTTACAATTGAATTTGACAGTTGGAAGAGGGTTAACCAAAGAAGTAAATGTGCAATTCTTATTCATGTTGGTACAACATCGTCATTGTATCATAATGATTGTAAGAGAAAAATTGAAAATCTAATGAAACCAACTCAGCATATTAACAAGGTAATGCAATCTGTATCGACCGTGGAAAAACAAAAAAATTGTTTGCGTCTAAAGACCGCTATTCAGAGTATTCTGTGGTTAACACTTCAAGGTTGTTCCTTTAGAGGCCATGACGAATCTCAATCTTCAATGAATTGTTGGAATTTCATTGAACTGGTGGATGCATTTGAAAAAATGAATGTGGAAGTAAGAAATATTGTTTTGGATAATGCTCCCAAAAATGCTACATATACGTCTCCAGACATTCAAAAAGAGGTTCTATACATTATGACCAATAAAGTACGACAAAGAATTCGTGACGAAATTGGAGATGCGAAGTTCAGTATTCTTGTTGACGAAGCATGAGATGAATCTTCACGAGAACAAATGACTATTGTCTTGAAGTTTGTGAGTAGTAATGGAATTTTGACATAATGTTTCTTTGCAATCAAAAGTGTTAGTGACACTACCTCATTAAATCTTAAGAATCAGATTTCCGATGTCTTGTCCGTTTCAACCTTCAAGTGCAAAACATGAGAGGTCAAGGGTATGACGGTGCTAGTAATATGCGTGATTCTTGGAATGGACTACAAGTATTATTCCTTAGAGATTGTCCATATGCATACTATGTCTATTGTTTTGCCCACCGTTTACAACTTACATTGGTTTCTGCAGGTAGGGATGTCTCAGATATTAATTCATTTTTTCTCATTTGGACAGTGTTATTAATATGTTTACATCATTTCCTAATTGTATCAATGAGTTGAAAAGTGCCCAAAGAATAGAAATTGGGCATTTGTTGGAAATTGGAGAGCGAGAGTCAAGAAGTGGGGCTAATCGATTGGTAATTTGCAATAAGCTGGAGGTACTTGTTGGTCTTCTCATTACAACTCTGTAAAGAGCTTGATTGATATGTATGCTGCAACTTGCAAAGTATTTGAGTATTTTAGTGATCATTCTCCAAATACAAGAACTCGGTCCAAGGTTGATGGCATATACAAAACCATGACAACATTTGCATTTGTATTTATCTTGCATTTAATGCGTAGAATGTTGACAATTACGGATGTACTTTGTCAGACCCTTCAGAAGAAAACTCAAGATATCTTAACTGCATTTAGATTTATCCATTCTACAAAAAGTATCCTTCAAGCATTGAGAGAAGATGGCTGAGAAGAATTTCTTGAAGAGGTGAAACTTTTTTGTTCAAAAAATGATATACATATACCGGACTTTGATTGTTCTTATATGGTTGGTTGTTCCCATGATCGTGGGTATCCTATAGTTGAACATCATTACCATTTTGATATTTTCAATACAACCATAGATTTTTAGATAATGGAGTTAGATACAAGATTTAATGAGACATCATTAGAACTCCTTTCTTTCAATACGACTTTGGATTCAACATTTTTTTTTGAATCATTTAACATGGATAATATGTGCAAGCTTGCGTAAAAGTTTTATCGTGAAGATTTTTCGCAACAAGATATTTATTATTTGGAAATTGAGTTGCAACATGATAAGAATGGTGTTACTTCCGTACCTCGATTTCAAGTGCTTACACTTTCTGATATATGTTGGAAACTGGTTGCAAGTAGAAGGTCGGAGAGTTACGTCATTTTGACTAAATTGATTCGTTTAGTACTGGTACTACCGGTTTCAACAACGACAGTTGAGCGAGAAGTTTCAGCAATGAAACATGTGAAGACGAAAATTCGTAACAGAATGAATGATTATTTTCTTGCTGATTGTTTAACACTAAATATTGAACGAGAATTTAGTATTAATTTAGATCTAGATTCTATTATAGATGAATTTTATGCTATAAAATATCGTCAGGTACAATTGTAAGTATGGACTCCTTCATATCAATCTCCGTTTCCATTTTCGTTCTCTTTCTTTCTGCTCTTTTCTTCCACTGCACCAATGCAGCCACTTTCGATATTCGTAACAATTGTCCGTTCACAGTCTGGGCTGCTGCCGTACCTGGTGGTGGCAGACAGCTTGGCAGTGGCCAAACTTGGAGAATCAACGTTGCTGCGGGCACTACAGCGGCTCGAATTTGGGCACGAACAGGTTGCAGATTTGACGGGTCCGGCCGTGGTCGTTGTCAAACTGGGGACTGCAATGGACTATATCAGTGTCAAGGCTATGGTGCACCACCTAACACCCTAGCCGAATACGCCCTCAACCAGTACAATAACCTGGACTTCTTCGATATATCTCTTGTTGACGGGTTCAACGTGCCAATGGAATTTAGTCCTACCTCCGGCGGGTGCAGCCGGGGAATCCATTGCAACGCCGACATCAACGGTCAATGTCCGAATGAGTTGAGGGCACCTGGTGGCTGCAACAACGCATGCACAGTGTTCAGGAGCGACCAGTACTGTTGCAACTCTGGGAGCTGTTCAGAGACATACTATTCTAGGTTCTTTAAGGACAGGTGCCGCGATGCATATAGTTACCCTAAAGATGATCGAACCAGCACATTTACTTGTCCAGGAGGAACCAATTATCGAGTGGTCTTTTGTCCTTAAAGACAGCATTTCACTGTAATAAAATAATTATAACAAATAATCTGAGTTCTTCTATGGAAGACTCAACTTGGCTTGAATAAAGTGCAAATACTGTAAGGTTTTCAGATAAATATAAAATAAATTTCCGCTAAGAAAAATTTGTATCCATGTCTTTTCTATATGAAGAAATGTCTGTCAGTGTGTTTGAAAAGGGCATTAAAATTTATTCTCGAAAAGGCTTTATGCCTCGAAAGATCCTTTCTTTTTATTGAGGACGATAGATATATAACAAAGGATGTCGTGAATATAGGATAAAAAAACTCTCTAGACGAGCATGTTTGGCTTAGCTTAAAAGCACAAGGGTGTGGTGTTTGGTTGACATCTCTAGGGAAAGTCCGTGTAAATGTTGTTTTACGTGAAAACTTATTTCAAATTATTTGTACTTCATTTGATTGAGAACGTGTTGAGGAGTCAAGAATTAAATGGGAAGAATTTCTCCTGGTTGCATGGGAAGAATTTATTGAAAGAATTTTCAAAAAACCTTTGTATATGTGAGTGATTACCTATTAGAACTTAGAATAAATGTAAAAATTTAGATTTTTAAGAATATTTTAAAATTATATTTAATTTACTATATTGGGTAATTGCACGTGAGGTCACTGGATTTTTACGCCACTGACAAGTTGATCACTGGACTTCAATTGCCAGTAATTGGATCATCGAACTTCTATTCAACAATAATCAGGTCAAGTGAATGGTGGCCATTTTTTTGGAAAAATATTGTTTTGAATAGTAAATTTTAGGAAAATGTGTGGTTAAAAAGTAGGAAAATGTTTTTGGTTTGTGTAGAATATTTTATTTTTTGAATGTGTAATTGAAAATTAGTACATAAAAAAAAGTTTTGCAAGGGTGGGGGACAAATATGGGCTAAATCGACCCCTTTCTTTCTTTGGTTGAAACCATGAACAGTGCTCATTAAAACTAAGAGGAAGTTACAAAAAAATAAGAATTTTAAAGTTCTAATTTCAAATATAAACTTTATTATACAAAAATCATATATTAATTCATCTATGTCATCTATCTTCTCTCTCTAAATCACAATTAACCAAACTTAAACCCTAATTCTCTCTCTCTCTCTCTCTCTCTTGTGCCACCACTGGAGCACCGTTGATGTTAGGCTCTCTCTTTCATCAAATAGCTGGTCAACATCTCTATGTTGTGCCACCACCATGAGAGTTGTTGCAGTTCGTAGATTTGCTTTAGTTTTCTACCATCGAGCCTTCGATCGTGGCGTAGCCATCGGAGTCAGAGGAAGGCAATGAGATGAGAACCATGTATTAATGAACACTACACAACCCTGCAACGATATTGACACGGAACCCAAGAATGGCCAAAGAGTCAAAGTTTTGGATTTAATTAAAAAATAATGAACTAAGTAACCAACACAATCACGGACAATATGTTGACATCTTGACTACACGATTGAACGTCAAAAGATCGTTAGATCTTGATAAGTTCGGTGAACGTCATAAGATTGTTAGATCTTGAAAAATTCGGTAAATTGTTCTATCAAGAACAAGAGAGAAAGCAAAGAGCTTTTATTAATTCATCATAAAACTTAATGTTTACAATAATTGAAATTGCTATTTATACTAATACTAGAAAACCTAAGAAAATATGGAAAAACTAAAATATCACTTAAAGATTACAAGAATCATACATAAATTAAAATTATAACAAAATAAGGAAATTCGCGAAAAATTAAAATTCTCGTCAAATTATTTTCAGCATGTTTCTGTGCGATCGTAAGCTCAAAAGTACCATGTGTTTGCGAGGACTTGTGCAGAATTTTGTGACGATTCCGAAGTGTACTAATGGGCGAAAATCAAACACCCGAGCTGAGAGTTATGCCCATTTTAATATACGCTACTTGTTTTCTTTCCTAATATCTTCCAAATCTTGAATTTAACTCGTTTCGGCTTTCGAACCCTTCACGAAACTTAAACCTTAACTTGTCAACTTCTTCAATTTGGACTTCATAGCTCGATCAAGTGATTATCTATCCTGGATCATATCATTCCCTCTCTTTTCGAAATGATTTGCCATCGAATACGTGCCTTGTGATCACGAAGGGGATAACCAGCCTGCTACCCATCTCATCATTGCACCACCTGGATCAAGTGGTAAAATTTTCCTCCCATGACATAGGATCAATTCACGGTACCCATCCATTTCGCAAGTATGGATGTAATGCAACAAAAATTCATTCAGCCATAAATGTTGTTGCATGAATTCCCACGGACAATGATCAACCTGAAATAAAGAATTAAGCAAAATATGGTTGAATTTGTTAGCTTTCCCACCAATGAGATATAGATCCTCGTACTCATAATGCATCGTTTCCACCATATCATGGTTAACAATGTAACTCTGCTCTTCATTCCCCCACAATATTCTCAACCATCTGCTCAACACACTCTCCCATTATGTGCCCACTCTCTAGCTGAACCATCTCTATAATTTTTGTATCAGTCTACTTGTACTCTGGCTCTTTAATTTGTTCACTCTCCTTAGCTTGAATTTCACCTTCCAATTCATCATCCTCCATTTCAACCCCCCTATCTCTAGGCTCCTCTTGCAATTTAACCACAGTGTTCTCCTTAAGTGTGATCATCTCATCCTCTTACTTTTTTCCCTTTTACCACCTCTCCACCCTCATTTTCACTTTCTATTTATTTTCTCTTCTGTGGCTCCTCTCTTTTTTCATCACACTTACCCACATCGCTATGTTATCTCTTTTTTCTCACTTACTCCTTGGTATCATCATTTAAAAAATTAATCAGGTCGCAAATCTTTGAAAATTCCAATTTATAATCCAAACTAGTTGGTTTACTGGGAATATTACTAACAACTCAACTTCATCACACCTTCTAGAATCCTCTCGAAACCCTCTTTCACGCTTATCACACCTATACCCAAAAAAGTGATTAGGTGCATATCGTTTCCTCATAATAACCCTTAACTCATCCCAAGTTCCAATAGGTCTCTCATAATTCCTCTGCCTAAAAGTTGTCAACTGATCCCAAATTATAGCATAACCTACAAAATGAATTATAGCTAACTTTACATTTTTCTCCTCAAAGTAACCATGAGCATTAAGTATAAACTCTATTTTTTCTTTCCACGCCAGTATACCTCTAGATCACTCCATTTGAATGTGGGAAATATTGTTTTTCTATTGCACATATTCTGATCAACACTTCCTCCACCAAGATTTCTACTCTGCCTTTTGGCATTGGATGCTCCCGACGAAGATTAGCAATCCTTGTGTCCTGTTTGTCCAGTTTGTCGATCATATCACCAATCATCCTTTCAAACCGCTGTAACACCTCATTCGATATCCTAAATTCTACAATATTTCCGCCTTACCCAAGTTCACTCGTGTATTACTCAAATTTAGCTTTTACCCTCTATTGATCCCACCACGCAGCCTTTTACTACTCAAACTTTCAATCAAGTCCTTCATAGAACAATTCAAATCCAACCAGTAGTTATTCTCGTAGAATTCAAACCAAGTGATATCTGTGACCTTAAAGACTCAAGGAAAAACTGGATAATTTGGGGTGAGAAAAAAATTTTAATCAAAAAAGTGATCTTGAATTTGAAATATACTGAACAAAATAAGATTTGAATGTAGGATTGATAATAAGATGTTGGAAATTTTCAAAATAAATCAAGAATTCTTTTTCGGAACAGTACACGTAAACAATATCTATGAACAATTTTTTTTAAATAAACTCTAAAATTGACTACGATAACAACGAAATAAATGAAAGTTAATTTGGATGCTAGATCAGCCCAAAAACAACTTTTGAAATTTTTTGGATCAAAGACTCAAAATCTATTATGGACACGAAGAACAAAAACAAAAGAAAAGATAGAACCTGAATCCGGAGCCCAAACTCTTGATACCAAATGATGAGAACCACGTAGTAACAAACACTATGCAACCCCGCAACGATATTAACACGGAACCCAAGAACGCCCAAAGAGTCAAAGTTTAAAATTTAACCTAAAAACAATGAATCAAGCAACCAACACAATCACCGATAATATGTTGACATCTTGATTACACGATAATTGAATCTCACCCGGGTTTGAACGCTACATGATTGTTAGATCTTGATAAGTTCGGTAAATTCTTCCATCAAGAACAAGAGAGAAAGTAAAAAGCTTTTATTAATTTATCATAAAACTTAATGTTTACAATAATTAAAATTGCTATTTATACTAATACTAGAAAACCTAGAAAAATATGGAAAACAAAAATATCACTTAAAAATTACAAGAATCTTACCTAAACTAAAATTCTAACAAAATAAGGAAATTCGCGAAAAATTAAAATTCTCGTCAAATTGTTCTCGGCATGTTTCTATGTGATCGCAAGCCCAAAAGTACCATGCGCTCAAATAGACTTATGCAGAATTTTGTAACGATTCCGAATTATATTCATGGGCAAAAATCCGATAGCCAAGCCGAGAATTATGCTCATTTTAATATCCGCTACTTGTTTTCTTTTCAAATATTTTCCAAATCTTGAATCCAACTTGTTTTGGCTCCCAACCCTTCACGAAACTTAAACATTGGCTTGTCAACGTTTTCAATTTGGACTCCATAGCTCGACCAAGTGATTTCATAACCCAAATTATATCACAATGTCAAGCAGAACATTCGGCCGAGAAGAGGAAGACAGAAAACTATTTGATAAGCGGCCGAGGTGGCGGAGTAGAGCCGGCGGAAGCCGCCAAGCATTCTGATTTTTGGGATTTGATCTGAGAGCAACTACCCACAACCAACATCGTTCTAGTAGTGGTGGCGACGGTGTTGGTAGTTGTGGTGGTGAGGTGGTTATGGTGGTGGTTGGGTGACGATTTTGTTGATTTTTGGGCGGAGGTTTTGCTTGATGGTGGGTACAAGAAATCATCACTGGTGGATATGGGAGGTCCAATGAAAATGGCTAGTCGACAAAATTACGAGGATGCTGAGGAATCAAGCTGTGCCAATGAGAACAATTTTTATGGAGATTTCTGTTGGTTGAGTAGAATCATTAGCAAGAAACATTTAAGTTTGGGAAAAATTCATTTATCCTACCTTTACTTTACACTATTTCAAAAATGACAAAACAACTTTCACATTTCAAAAATAAGATATTTGACCTATAGATACACATATTTATTTATATATATAAATATAAATATTTATTTATATATATAAATATATAAAAAGATAATTATATATAATATAATTAATTAACCCACCTCCACCTCCACCTCCACCTCCACCTCCGACGACGTTCCGGCGACCATTCCGGTGACTATTCCGGCGACCATTTCAGTGATTATTCCGGCGACTACTCCGATTCCGACGATTACTCCGATTCCGACGACTATTCCGGCGATTACTCCGATTCCGGTGAACGTTCCGACGACTATTCCGGTGAACGTTTTGGTCACAATCGAGGTCACAAGTCATTAGTCACAAGTCACAACTCAGGTCACAAGTCACAACACATTATTATTTTTTTATAATGATTAATTACATGATAAGGCTAATGTTTCACATTTTTATTAATAGTCACGAGTTATTTTCAAATGGTCACGGCACAGGTCACATAATATATTCACACTTTTGTTCATAATCTCATGTTTTTTTCTAATGGTCACAGCACATGTCACATAATATTTTTGCACATGGCTCCGATTCTTGTTGACAGTCACAGATTTGTTGATAGTCACAGGTTTATATTAAATGGTCACAGAACGAGTCACAACATTAGTCACAGCACATGGCTCGGACACATCATAGGTCACATAGACTATACAACACCACCTCACCAACTCCAACTCACTGTGACATCCAACAAGAAGCACCACTACAAAATCGCCCCACCACCGCCGAAGTCACATGTTACAAGTTCACAACCCAAGTCACAACGCACGTCACAAGTTCACAGCCCAGTTCACAGCCCATGTCACAAGTCACAGGTCAGGTCACAGCCATAGTCGCCCACACCAACACCAACACCAACTCACCGTGACATCCAGCAACCAACACCACTGTAAAAGCAACCAGCACCACTGTAAAACCACCCCTACCACCGCCAAATTCAATAAAACCAAATAGTCAATCACCAGACACAAGAACCACCCGCCAAGTTCAATAAAACCACCCCAACCGCCAGCACCACCACCACCACCACAGAGACTATGCACCACCACCGCACAACGCCGCAAACCACCACAGAAACCTCCACAACCGGCAACTCACCAAGCCAACCACATCCACCACCGCCAAATCCAACATACCCCATCAGATCCACCACCACCACCACTCTACCACACTAACTAACCTCGCCAACACTGCCACACCTCATCATAAGCGTCGCGATCGCCGACAACAAAACCTAACACATAACCCACCATCCCGCAGACACCAACGGCGCCTACACCACCACCCACAACAAGAAAAAAAGCAACGCCACTCAAATCCGGACATCCACCATTACACTGCACCGCCAACAAGAAAAAAAAGCATCGCCACTCAGATAATAACCTCCACCACCGCAACGCACAGATCCACCACCACCACCAGAATGGATCTGTGGCGTGGACGGGCGAAGCGGGGGCTTCGGCTGCTGATATCCAAGGAATCCGTCATGTTGTTGAAGGGGCTCCGTAGGTGGTGAGGAGGCCACATCGTCGTCGATTGACGCCACCAACAGCAACTGTCGGAACGAGAAATCCGTCATGTCACTGGAACGAGAAAGAAGGATTGTCGGTCGGCCTTGCGAGTCTTCAACAGGCGCCACCAACAGCAACCAGCCACTACGACCCCGCCGCCTCTTCCACGTTGCCGGTGATGGAGAGGAGAGTACGGCGAGACGGAGAGAGAGACAGGATTGAGAGACCGGGAGAGATAGAGGCGTGAATCGTGATTTAGGTTTGAAATTGTAATTTAGGGGACGGGAGGGGTGGGTTGAGGGGTGTATATATATTAATTTGTATAATATTATTATTAATATTTAATTAAATATAATAAAACCTGTATCTATTTATTAAATATCTGATTTGTGAAAAATAAAACTTGAAATCTGATTTTTGAATTCAGATCTCCAAAAGTAGGGAATGGGGTAATTTGCACTTTAAGTTTTTGAATAAAATTATCTATGGTTTTGAAAGTGGTAAGGTGACTTTTGCTTTTGCAAAACCTTTACCACCATGCTTTTCACTCTAATAGTGTAGCAATATGTAGTATGTGCGAATAAAAGAGGAGTTTAACGGGGTGAAATTCGATCTATACTTTCATTACTCTCGGGTGGAGAAGAAAAATGAGGCTATAACTGTTGACTTGAAATGATTGTTTTTAAGCTTTTGGGGATTAAAGTAAGCATAGCAAATTTCAATGCATAGTGGTGGATAGTGGTGTGCAGGGACAGGCCCAGCACCCAAGTTCAGCACGGGCGGACCCACTGTTGACCACGTGAATACGAATCAATTTTAAAGGAAAATTTGTAACGTGCATTTTTTTACTTTTCAAAACCATACAATAAGACCATAAATTTTTAAATTATAGTAATTGCCTCCTAAATCTTTGAACAAATATACGTGTGAAGAACTGTTGGACGGTCTTTGTTCGAATGATTGTTAATTGATCAAAGTCAAAAGTTTGATCTTAATTTGATCAATTTTTGAAAAAGAATCTCTTAATATCTTCAATAAAAATAATTAATATAAGAAATAATTAATAAACAAAGAAATTTATACAACACAAAGAAAATGGTATATGGATCTTCTCCACCCACCCTTTCTCCACTCTTGCCATCGCCTCCACTTCCATCCTTACCATGACACCACCCACTCCCACTCCCTCATCCCGCTGCAATCTGATTTGGTTTCTGGGCAAATACCATAGCAGAAGGGTCCAACAAACTCCATCTCCAAAAACCACTACTACCACCTCTATCTTCAACATCCAATGCCACCACTTCCATCTTCGTACTGTCAACCCCTCGTCACCATCCCAAAAGGGAACACCCTAAAGTCTATTGGGCAAAACATTTTCTTTCAATTTCTACTAATTGATTAAATTCTAAAAACCCTCAAATCTACTTGGGCAAATCCTCTCAATCACTTCTTCACAAACAATTCTTTTACGACTTACAGATGGATGAACACGGAGAAAGGCGTGAAAAGAATACCTTTAGTGGACAGAGGCAACGTAATTTATCCAACATCGTCGGCAACAGAGTTTGGTAACATCTCACTGCTCACCCAACATCCAACATTACCTTTATTGTAAGCTGCACCACAGATTGGCCAATTATTGGGCCTAATATTTAAAAAAATGTCCAACTCTCTTCAGCCCAAAACAAAAATAAAAGAGCCCAAATTAAAAAATTTCATCTTCTTCTTCCCTTCTCCTTCCGGCTCTGCAACGACGCAGATTTTAAGAGAAGCTCTTTGATTACCCAGCGGTATTGATTATATTGCACTCTGGCGGATCCAGCACGGGCGGCCGCACCTAGTGGTGGCAATCGAGCCGAGTAGTTCGTCGGCTCGCCCGCTCGACTCGTACTGTAGCGATCCACGAGCCGCTCGGGCTCGTAAAAAAACGAGCCCGAGCACGAGCCGAGCAGGCCGGCTCGGTAGGCAAGCCGAGCCCGCTCGGCTCGTTTTAGACGAGCGGCTCGTCCAAATTTATTTATTTTTTTTTTTTTTTTCATATAAGTTCAGTTATTAAAAAAAAAATCAAATCTCACGAGCCGAGCCGAGCCGCTCGGCTCGTTTTGTAACGAGCCACGAGCTCGGCTCGTAGGGCAACGAGCCGAGCTCGTGGGGCAACGAGCCGGCTCGGCTCATTGCCAACTCTAGCCGCACCCCTTCACCGGGTGCTGGATCTGCCCCTGGTGATGCGCTGTGCTGTAAATGATGACTCCTTTTCCAGGATTGTTAAGAAACTCCATGGATTAAGTACATGCGCTTGACTATTGTGGTTGTAGCAATGGCGTTGGTGGTGCGCTTCTGTTGGTGGCAGTGGTGAGATTATGGTCACAGGTGTTGGTGGTTGTCATAAATTATTTGGTCAGTTGTGACCATTAAATTCATTAATATGTGATAGATAAAAAATATGTGATCAATGAAAAATATAAATTGTGACAAAAAAATAATGTGTGATTTAAAAAATTATTAATTTGTGACCGATAATTTGACAATTTGTGATTGTCTACTAAGTTGTAATTTATAATATTTGTAATTTGTGACTGATGAATAAGTTGTAACTTATAAAAATTTTTATTTGTGGTCGATGAACAAATTGTGACTTATAAAATTTCTGAATTATGACAGTAAAATAATTTGTGACTTATAAAATTTTTTATTTGTGACCGATAAACAAATCGTTATCGAAAAATAATTTGTAATATTTCAATTTTTTATTTGTGATCAATAAATAAATTGTGACCTACAAAATTTTTGAATTGTAGTTGTAAAATAATTTGTGACTTATAAAATTTGTGATTTATGACCAAATTATATGAAATTGTAACCTCAATATATTTAATTAATTTATAAATAAAATTTAAAAAATTCTGAAATTTGAAATTTTAATCATTCTCTTAAATTTAAAATGAGTGAACCTATGTTTGACACCCATTTTTTTTTTTTAATTCTCATTCTAATTTTTTTTTTCTTTCTTTATTTCAACCACACATTCTATCAATAAAATAATATTACACATAAACCCAAAAATCCTCCTTACTTTTTAACCAAACATTTTTCCATCAATCACTATTCAAAACTCAATTTTTCTCCCAAAATAGATGTCAAACATAGGCTTAATCTCTTAGTTATGAAATTTTTCGTGAAACTAATTCTTATAGTCAGTATCGGCCATGATATTCGTGGGTGGAATTTAGTCCAACTAAATCCAAGAATATATGATTACTTGGATGGACCTTAGGTTAAGTTGGGTCATCAAAATTGAGATTCAGATAAATTCAAACGTCACATGCCCGCCAAACTTTATTATTATTATTATTATTATTATTATTATTATTTTTATTTTCTATCCCTAATAATTTGCATGCTGACGTCAGTCATATGCCCATATCATGCCCTCACCAAATCGTTACTCCCTCACAAATCAATAGATCAACGTCTCACCGGCCATCCACAGATCCACTTGCCTAATCATAGACCTCGTTTTTCTTTCAAAAAAAAAATAAAAAAATGGGTTTCTCTCGAAAGTTTTGAGTATTTTGTAGCGTAATTCAAAATAAGCTTTAGAGAAAATTATTCAAAAATCGGAGCTATTGTTTTATAAATGTCTGAAATAAAGCGAATTTTGTATTTAGAGTCTCTTATAAATGTTTTTATTATTTATATTTATCATTCTTTTTACGGTTTGATTTTCTAATTTAAAGAGTACATATGCTCCCAAAGATTCTCGATATCTCACTTGCCATCAATTACAAGATTTATTTGACAAGACATTGTACAATCCATCCTAAGTGAATCTCAATTAGGTTCGATTCAAGTGCAGGGGCGAATTCAAGATCCGATTAAAAAAAAAAATTAGGTCACACTAATATGTTAAAAAAAAAAAATTACATATAAATTTATTTAGTTATAGAAGAGAAAAATTGCCCTTCAAAATGTAAATGGGTTGGGGGGATTGAGCCATCCTAGTTCCCTTAAATCCGCCAAGGTTCGAGTCGAGTTCTATTTATTGTTCCCTTAGCTATTCCTGCTCAAATGTTTATACATCTATATTTTTCGAGTGTTAAAATTTTGATGAAACATAATTCAACCTATTAAAAAGGTGAATAAAAAATTACTACACTAAAATTTTGACACCTCAAAAGAATAAGGGTTCGTTTGATAGAAAGATGGAAAATTGGTGGAAATAAAATGTTTTAGAGGGAAAAGATTTTCCTAGAAATTGTTTTGTTGGGAATTGTAATTAATTGTGTTTGATTGGTATAATTTTTCATAGAAAATATTGAAAGTTTGATGTCTGTTTGACTTTATTTTTTATAAAAATTGTCCATTAAAGTGATAATGTTTTCTTCCATTGGATCTAGAATTTGTTCCAATTGCCAAAAAAACAAAACAAAAAAAAAAATAGTCATACTGAATATCATTCGTTTGGCTTTGTTTTATATGAAAATTGTCAATAAAAGTGAATTTTTTTTACCATTATGTCTAGAATTTTTTCCAATTGCAAAAACAAACAATTTTTTTTTTTTTGAAAAGTTGGAAAATATTTTCTCACCAAAACATCAAGAATTTATTTTCCTCAAAAATGTGGAAAATTTAGAAAGTTGGAAAATATTTTTCCGGGAAAATTTCGCCAATCAAACACTACAAAAGTTAGAAAAGGGAAAAAATTTTCCTACTTCCCTAGAAAAGTTTGCCAATCAAACGGGGCCTAAGGGTCAATATTTGATTGGAAAAACAACACATTTGGACTCTATTGGTTCGACCTCATGCAGACCGGCCGGTTTATAATTGGCAATGCATAAACAGAGTGTCTCTTACAGTTTCAACTCAGAATATCGCTGTCCCAAAATCCCTTTGAAGATCTGCATTTTTCTCGGAAAATCAGGAAATTTCATTATTTTTCTCAGAGAAAATGGTACGAGGAACTCTTGAAGTCCTCCTTGTCTCTGCCAAAGGCCTCGAGAACACCGATTTTCTCAGTAAGTTCCCATCAAAATTCTCCTTTGACGGAGGTTTACTTGCAATTAACTGATCTTTTCATTTTATTTTTGCCCTTTTATGATCTTTAGATGCATCGAATTTATTGATATAATTGATGTCAATCTGTTTGAACTTTGAATTAATCATTTTGGATCTATGATTTAGAATCGATTGATTAGATTTATGAAGATCGTGTGATTCAATTTTGTTTTTTCATGATTTGATGATTTCTGATCAGGTAATATGGATCCCTATGTGATCATCACCTGTCGTACTCAAGAGCACAAAAGCAGTGTTGCATCAGGTTGAGCCAATTCAGTGAGATTTGTATTACATAAATTCCGAACAAGAAATGATTTTAGAAAATCTTGCAGGAAAGGGATCCGATCCGGAATGGAATGAGACTTTTGTGTTTGCTCTTTCCAATGATGTTCCTGAATTATCGATCAAGATTATGGACAGCGATAACACCTCGGATGATGACTTTGTCGGGGAGTCCAAGTAAGTAATCATTAATGGCAGGTTTCAGTATGTTTGGCTGACTCCACCAAAATCGATTAGATTAAGGAATAGAGACATAAGAATGTGATATTTGCCCCTTCACGAGAAATCAAAATCTTGTCGATGATGTATCATCGTGGGCCTGTTTGGTAGGACTTTTCAAAAGCCATAAAGCTGTTTTCGATACTAAGAAGCTGTTTTTTTGAACATATTTGAATAATTTTTCTTTAAAACCCTATTTGATTGTAACGAATTCCATGGAAAATATCATCTCCAAGGAAAACGAACTCCACTTTGTCCGTTTGATTGTAACGTAGAAATGGGAATCGAATTTCAAGGTACAATTACTTTTAAGTTTTTTTTTTTTTTTATTCATGGAAAATGAATTTCTATGGGTTTTTATTTTCCAATTAACGTGAAATTGGAATTCATTTCCACATTTGCCTATCAAATGGAGCCGTGCTATGTCGGGCTAAAATAACTTTTAAAGGAATTTGACCTGTGCAGAAGT
Organism: Fraxinus excelsior; assembly: GCA_019097785.1. Taxonomy (NCBI): domain Eukaryota; kingdom Viridiplantae; phylum Streptophyta; class Magnoliopsida; order Lamiales; family Oleaceae; genus Fraxinus; species Fraxinus excelsior. The sequence goes on along the minus strand of CM032640.1, from coordinate 26,713,631 downwards.
CTATATATCCAAGTTTTGAGTCATTGAGGTCGGAAAAATTTTCTGGATAAATCTATATATACATAATCATTGTACATAATGGATTACATAAGCCCATGTGGAAGAAATCTGACCGTGAATGTGAAGTGTGGAAAAGTCAAAAATTGTAGACTGTCGATGGATGCGCGCCACATATCCATTATGTAATGTATTATATAAGTGATTATGTACTTGTAGCATGATCCAAATTTCCGAATCTGATTTTGTTGTTTAACAATCATCATACAGGATTCCACTTGAGGGACTTTTTACTGAAGGAAACGTACCCCCCACAGCATACAATGTGGTTAAAGACGAAGAATATTGTGGTGAGATCAGAGTGGGGCTAAGATTCACACCCGAGGCAAGTCACAACTTCAACTTCCTGCATTTCAGTATGTGAAGTAATATATTTTCCGCGCAAAAAGCCAATATATATAGAAGAATCTCTATCTTCATTTGGGGTTTCAAGATTCACTTTAAAATCATATGAGAAATAGAGAACACAAGAATTTATATCGAAAACTCCAAATTCAAAGAAACAGACATACACGAAAAAGCACAAAGTACTTAAAAATCTCGACTTATCGTATGAATATCAATTTAAACTACAAAGAATCCTAAGTTTCACCATAGCCATTAAACTCATTCTTACAACATTCACGACAAAAAAATTCAATTCTTATTTAGCGCGGGATGAAAATGAAAGTTCCTATAAACCTCCCCTCGTAAAACTTGAGTCGGTCCATATGTTTCATTTCACTCATTCTATTGTCGTGATGTTTGCAGGAAGGCCGAGAGGAGATGTTTGATGCACAAGAAGAAAACTGCGGGGGATGGAAAGAGTCTTCGTATTGAAGTTGATTTGTTACATTATCGTTGGCTATGAATGATTTAATTTTTCTATTGATCTTTATAAGAACTACACAAATAAATTGGCAATCTCACCTAGTACTGTTTGATGTCGTTTTTTGAGTGGTTTGTTTCAGACATGATTTATGTTGTTCGTGGTTGTACTAAATTTTAGTTATAATATGGGATTTTGCTTTTTGACAATGAAAAGAAACATATTAGAAAGTTGTTGAATTCGAAAAAAAAAAAAAAAAACAATTTTCGTATAAAAGTGTGTGTATAGTTTAAGATTTACAGCCTTGGTGTTGAATTAAAGTTATCGACACAAATAACGTTAAGCTCATATTTGGTTTGGATTAAAATCTAATTAAAATCTCAAGTCAAAATTAACAATTAATTTTAACTATACATTTTATGGGATCCATAGCTTTTTCACTACACATTTCATCAATTTTTATCAAAATCTACTAAAAATTTGGTTTTAATCTTTTACCAAACAGGGGCTAACCAGAGTAGAAAAATTGTTTTCAATATTGTATCATAGTACAATTACGTTTCTAAATAACGACCAATTATTCACTAACCCGATGGAATAACAAAAAAGGGAACAATACACAAAACCTACATATAAGAATTACTTTTTAAAACTAACAAATTTGTCTAATTATTTCAAAAATCAGGTGGTAAATAGATTTATTAAATATTAAATTATAATATAATATATATTAATTATTTACACCCCAGACACCTCACTCACCCTATCACCCCACTACACCACCTTCCTTCCATCTCTCAGATAATTTCGACATCGATCCGGCGGCCGCTCTGGCGAACTTTTCGGCGATCATTCCGGCAGCCGCTCCGGCAACTATTCTGACGACTTAAAGATTTTCAAAAAATTAAAAATTGGAAATCACACCCCACCCCATGGATCCACCTACCACCACTCCACCCCTAATTCCACCTCCTAAAAAATTATCAGGAAAAAAAAATTTGTGCAGTGTGACCGTCTGTGACCAATTGAATCTTAATTGTGACCGTATATGATCAAGTCATAATCGGTCACAATTAACACAAAATCAATCACAATCGGTCACAATTAACACAAAATTTGATGAAAGTGTTACTTGGAGAACTTGACCATCTGGTATCAGGATCTAGTAACTAATCCATGGGTTATGTAAGAATTTAAGTTGATTTCCAAAATGACTGCAACATTTGTCACGAAATATTCTTACCACTTTATAAAGTATACATATTAATTGGGATTAGTATTTTCAAATGTAGCTGAGAATAACATCAGCAAATTTAATCATTGTGGCAAACTAAAGCCCGTTGAAATTGTGCACCTAAAATTGTTTAGAATTTCAACAACAATTAAACTTTAGTCACAACCACAAGAGATGAATTAAATTACTGAATTTCTAAATTACAGTCTATTATCTTAAGCAACAGATTTTTATTTCTTTCAACAAAAACAGAGAAGCTATGGCAACAAATTCAGCAGCCTCCTTGTTCACATATTCACCGAGTACAGTACCAATTTTTGAAGGTGAACATTATGAATATTGGAGGAGTCGAATGCAAATCCTTACCCCGCCGCCACCGCCACCTCCATCACAACATAATGCAGCACCACCACAATACCAACAACAACACAGCGGCACCACCACCACCAATCTCAGTCATCATCACAGTACCCTAACCACTCTACGCCCTAACCAACCATCGCCACTACGGTGCCACCACCACCACCATCTCAGTCGTTATCACCGCAAGCACCATCACCGCCATTTGGAAACCACCACCAACCAACAATCACAAAAATCACCCTAAGACCATCACCACATCAAATGTTCACAATGGAACCCGATTCCTAGAAGCGACGTTGGTGGCGATAAAACCTCCAGCACACCTACCGCCAATCGTACGCACAGACATCCACCGTTACATGCACACGCACACATCACCGCACCACCATTGTGCCAAAACTACAGTCCCCATCCACCGTTAAGTCATTTACGGATCTGCATCGAGACACATTCCACAACCACCAAACAAAAAATGGAAAAAACAACAGATCTGTGTGCTCAGGCCATGGATTTGCACCGCTGTTCCGATATGTGCAAAGGATGCTCTGAGCGTCACTGCTGCTCTGCTGTGCTCGGTAAACCTCCTATTCGTTGTTCGGTGAAGTAGCATCCGATGAAGATAGAAGAGAGAAGACCGTCGACAGATACGATGCGGTCGCCGATGAGGGAGAAGAGAGAAGTGAGAAGTGAGAGACGGAGAGGGAGAGAAGTGATATACGAGAAAAACATGGATAGAGAGATAGAGATGGAGATGAATGAGAGACGGGATTCAAAATTAGGTTTTAATTAGGATTTTAATTATTAATTTAATTAAAACTTGATTTTTTATTAAATAAATATTATACCTGAATTTTGAATTTGGAAACTTAAAACACCTGGTTTTAGGTAATTTTCTCTAACAAAAATGAGATTCTTTTTTTCTACCAGAAAAAATTGTCCAATCCAACTAGCCAGCCCAAACCAGCTTCCTTATGGCAGCATAGGAACGAAGCGGCACTGACGACAGTTCCACTACACCCCTACCCAACCCAACACCATCTCACTCATCAATTATTGACCTTAGAATTTGTATGATCAAGTGGTCAATAGAATCCCATCCACTACCTCATCCACCTAGGCATCACTTGTATGATGGAACACACCGTTATGGTGCAAACACCATTTACTTGAAGAAAAGTTCGACGATTATTTGCACTTCGACAATTAAATCAACTGTCAAAATGGAATAGAATAAGTGCAAGAGAGATGGGTGAGAGTATGTATCAATTATAAATGGACTTGCATGTATATATAGAAAGATGAAAATTGGTTAAAAAGCGTTAGCGACCAAATCCAAGAAAAAGTCAAGTAGTTGGATCTAATTCAATTAACATTTGACAAATATGCATGATTCTATTCTTCATTTTAGTTATTGAAGATTTTGTTTTGGTTTTGGTTTTATTTACTCTTTAGGTGTCAACTATCCTAAGGTGTTCTTCCATATTCATAGTCCTAGCAAGTGTGGGTTTAATAAATGTCGAAATGGTGTCCGACACTTGATAAAATTAACCAAATTTCTGATTTTGTGCTTGAAACTTTTTGCCTTCAATATCATGAGCAGCTTCCCGGAGTTTGTTAGAATTATTGTTCAAAATCAAGAAAAGAAAACATGAATGAATGAATTGTAAAAGAGGAAGATAAAACCAAGTTGGCGCCATAAAATTGGCATATGCGACTGTAGGGAAATATGGGGTTGCGCTGCTATAACTATGCGACCACATAGTTATAGCATATGCGGTCGGATAGTATAAAAATCCGACTGTTGGGTTGGATTTTTTCGAATTTTCTGGTGGTTTATGGTGAAGTATTGCACCTCTTTCTCTTGTGTTGAAACCAGTTCGTGTAGGAATGGTTGAAAACTATAAATACATGTTAGTTTTCATTCCAAAATATAGAAAATCATTCAATTGGTCATCCAATTCATTGAAAAAATCCCATTCTCTTACATAATCAATTCTAACCTTTTTTCCATTGATCTATTTGAAGAATCACCTTTTGCTTTTGGTGTTCTTTATTCAAGGCTTGAAATCCTACAAGCTATTTGCCAATTTTAATCCTTAAAAGCATAGAGAAGGAGGTAAATATCGATTGAGGACAACGATTTCATTTCGTGATCAAGTCTTGTTTCAATATCTATTTTTGTTTTTTTCATCTTCTTTTGGTTTCCATTGCTGTTATTCATCTTTTCTCTTACAGTGTTATTGTTGAGTTTCGAACCCATGACCTGCCTATTAAATGTGCTTCCAACAATTCTGTGTTAAAATCGTGTTTCTGGAAATGACACTTTTACTAATTGAAGACAAAGGCTGGATTGTTGACACTTGGCACCTCTCTCGCCGTTGGATGTAATTCTAGAGTCTTCGACTCTTTATCTTCTCTGAGACGCCTCTTTTGACATTATTCATTTTGGTTCTCTCGCGTCTGTTAGAGAGAATAGCCTCATTCTTTCTAGGGTTTACATCTTGAGTGATTGAATCGTGTAAACTATATATTCTCTTAGATCTACTTCTGATTGTTGTGAAGTGAGTATTTTTGAGTAATTTGGGTGCTGAATCTTTTGTGATTCGAGCAGTGAGTGAAGGGTTAGGCTGAACTTTGTGATCTGGCCTATTTTATGTCTTAAGGGTGTTCGATCTAAAGGTTTGTGTAAAGATAAGTGTCTGTGGCCTTTTTCTTTGTATTCTTGAACATATACTGCAATTGTTGGTTGCCATATTTTGGCTATTTAGTGCAACCCAGCAATATCCATTATTTGGATACTCAACGGGGGATGTAGGCGTTAGATCCGGTCACTGAACCTCCGGGATTAGGCCGAAACATATCTTGTGTTCATTTTAACTTCTGCAATTTTACTTTCTATTCTGAGATTGATTCTTTGATATATTGTTCTAATATCGTGTGGTTTAGGCCTCTTCAGTGGTATCAGAGCCTGGAACTGAAAGGACATGATACCTGGATCTTCGAGGAAAGGTTTGATCTATTGTAGATCAAAAGTTTTTAGAATTGCTGAAAAGCAAGTTAAAGAATTCGAGTTTTTTGCTAACCCCCGGGGTAGATCCTTCCTTCTACCTCTGTAAAAGTTTTAAATTCTTTTAGGGTTTCTTGATCATATCCTTGATTTACCAAAACACCATTGAAACCCCCTTGAGACTAATCTTTGTCTAGTAGCTCCTGTGAGGCTCCTGGAATCTGAGATAAATCAAGTTTGGGTGTGTTTTTTGGAGAATCTTGCTAGAGTGGTTTGTGAAACATAGAATGTGATCTTTGTTGTGTTCTTTAATTGAGCTTGTTCTGTATGTTTTTGTGATCTCTCTGATTGATACCTGATATCTTGTATTACTACGTGTGATACTGTGATTTCCTGAGTTGCTGAAATTGTTGTAAGTCTCTAATTGTTTTCTATTATCTTGAATTTATACTTGAGCATCATACTTGTTCAAATATGGCTTCTGCCAAGTTTGAAGTTTCACAATTTGAGGGTAAATGTGATTTTAACATATGGTGCCAAAAGATGAAAGCTATCTTAATGCAAATGAGAGTAGTTAGAGCTTTTAATGATAGTTGGCCTGCAGACTTACTACCTGCTAAGAAAACTGAACTTGAAGAGGTTGCATATAGTACTATTTTCTTGTACTTATCTGATAATGTTGTAGGAGAAATTGGTGAAACCAAAACTGCTTCTGAACTGTGGGATAAACTTCAATCCAAATATGTGACTAAGACTATCCCAAATAAATGTTTTCTGTTGAAACAACTCTTCTCTTTTAAAATGGATCCCTCTGTTGACTTGGATGAAAACTTGAACAGGTTTACTAAACTGACCATTGACTTAGCCAACTGTGATGAAAAACTTTCAAAAGATAAGTTGGCTGTAGTTTTGTTAAACTCCATTAGTGACAAATATAGAGACATCACGATTGCTCTTGAATATGGTAGGGCTGAGATCACCATTGATGATATTATTAGCGCTTTAAGAAATAAGACCCTAGAGATCAAGTCTGAAAATAGGAGTCATAATGGAGAAAACTTGCTTGCTAAAGGTAAAGGGTTTAGTAGACCTAATTTTTACACTAAGTTTTTGAATGAAAACAGGACCAAGTGGAATGATAAGAATAAATCCAAGAATAAGGCTAAAGGTAAGAAATGTTTTCACTGTGGTAAAATTGGTCATTTTATTAAAGACTGTTACAAGAAAACGAATGAAGCAAAAGATAAAGGCTTCACTGATGGGAATGCTACCTTAGCTTATAATAAGATTGATTCTGAAGATGGTTTAGTCCTTGTTCATAATGAGAAGAAGCTGAGTGAAGAGTGGATTCTGGACTCTGGCCATTCCTTTCATATGTATCCCAATAAAAATTGTTTCCTTGATTTTGAAGCCACTTCTAGGGGACAGGTTATAATGAGAAACAATATAACTTGTAAAGTGAAAGGAATGGGAACTATTAAACTGCTTCTTGAAACTGGAAATGTACTTTTCTTAAAGAGGACCAGATATGTGCCAGAATTAGAGAGGAACCTGGTGTCTCTAGGAATGTTGGATGACATGGAGTTTAACATAAAATTAGGTCAATGACATATTGAAATTCTTAAGGGATCTGATTTAATTATAAGCACCCCTAAGAGACATGGTCTTTATTTCTTAAATGCAAAGCCCTTACTTGGTTTAACTGCTGCTGCCATATCTGACAATTTTATTTTAGCCAAACTGCAGTATGGAAGACTTGGCCATATTGGCAAGAAAAGTTCGAAATCTTTACAAAATAAAGGAGTTTTTGGAAAACAAAATCTTGGTGACTTTGGTGCATGTGAACAGTGTGTTATTGGAAAGCAAGTTAAATTACATTTCTTACCTTGAACTCATAAATCCAAACAAATACTTGAATATCTGCATGCTGATTTGTGGTGTCCTGCCTCTGTATCTACCTTAATTGATTTTAGATATTATCTATTGATCATTGATGATTTTTCTAGAAAAATCTGGGTTTTCTTTTTAAAATCAAAAGATAAAACTTTTTCTATTTTCAAGGATTGGAAAACTCAAATAGAAAATCAAACTGATCATAAGATAAAGACTCTAAGAACAGATAATGGTTTGAAATTTTGCAACTATGAGTTAGATAATTTCTGTAAAGAATATGGCATTTTGAGACACAAAATAGTTGTTTATACTCCATAGCAAAATAGTTGTTTATACTCCATAGCAAAATAGTTGTTTATACTCCATAGCAAAATGGCATAGCTAAAAGAATGAATATGACTCTATTAAATACAGTAAGATGTATGCTTTTGAGTTCTGGTTTGCCTAAACTGTTTTGGGGTGAGGCTGTAAAAACGGTTGCATATCTTGTGAATAGAACACCTACTAGTGCCTTCAATTTTGATGTACTTGAAACTATATGGTCTAAAAATCCTGTTGATTATTCTCATTTAAAAATATTTGGCTGTGCTGCATATGCTCATCAAAATATTGAAAAACTAGAACCAAGATCACTTAAATGTGTTTTCTTAGGTTATGGAGAAAATGTTAAGGGTTATAGACTGTGGGTTAAAAATGAAAAAGGCTATAGGGTAATTATTAGAAGAGATGTTATTTTCAATGAGTCTATAAGCCCATGCTTAGAAGGAAAAGAAAATAACTTGCATGAAAATGATGTTCAAATTAAGGTGGAGTCCTCTTTAGCTGATAATGGAACACATGCACCACCTACACCTGCTATTGATGTTTTTGATCTTGATGATAATAATCTGCCTGTTGAAATTGACAATATTTTTGAATCTGAAGAATAATTTGATTTACCTAACCTACCTCTTGATGATTATCAACTAACAAGAGATAGAGAAAGGAGGCAGATTAGACCACCTATTAGGTTTGATAATGATGAGTTTGTTTCATTATTTACATATCAAGATAAGTCTGAAAATGAACCTGACTCCTATGATGATGCTATAAACTGTAAAGATTCTATGTGTTGGAAGGCTACTATGGATGATGAAATGAATTCTCTTCTTAAAAATAAAACCTGGGAATTGGTTAAAAGACCTAAAGGCCAAAAGCTTATTGACTGCAAGTGGATTTTCAAAGTAAAAGAAGGTAAAGGAGGGAATAATAGTGTAAGGTATAAAGCTAGATTAGTAGCAAAAGGTTTTACACAGAAAGAATGCGTTGATCACACTGAAATATTTTTTCCTGTTGTTAAATATACCAACATTATATGCATACTTGCCCTTGTTGTTCCATTTAGATGGGAACTTGATTAATTAGATGTTAAAACTGCTTTTCTCTATGATGATTTAGATGAAACGATATATAGTAGATAGCCTGTTGGTTTTGTTAATGGTAATCCTTAAAATGTTGTTTGTCTGTTAAAGAAATCGCTCTATGGGCTTAAACAAGCCCCAATACAGTGGTATAAAAGGTTTGACACCTTTGTTTTGAAACATGGTTTTCAAAGAAGCAATTATGATGTATGTTTGTACTATAAAGGTAATGGAGGTAAGAATTCTCTGTACTTAGTACTATATGTTGATGACACGTTGCTTGCTAGTTGCAATAAAACTGAAATTGATGATATCAAATGTATGTTAAAGTTTGAATTTGATATGAAGGATCTTGGTCAAGCTAAAAAGATCCTTGTCATGCAAATTTTGAGAAATAAGGACATGTTATTTTTGCATCAACATGATTATGTGGTTAAACTTCTGAAAAGATTTAACATGTTTGAGTGTAAACCTGTGACGCTACCTCTTTCTAATCACTTTAAACCGTCATCTGATTTCTGTCCTAAAACTGATGAAGAATTTGATAGAATATCAAAAGTTCCATGTGCAAATGTTATTGGTTCAGTAATGTATCTTATGGTTTGTATCAGACCTGACCTAGCACATGGTATTAGCATACTTAGTAGGTTTATGGGTAACCCTGGTGAAGAACACAAGAATGCTTTGAAATGGCTTTTAAGATACCTCAAAGGAACATTAAACTTAGGACTTGTGTTTAAATTTGATTAAAAGGGAATTATGTTAAAGGGGTTTATAGATTCTGACTTTGCTGGGGATAGGGACAATAGAAAGTCCACTTCTGCTTATTTCTTTACTTTGTGTGATACTGTCATAAGCTGGAAATCCCAACTGCAAAAAGTTGTTGTTTTATCTTCTACTGAAGCAGAGTATATAGCTGCTTCAGATGCTGTTAAAGAAGGAATATAGCTTAGTAGACTATTAAATGAACTTGATTTTGTTGATGAAAATGCAATTCTGTATTCTAATAATCAAAGTGCAATACACTTGAGTAAAAATCCCATGTTTCATGATAGAACTAAGTATATAGACATTAAATGTCATTTTATTAGAGATATCATATCAAAAGGAATTATGAAAATTGGTAAAATTCATTCTCAGGTTTATCCTTCAGATATGGGAACAAAGATTATACATTTAAATAAGTTTCTTAACTGTTTGAAGTTGTTATCTATTGATGCTATGTAATTTTCACCGGTACTTGGAGCAAATGAAAAATAATATGTGACGTTGCTCTTGGCTGCAATAAACCAATTGTTGAAAGCAAAGTGGAGATTGTTGAGTTTCGAACCCATGACCTACCTATTAAATGTGCTTCCAACAATTCTGTGTTAAAATCGTGTTTCTGGAAATGACACTTTTACTAATTGAAGACAGAGGCTGGATTGTTGACACTTGGCACATCTCTCGTCGTTGGATGTGATTCTAGAGTCTTCGACTCTTTATCTTCTCTGAGACGCCTCTTTTGACATTATTCATTTTGGTTCTCTCGCATATGTTAGAGAGAATAACCTCATTCTTTCTAAGGTTTACATTCTTGAGTGATTGAATCGTGTAAACTATATATTCTCTTAGATCTACTTCTGATTGTTGTGAAGTGAGTATTTTTAAGTAATTTGGGTGCTGAATCTTTTGTGATTCGAGCAGTGAGTGAGGGGTTAGGCTGGACTTTGTGATCTGGCCTATTTTATGCCTTAAGGGTGTTCGATCTAAAGGTTTGTGTAAAGATAAGTGTCTGTGGCCTTTTTCTTTGCATTCTTGAACAGATACTGCAATTGTTGGTTGCCATATTTTGGCTATTTAGTGCAACCGAGCAATATCCATTATTTGGATACTCAACGGGGGATATAGGTGTTAGATCTGGTTGCCGAACCTTCGGGGTTTAAGTCGAAACATATCTTGTGTTCATTTTAATTTCTACAATTTTACTTTCTGTTCTAAAATTGATTATTTGATATCTTGTTCTAATATCGTGTGGTTTGGGCCTCTTCAGTTAGGATCCAATATCATCTTCAAGGGCATTCTAGCACAAAATGATTTGCATCTACAAGAGAAAATTATCATAACTCCTTCAATTCTGATATAGAGCCTTTTTGGTTAAATATGATGAAAGAATCTATCTTGTATCATATAGATGTGGAGATATAACAGCAATTTCGAACTTGGATCAGATTCGTAAAAGGCCTTTCTTTCCCTGAAGGTGGAAAAGTGAATAGTAACTTGCTGGTTGAAGATACTTTTATGCAGGGCCGTTAGAACTTTACGTGTATTTCTCATGCCAAGCCAGTTGAAGAACATAGAATGGCCGAACTACCAAAGCACGGTTAGTATCTTTTATTGTGGTGTACATTTTGAGACTAGTGAAACTAAGCGGGTTAAAAGTTTTATAACCTATTTTGGATCACTCAAAATTGATACATTATTTATCCAGACTCTCTTCACTAAGTGACGAAGTTTTTCAGTTAGCGAATTGACTATGCTCAGTATAAAATTGTTGTGCACATTTACGACTTTGTCTAGTCGAAGGCAAGTTACAGATGTTTGTGGAGTGTTCTATTTGAAGTTTGCATTATGAGTTTAATCTTTTATATCCATGCATCATCAAAAATGAGTTCTTTCTGTTTTCAGCAGCTGAAGATTGCCACTCTTAACTCTTTTTCTAGTCGCTCTACTTATTGTTGCACTTCCCTTGGTTGATTCGGCCTCGTCTTTTTTTCTTGCCCTTCTTTTACAAAGAAAGGCTTGAACTGCAACGAGTGATGGTTCATTTCATGCGTTGACAAGCATCTTTAAAGAAGCTCGATCCCTTGGTTTCCAATGGTGGGGAATCAAGAAAATTCAGGTAAAAAAATCATGAATTATGCTAAGTGTACATCTTTTTTAACATTGCATGAGAATTCAAAACGTGTAGAGTGAGAAAGTGTTTTTTTAAAATGTCCAATCATGTGCCGACACGTGACACAGTATAAAAAAGTACTATAAAATAAGATGAACATGTACCATGATTGAAAAATCAGTTTTATCTACATAATTTATAGGGTTATAGGATGCACAACATTTATCCACCCATTATGCTGGATGATAGGAATGTAAAATGCATATTTTTCCCTCCTTATTTTATGCGCTCGTATGTTTATTTTGTGCCAAAATGTACTCATTACGCTCATATTTTGATTTAGGTTGTAATTCTATGGATATGACGTAATTTGGAAGAAATACGTGAAAAGGGACCAAAACGAAAGAAAGTGAAAGTTCGAGGACTAAAGTGCAAATATTCTAAACTTGTTTCTAACATTGTGATGAAGATTCGAGAGTGTTAGAGGTCAATTGGATGAAGAAAGGATTCAAGGGGATGAAATATGGCCAAGACATTTTCACATATCAACTTTCAAGCTGAAAAGTTTTGCATCGGTTTTCAGCCTCATATTGAGACCAATTTTGGACATGGTAAACGATCGAGTTTGAAGATATTTTCGGAATAAAAGTTGTAGCCCTTTGGGTTATCTTTACAACGTATCTTGAATCTCTTAAATTGGATATCGGAAGAAGAATATATGGCCAAAATACTAAAAGCTGTCCGGAGGAAGTTTCGTAAAACCATACGGCCGCACAGATCATTCCCGAGAGTTAAAGTGCTGATTTCACTTGTTCCTTGCGGCCGCAAGCCTCTAAACCATGCGGCCCCATGGTTCATTTCCGAGATGAAAATTCTGATTTCCTAATTTCAATCAAACACTTATGAAAACAAATCTTTCTACACTTTATAAACCCTAGAACACAACCAGAACGTACCAGAAGGCCTCTAACCTATTTTCTCTCTATTTTTCTTAGATTTATCATGTGTAACTAACTCTTGGTGCTTGATTGAAGAATACCAAAGCCTTAAAAAATATTATAACTGTGAGATCTACCTATTTTCATTGTTTAATTTATATTTTCAGTATTGAATATTCTTCTATGCATAATTTTATGATTGTCATGTTTGAGATCTATTAGTTTTTCATATATTGCAATATATAGCTAAGTTAAATCTCAAATTCATAATTGTTTGAATCATTTAACTTGTGAAGCACTAGGATTTGTTAATTTTCTGCGATAGAGGTTTTAAATCTTAAGAAGAATGTTTAAATAGATTGAATGCAATCGCTAGTGTTTGTATTATCTAGTTCATCGATTTATCTATTGTTTAAAGCTGTTATTAAATTGAATCTTTAGCGCTGGTCTGGGATTATTTGATAATTAGGGTTAATTAGAACGCTGGTTTCTGATTATCTAAAATTAAGGAGAAATAGGAATTTATTCCAACGATGAATATTGTGAATGTGAATTGATTATTTTTTGTGGATTGATGAATGGTTATAAATCTCCAATGGTGGAAGTTGACTTTGATCAAGACTCGTTTTATTGATTTAATACAACTCGTTAATTTACATTGTTATTTGTTATAAGATTGATTTCGTTATAAACAAAAACCCCCAATCGTTATACGAAACATAAATTGTTGAATTGCACTCTTCGTGGGATCGATCCTTACTTCCACTACTACATTAGTTTTAGAGGTTTAAGGACTATTTTTGGGTGCCTACGACAGCACACCAAATTTTGGCGCTGTTGCCGGGAAGTGGTGTTAATTTGTTTTTGTGCTTCTTAATTGTGTATTTTATTTTTGAAAAAGAAAAAAAAAATCAATTTCTCTAGGTTTTTAGGTACTTTATTGTTTTTAGATTTTTACCGTAGAATTTTATTTGTCTTTCTTAATCTAGCTTGTTTTTAATTTATTTTTTTGATTTGTTCTGTTTGTTTATGCCCGCAACTCGATCTTCTAATCAAAGTGATTTGCAGTACAATCTAGAAATTGAGAAAACTTTGCGCAGGTTAAAGAGTGACATCCGACAAAATCTTGAAGAAAGCAATTTCAACCCCAACAATCCATTTACAAGTGATTTTGAGTTTGAAGGAGAAAAAACCATGGCCGAAAATAGGACTTTGAAGGAGCTTGCACCCCCTATATTGAATCAATAACCTTTATGCATAACTTTTCCTATTTTAGATGTCACTACTACATTTAAGCTTAAATCTGGACTAATACACATTTTGCCTACTTTTCATGGTCTTGCAGGTGAAGATCCTCATAAACATCTGAAAGAGTTTCATGTGGTCTGCACGAGTATGAAACCCACTGGAATTACTGAAGAACAGATTAAACTTAGATCATTTCCATTTTCTCTGAAGGATTCGGCTAAGGATTGGCTCTACTATCTACCATCGGGAAACATTACCATATGGGATGGAATGAAGAGATTATTTCTAAAGAAATATTTTCCAGCTTCAAGAGTAGCAAATATTAGGAAAGAAATTTGTGGTGTCAGACAAGATCACAGGGAATCTCTACATGAGTATTGGGAGCGGTTCAAGAAATTATGTGCAAGTTGTCCCCATCACCAGATTAGTGAGCAACTTCTCATCCAATACTTCTATGAAGGTCTTCAACCCACAGAAAGGAGCATGATTGACGCTGCAAGTGGAGGAGCTTTGGTTGATAAAACTCCCGAAGGAGCGAAGAATTTAATTACAAACATGGCAGCCAATTCTCAACAATTTGGCGCCAGATTTGATCCCCCTTCTAGACAAGTTAACGAGGTAAATGACTCATCCATTGAACAACAAATAGCGAATCTAACTACTCTTGTTCGTCAAATGGCCACAGGTAATGTGCAGACAGTGAAGGTTTGCAGAATTTGTTCAGTAATGGGACATCCAACTGATGCTTGTCCAACTCTTCAAGAAGAACCTACGGAACAAGTTAATGTAGCGAGTGGTTTCCCTGGACAACCATAAAGGAATTATGATCTTTTTTCGAAGACATACAACCCAAGATGGAGGGATCATCCCAATCTTAACTATGGAAACTCGCAATCAAATCAACATGTTGCTCAAAATCGTCGAAACTTTCAACAATATAGGCAGCCATACCCGCCCAGACAACAACATGGCCAATCTTCTAACTCTGAAATGTCTTTAGAAGATATAGTTAAATCTCTTACAACTAACACTTTACAATTTCAACAGGAGACTAAGGTTAGCATTCAATGTTTGGAGAATCAAATGGGTCAAATGGCTAGTGCTGTCAGTCGACTAGAATCACAAAATTCGAGAAAGCTACCCTCTCAAACAGTGGTAAATCCAAGGGAGAACGCAAGTGCAATTATATTGAAAAATGGCAAGGAAGTGGAAACCCCAGTAAATGAAGTTCCTACATCGTTAGAACAAGACGATGAGAAAGACATGGGCATCACTGTGGTAAAGGATAACACAATTGAGGATGATGCACCAAAATGTAAGTTTCCTCCACTATCTGATTATAAACCAGTAGCCCCATTCCCTCAGCCTTTGGTAGAATCTAGGAAAAATGATCCAAATATGGAGATTTATGAAACTTTTCGAAAATGTGAGGTAAACATCCCCTTGTTAGATGCTATTAAACAAATACCCCGTCATGCTAAATTTTTAAAAGAATTGTGCACTATTAAGAGAAAGTAGAAACTAAAGGGGTGTGAAAAGGTGAAAGTTGGAGAAAACGTGTCTGCAGTCATTCAAAGAAAACTTCCTACAAAATGCAAAGACTCAGGTATGTATACTATCCCTTGCATGATAGGTAACACCGGATTTGAGAAAGCCATGTTAGACTTAGGAGCTTTTATAAATGTCATGCCATATTCCATTTATACTTCTTTAAAACTTGGCCCCTTAACTGAAACTGGTGTGGTAATTCAATTAGCGGATAGATAAAATGCCTACCCAAAGAGTGTGATTGAGGATGTCCTTGTACAAGTTAATGACTTGGTTTTTCCTACTAACTTTTATGTGCTTGACATGGAAAATAGTGACCAAACTAGCCTCATCTTGTTAGGAAGATCATTCTTAAAAACATCCAAGACTAAAATTGATGTTCATAGTGGTACATTGACCATGGAATTTGATGGTGAGGTAATTTCATTTAATATCTATGATGCCATGAAATTTCCTGTTGATGATAATGCTGTATATTATGTCAATGTAATTGATGATCTAGCACGTGATGTTTTTGAACTTGATGGGAAGGATGATTTGGAGGTCGTTATTCGTGAGAGTGTAGAGAAAGAGAATGATGAATTAACGTTGAATCCCAGTTTGCGAGAAACTGTTGATATGTTGAACACTCCTTCAAGGTCACAACAAGCAAGTAAGAGTTTTTATGTTGATTTGTATGTTTCTAATGAAAAGCCTCTACCTTCTGTTGTGCAGGCCCCTGTTCTGGATTTGAAGCCTCTCCCTAATCACCTTAAATATGTATTCCTTGGAGATGACAAAACATTGCCAGTGATAATTTCCAACGAACTGACTATATTGCAAGAAGAAAAATTATTGCAGGTCCTCAAGGAGCATCGAACAGCCATTGGTTGGACAATCGCAGACATCAAGGGAATCAGTCCATCCACATGCATGCATCGCGTTTTGCTTGAAGAAGGAGAAAAGCTTTCCGTCAACCTCAACGAAGATTGAACCCACACATGATGGATGTTGTAAAGAAAGAGGTCCTCAAGCTTTTGGAAGTTGGCATGATTTATCCTATTTCTGATAGCAGTTGGGTCAGTCCAGTTCAAGTGGTTCCTAAGAAGACGGGGATAACTGTGGTGAAGAATCAGAACGATGAATTGGTTACCACCCGTGTTCAAAATGGGTGAAGAGTTTGTATAGACTATCTGTGGCCCGAAAAGATCACTTTTCTTTACCATTTATTGATCAAATTCTTGAAAGGTTAGCTGGTCATTCTTAATATATTTTTCTTGATGGTTATTCATGTTATTTCCAGATTGCAATTGCCCCAAAAGATCAAGAAAAGACAACCTTCACATGTCCATTTGGAACATTTGCATACCGTCGCATGTCATTTGGTCTTTGTAATGCTCCAGCTACTTTTCAGATGTATGGTGAGTATATTTTCTGATTATATTGAGCATATCATAGAGGTTTTTGTGGATGATTTCACAGTTTATGGGAATTCATTTGATAACTGTTTGCATAACCTTGAGTTAATCCTTAAAAGATGCATGGAAACTAATCTTGTTTTGAATTCTGAAAAGTGTCACTTTATGGTAGAACAATGTATAGTTCTAGGGCATGTTATCTCATCTAAGGGCATTGAAGTAGATAAAGCTAAAATTGATATTATTCAATCTCTACCTTACCCCGCTAGTGGGCGGGAGGTTCGCTCTTTTTTTGGACATGCAGGTTTTTATCGTAGGTTTATCAAGGACTTCTCCAAAATTGCTTTGCCCCTATGAAAATTGTTACAAAAGAACGTGGCTTTTGAATTTGATGAGGCATGCAACATGGCATTTGATAAGTTGAAAGAACTGTTGACTTCTGCACCAATCATTCAACCCCCTAACTGGAACTTCCCTTTTGAAATCATGTGTGATGCAAGCAACTTTGCAGTAGGAGCAGTGTTGGGTCAAAGAACTGGAAAAGCATCTCATGCCATCTATTATGCATCCAGAACTCTAAATGATGCCCAGAGAAACTACACCACAACTGAAAAAGAACTTTTGGCTATTGTTTTTGCTTTAGAAAAATTTTGTTCTTATTTACTTGGTACTAAAGTGATTATTTACTCTGATCATGCAGCTCTACGTTACTTGATGACAAAGAAAGAGGCGAAACCAAGGCTAATACGATGGATACTTCTCTTGAGTGAATTTAACCTGGAAATCAAGGATAAAAAAGGAACAGAAAACAGTGTTGCAAATCATTTGAGCCGTTTAACTAACGTGGATGCTGAACTCCAATTACATGCAACCTTTCCTGATGAGCAATTATTTTCTGCAAGCACAACTTTACCATGGTATGCTGACATTGTAAACTTTTTGGTTGTTCACACTCTACCTTCTGATTTGTCTAGGGCTCGAAGAGATAAGTTAAAGAGTGATGTGAAATATTATGTATGGGACGATCCATACTTGTGGAAGCATTGTGCAGATCAAGTGATTAGAAGGTATGTTCCTGAAAATGAGATCACTTCCATTCTCACCTTCTGTCACTCTTATGCTTGTGGATGACACTTTAGAGCAAAACGAACAACAAGAAAAGTGCTTGAATGTGGTTTCTATTGGAAATCCATGTTTCGAGACGCCTACTCCTTTTGTAAGTCATGTGAAAACTGTCAAAATACAGGTAATATATCTCAAAAGACTGAAATGCCACAAACTCCCATACTTGTTTGTGAAATATTTGATGTTTGGGGCATAGATTTCATGGGACCATTTCCTGTCTCTTTCGATTTTGCTTATATTTTGCTTGCTGTGGATTATGTTTCGAAATGGGTGGAAGCCAAAGCCACCAAGACTGATGATTCTAAAATTGTTGCAGATTTTATCAAATCTAATATATTCTCCAGGTTTGGGATTTCGAGAGCTCTCATCAGCGATCGTGGAACTCATTTTTGTAATCGAACTGTGGAAGCTCTGTTGAGGAAATACCATGTCACCCACAATGTGTCAACTGTATATCATCCGCAAACTAATGGTCAGGCGGAGGTGTCAAATCGGGAAATCAAGTCCATCATTGAGAAAACGGTTTGCCCGAATAGAAAAGATTGGAGCTTACGCTTGGATGAGGCTTTATGGGCATACAGAACTGCATACAAGACACCCATCGGTATGTCACCCTACCGGTTAGTATTTGGGAAACCGTGTCACCTTCCAGTGGAGCTAGAGCACAAAGCTTACTGGGTCGTCAAGAGTTTCAACATGAAGATGGATGAGAGTGGGGAACACAGAAAGTTGCAACTTCAAGAGCTGGAAGAAATTTGCATTGATGCATATGAGAGTGCAAGAATTTACAAGGAGAAAACAAAGGCTTTCCATGACAAAATGATCTCTAGGAAAGAATTTGAAATTGGTCAAAAGGTCCTCCTATATCAATCGAGGCTTCGTCTGTTTCCAGGTAAATTGCGTTCCCGTTGGATTGGACCTTTTGTTATTACTAATGTCTTTCCTCATGGTGCAGTAGAAGTTCAAAGTTTGGAAACCTCAAAGGTATTCAAAGTGAATGGTCATAGACTGAAACCTTTCTATGAAGGTCTTCAAGTGGATAACGTGACACAATTGGATCTCGACTATCCATTCTATGCCAATTGAAGGAAAGAGCAATGAGTCGAGCCTAAGACAATAAACAGAGGCGCTGCTTGGGAGGCAACCCAAGGGGAGTTCATTCCTTTTCCATTTTATTTTTGCATTTCTATTTTTATCTTTGTCCTTTCTTTGCATTGCACCTTACATTGGGGACAATGAAAGTTTTAAGTATGGGGGAAGGATTTAGATTTAGGTTGAATTTAGATTGAGTGAATTAATTTTTAAAAAAAGAAAAAACAAATTTGC
Organism: Fraxinus excelsior; assembly: GCA_019097785.1. Taxonomy (NCBI): domain Eukaryota; kingdom Viridiplantae; phylum Streptophyta; class Magnoliopsida; order Lamiales; family Oleaceae; genus Fraxinus; species Fraxinus excelsior. Next base: position 26,694,412 of record CM032640.1, on the reverse strand, counting down.
ATGATTTTTCAGGAAAATGAGTTGAGTTAAATGGTTATTTTTTGTTGTGTATGCTATTTGCTAGAATTAATTAAGCTTTTGAAGAATTCATAACATGATTGAATGAATAATCTTCCAACTTAGGGTTGATTAGTGGAGTTATTTTCTTTGAGGATAGTAGTAACTAAATTCTGTAGACAAAAGCCGGTGAGATTTTTGAGCCTTTAGACTGATACATCCATAACAGTCTCATTATTTCTTTTCATGTGTGATATTCTTCCATAGTTTTGTTTCCCTAGAACTTGCATTAATTCTCTTCAAGATCACATTGACACATGCATGCACGTACATGATTAAGGTCATCTTTGTTACATAAATGAGCTTCATTAGCCAAATAGCCGACCCTGTAATTGAATTTTTCATTGTTGAGCCCCTTTGAGCTTTATTGTCTTTTCTTTGTATAAACTCACATTACAAGCTTTAAACTGGAAAAACAATGTCTTTACCCAAGTCTTAGAGCTAGTGGAGTATTGTTGAATGTCATGAGAAGTATGGGTATGCAAGAAAATAAGTGTAGGGATATCAAGATTATTGGTGAATTGGAATAAATTTTCTATGTCAATTCAGGGAGTTCCAGTATTGGTGTATAATTTGGAGTTTACATTGTGCAAGAAAAACACAAGCAGAAGAAGGAAAAAATGAATGATTGAAGAAAAAGAAAAGAAAAAAAAAATAAGTGATGAAGGAGAGTGATTTTAATGTGAAAAAAATCTATATTCATAATTCTTCCTACATCTCAAAAAAGAGTTCGATTTGTGTTGGATAGATGAAACTATCATGTGGAGTGGTTGGTTTACATGTCTTATGTATATATTTGAGCTAAGTCTATTTATCTTTACTCCACTAGTTTCGATGGCTCTTGAGTCACATACCCAAATATTTCCCACCTCGACCGTAAGTCACATTACAACCTTTGAAAAGTCCTTATGGTTCTTGTAAAGCATGTGATCTAAGTGGTGGCGAATGAGAAGATATGCAAGCATATGGTAGAACATCTCCATTGGAATGAATTTGAGCGAAACACTTACCCTTTTAAACACATGAGAGTTGAATGCTTATATCCGTGATGGTCGACATGTTTAGTTTACTCCATCTTCATATGAAAATGCTTTCTAGTTGATTATGAGTTGTGTGGAATGTTTATTCATGATATTTTATGTATTTTGAAAAGTTTGATGGTTCTATGTTCTTAGCATTATGACCTGGTGTTTTTTGGGAATTAAATTTGAGTTTTGCCCGAAGACGAGCAAAAGTTAAGTGTGGGAGAATTTGATAGAAATGTAAAATGCATATTTTTCCCTCCTTATTTTATGCGCTCATTACGCTCATATTTTGATTTAGGTGTCAATTATATGGATATGGCGTAATTTGGAAGAAATATGTGAAAAGGGACCAAAACGAAAGAAAGTGAAAGTTCGAGGACTAAAGTGCAAATATTCTAAACTTGTTTCTAACATTGTGATGAAGATTCGAGAGTGTTAGAGGTCAATTGGATGAAGAAAGGATTCAAGGGGATGAAATATGGCCAAGACATTTTCACATATCAACTTTCAAGCTGAAAAGTTTTGCATCGGTTTTCAGCCTCATATTGAGACCAATTTTGGACATGGTAAACGATCGAGTTTGAAGATATTTTCGGAATAAAAGTTGTAGCCCTTTGGGTTATCTTTACAACGTATCTTGAATCTCTTAAATTGGATATCGGAAGAAGAATATATGGCCAAAATACTAAAAGCTGTCCGGAGGAAGTTTCGTAAAACCATACGGCCGCACAGATCATTCCCGAGAGTTAAAGTGCTGATTTCACTTGTTCCTTGCGGCCGCAAGCCTCTAAACCATGCGGCCCCATGGTTCATTTCCGAGATGAAAATTCTGATTTCCTAATTTCAATCAAACACTTATGAAAACAAATCTTTCTACACTTTATAAACCCTAGAACACAACCAGAACGTACCAGAAGGCCTCTAACCTATTTTCTCTCTATTTTTCTTAGATTTATCATGTGTAACTAACTCTTGGTGCTTGATTGAAGAATACCAAAGCCTTAAAAAATATTATAACTGTGAGATCTACCTATTTTCATTGTTTAATTTATATTTTCAGTATTGAATATTCTTCTATGCATAATTTTATGATTGTCATGTTTGAGATCTATTAGTTTTTCATATATTGCAATATATAGCTAAGTTAAATCTCAAATTCATAATTGTTTGAATCATTTAACTTGTGAAGCACTAGGATTTGTTAATTTTCTGCGATAGAGGTTTTAAATCTTAAGAAGAATGTTTAAATAGATTGAATGCAATCGCTAGTGTTTGTATTATCTAGTTCATCGATTTATCTATTGTTTAAAGCTGTTATTAAATTGAATCTTTAGCGCTGGTCTGGAATTATTTGATAATTAGGGTTAATTAGAACGCTGGTTTCTGATTATCTAAAATTAAGGAGAAATAGGAATTTATTCCAACGATGAATATTGTGAATGTGAATTGATTATTTTTTGTGGATTGATGAATGGTTATAAATCTCCAATGGTGGAAGTTGACTTTGATCAAGACTCGTTTTATTGATTTAATACAACTCGTTAATTTACATTGTTATTTGTTATAAGATTGATTTCGTTATAAACAAAACCCCATAATCGTTATACGAAGCATAAATTGTTGAATTGCACACTATTCGTGGGATCGACCCTTCTACTACTACATTAGTTTTAAAGGTTTAAGGACTATTTTTGGGTGCCTACGACAGCACACCACTGGACCCACATCTTATAACTCGCAAAAAGCTACACCTAACATACGCTATGTATGGTCCAATCCGGTTTGTGGTAGGAGCTTCGGATGGAAATTCTGTACTTTTGACGTGTGAAATTCTACATTAATTTTGACTCTTTAGTTCTTATTAGAGGTGGCAATCGAGTCAGTAGCTCGTCGGCTCGCCCGCTCGACTCGTACTGTAGCGACCCACGAGCCGCTCGGGCTTGCCAAAAAACGAGCCCGAGCACGAGCAGTCTCGGCTCGTTTTAGACGAGCGAGCTCGTGGGGCGAGCCGAGCCGAGCCGCTCAGCTCGTGAGAGAAGAGCGTGGGCCGAGCCGAGCTCGCCCACAAGCCGAGCAAAAGCTTAGCTCGTTTTGTAACGAGCCACGAGCTCAACTCGTAGGGCAACGAGCCGAGCCGGCTCGGCTCGTTACCACCTCTAGTTCTTATCGTCTATATATCTTTTTATTTTGTTTAGCCTGAATATGCTCGATGTACATGTATTTTGATCAATATATTTTTACATTTACCAATAAAAAAAAACGATACAGATTATTTATTTTGAAAGAAACTCTTAAATTATGTATTTTCGAATACTCTACTTCAAAACTTTACCTATTTACTAGTAAGTAAACTTTTCGAGCTTAGCCAACCCTTTAGAATTGGTTTGAATTCATCAAAACACAATCATTTTACAAATGAAAACAGGTACTAATTGATTATACAACTAAGCATCCCAAAAGGTAACACCAATATTACATTTGTTTGCAACAAAAGATAGGAAAAGAGATTATGGAATTAACTTATGTCTACTAATCCCATAAACCAGAGGAGAGACTCAATGTTAAAGTGCCATTTAAAGACTCCAAAGCAGCAGCTATAAGCACAAAACGACTAGTCCAAAAAATGCATTTAGGATGCAAATGTTCATAAACGACTACATCTTACACAAACAAACTCGATTGTTCAGCATTAAGAGCTTGTAAGGGGCATATCTTGAGTTTACCTTGTTTGGTAATTCTTATTACTAGGCCCTGTACTAGGCTGTCGAGGATTTGTGCCACTGGAAGATGGGAAGCTAAAATTTCCAGGGGACGGGAATAATGGATGAGGCAGAGATTGCACAACAGCCCCGTGTTGCTGAAATTGTGATGGAAGGGACGGAACTTCATTCTGGAAAATGGTGGATACAACAGGTGAGACTGAGAATCCGTTTGTCTGATTGTAAGGAGCGTCGACTTGCTGAAATGATGATGGTAGGGGAGGAACTTCGTTCTGGAAATTTGTGGGTACATCAGGGGGTAATGAGCATCCGTTTGTCTGATTGTAATTGTAAGGGACATCAACTTGCTGCTGGAAGCCCGAAAATCCCAGATTATCATCAAGTGGTATTTCACCTGTAAGTGTCTTGAACGCAAATTCTAAGCATGGATCCGACCAAGATTCCGAAAATGGATAGAAGAGCTGTGAATCTTGGGATCTCGAATTATCATTTTCTTGATTCTCAATTGCCTTCCCGTGTGTTTGCTCTTCTGGAACGGCCTGTTCTGTAAGAAGCTTTTCGGTTTTGTTTGATGGCACTATTTCCTTAAGAATTTCATCACCTACAGAGGCATGATCTGCAACCTCTTTTACTGTCTCAATAGCAGATGACTGAAGAACTCCATCGGCAACATCTGAAGGAAAACGGGATGACTTAATAGCTTCAGTATCAGTAGGATTCCTGTCCTCACCACGTTCACTCAAAATTGTGTTAGGAGGCATGTCAAGTTTACAACCTGCAAGCCTTTTTGAAGTCCGACGTGGCAAGTCTTGGGACAATCTTTTCTTGGATATTCTCGAGCTCGACTGAGTTTTACGACTCTGTTTTTCCACCCCAGTTTCAGGAAGCTTTTGTTCAGTCAAGAGAGAAGTTGCACGAGAGTCGATAACTACATCGTCAACCATCACTGTCACTTCCTTTTCAGAGGCTTCATTTGTTGGTCTGAGCGGATTGTTTGTAGCAGCACACTTAATTTTATTTTCACATGTAAGAATGGCATTATCAGATGAATTATTTCCCAGATTTTCTTCCAAAATTTTGGCCTCTGATGCATCTACGTTTTCTGTATCTAAACTTTCTTTACCTACAACATAAGACCACTGTCAGAATCGGGAAAAACTGGCAATGGCCCTAACGTATTTTAACCTATAATAACCAATTTCAATAAGCATATCTATACCATCAACAAAAAGCTGTCTCTTGGTTTCGAGGTTCTCTGATAACTTCTCATCAACTGCAGATGAAGACTGTAAACGGGAAAAACGGACATCTTTAGACAGTTGGAATATTTGAGCATAAGCACATTACTTCAAAGCAAAGGTAAACAAATAACATAGTGGATAATTATTTTAGTTAGGACAGGCATAGGGAAACAACCAACATTTCTTATACAAAGGCAAACGTGGGGAAATTGTTGGGTGTTGTTTCAAGAATTTCCAAAACAAACTTGAAGCATTATAGCATAATATGGGGAACTTATTTAACTACATTATGAGTGATATAAAGCGAGATACGGCAATAGAGGAAAAATTATATTCGGCGACTTTCATTATAAAGCAAGATACACCTTTGGTAAGTGTTTTCAGTCATTCGATTAAAATACGCAGCAGGAATCTTGAAATCAATTTCTTGAAAAGGTCTCAACATTAACTTCAGCCTAAAATGTTGCTCATATAAAAAACTCTACATGCATTTTGAGTGCAAACACATAATGAATATCCAGTATGTCTGAATACATGATCAGTCCAGGGAAGTTTTCACGCAGAACTTATTTTATACTCATGACCTGATAAACAGCATCAAATGCAATTTTTTCACATTTGTTGTTCTAACAAATAAGTTGCAGTTACTGACTTTATTTATCATATAGTTTTAAAATAATTGTTACTTGTTCTATGCAAGACTTCAAAACTGCTTCTTTTAATTTGTTCTGATCTGGTGCCACTATGTAATGTAAAGCCAAAAAGGTTTGCCGAGCCAGGAAAAGTCAAAAGGATAAATATTGCTAAACAAACGTACGCATTCTTTATTTTGTTCTGCTGTGGTGCTACTTTTCTCTATGCTTTTGAGATATCGGGCTACTGCTGGCTTCGAATAGAATTTGCTTCCAGTCAGCGGATTAATATATATCTGCAAGAATGAAAGTACAATGAGAACTTCAAATATTGTGGAACTTGATCATCCATATTGTCCTAACTAAAAGCATGACAGTATAACACAACATATCAGCTTCAATTGGCAAGAATATAGAGATAGAAAACCCCTATACAGAATAATGAAGAGTTCAACCGGAAAAGGTCGTATCAAGATATAACAGCCCAATATATATAAGACACACAATAAATTTCTTCAGGGACGATGCATTACAAAAATACAAGCCGAGACATAATATAAAGTCTCTTAGATCACCAGCTCAAGGTTAAGGGATTAATTATAGGTACCTTTCTGACTTTCCCAAATTTGCTTGTCTTGATTTCAGTTTTCCAGCCTTCTGGTAGCTCATCTGCTGATGGGCTCTGAGTAGCAATCTGGACATAACTCAAAAAGAGATTCAACTGCTTACTAGAGTTTGATCATATCTAGGAATAGTAAATTAGGCTAGTTGCAGCACAAACCATCTTCAATGATTCCTTGTCATTTCCCTCATCATTCTCTTCGATAATGCAATCTGAGCTCACCATCAATCTGCATTCTTCAGATGCGTCTTGCTTCAGAGAGGATTCATCCACATTTTCATGCTGAAATGGACAACACAGCATAATCACTGGATATTTAAATTTAACGGCAGACCTCACAGCCAATTAAGGCATCTAATGTCCAAATTAAATATCACAGATATGAGAAGCAGATATCTGAAGACAATGAAAAGCAACAAGGATGTAACAGCTAATCCTTGACAGATGGGGTGGTCGAGGAAGCTTTTTACTCACAGGGATTTCATGCGTCAACAGATTATCCAACTCCCTTTTCTTTGGTTTGGTAAGGCAGCTACCAATGTTGTCAGTTTCCAGATAGCGCAAGGCATCTTTTTTAGAACGAAAGACATATCCGCTAACTGGGTCTGTGTAATACTGCAGAATTGAATGCTTTTCAGGATGAAAGATGTCTCGCTAGGAAATTTGTAAATTCTAAACTATTACTCGGTAGAAGATGCATAGTAAATACAACTAGATAAGACGTATTACAGACACAAGCAGACGTGCACTAATACAGTCTGATATATCACCAGCTTCAGGTAAGGGAATAATTACCGGGTCCTTTCTCATCTTACTCCCAGATACACTTGTCTTGATTTCTTTTATCCAACCTGGTGGTAGCCCATCTGCCGATGTGCTCTGAATGGTAACCTGAACATGGCTCAAAATGAGCCTCTTTTGAATATAAGAGTTTAATCATGTCTGGGATTAATAAGTTAGGATATTTGCAGCACAAACCATCTTTAATGAATGCTTGACTTGGTGTTTTTTATCCCTTTTGGTTGTACAACCTGAGGTCACCATCAATTTGCTCTCTTGAGATACATTTTGGTTCGAAGCAGATTCATGCGCATTGTCATGCTGAAAGGACCGTGCAGTACAATAACTGATGTTATCAAAACCAGCCAGTACATTGAATGGAAAAGGTTAACAGATCAAGGGTCAAAAATTTTAACTGGGGATGAACATGAGTTGAATAGGTGGTAATAAATAAATAAATTATATACACCTATATATAATATAAAAATTATAAAACAATATATTTTTTGGTTTTCACATTACTAATTTCTCAAGAGTACAGTTTTTAAGAAATAGGCTCTTCGATTCTTGGGCTTGACTTCTTATTTCTCTCCTTATCATTTTTATTATCTTCTCAATATCATTAATATTTATGTCTTCAAAAAACCAACTCTGCACACTTTTTTTCTCTATCTTTCAACTCTTTATCAAAAAATAAAACTCACAGCCGAAGCATCTCCTCTTCTTCAAGTTTTATCCCTTCATTTTCTTTTTCATTTCTTCACATACCCACCTATAGATCCCGAAACTACCTCAACTTTCCTATGGTGCAAGCTCTGTAGCACGGACACTTCAACTAGGACAGCGTGTCCGTAGCCGACACGTGTCGACACCGACACTCCTTGGACACTCTACTATAATCATTTTTTTCTTTTTTAACTAGAAATATGATATATTTTTAACTCAAAGTTACTTATTATGATATATGGGTATTTATATTTAAAAGATTTCAACAAGAAAGATTAATAATAAGTATAAAACTAAATTTATACTATATAAATGAAGAATTTTAAAGAATTTAAGCAATATGTCGGGAACGTGTCGTGTCAGTACTTTTTTGAAAAATCATGTGTCAACAGGTTCCGAGCAAAGACATGGTTCAAAGGAAGCATTTTCTGAAATATTGTTGTGTTTCATCTCTCTCAACTAAGGCAGGAAAAAAATTAAAGGAATGGTGAAGTAGTGAAATTTTTTCTTGATTTTTTTTTTTTAAACGTCAAACCGTGACCAGTTCACCGGTTCTCCAGTTGAACTGATCAGTTCAGTAATTTTCTACTGGTTCTATAATTCAAAATTTATATAATAGAGCCAGACAGGATAAACCAAGCAGTTCCCAGTTTTCTAGGAAAAGCCAGCCAGTTCGATCCAGTTATTACAAAAATGATAATTAGTGGATATTTAAATTTACCTACAGTACGACCTCAAGGCAAAATGTGGTGTCCAATGTCCAAATAAAATATCAAAAAAAAAATGAGAAAGAGAGATCCACAAAACATAAAAGCAACAAAGGGGCAACAATAGATCATTGACAGATAGGATTGTCAAACAAGCTGATACTCACTGGAAATTCATTCTTTATCAACTCTTGATCATCCATCTGCTTTTTCGTTGGTCTCGCGCGGCAGCTACGGATGTCATTAGTTTCCAGATAGCGTAAAGCATCTAATTTAGAGTGAAATTTATATCCGCTGACTGGGTCTGTGTAAAGCTGCAGAATATATACTTTCCAAGATGAGAGATGTCTCCCGAAAAATTGGTATGCTCTAAATCAACATTACTTGGCAGAAAATGCAAAATAAATATAAGTACTCATACATTCTTTTAGATCAACAGCTTGAGGTAAATAGATTAATTACCGGATAGTTTTTCATCCTACTACCAGATTTTCTTCTCTTGATTTCTTTCGTCCAGCCTGGCGGTAGCCCATCTTCTGATGTACCCTGAATGTCAACCTGGACCTAACTCAAAAAGAACCTTAATTATAAATAAGAATCTCATCATATCAAGTACTAGTAAATTGTGCTAGTTGCAGCACAAACCATATCCAATGATTGCTTGTCGTTGCCCACTTTATTCTCTTTGGGAATGCAACCTGACTTTGTCATCAATTCACAGTGTTTTGACACATCTTGCCTTGAAGGTGATTCACCCACCTTGTCATGCTGAAAAGTATAATCACTCAATATTTAAATTTAGCAACAATTTGACCTCATGGCCAATAATGTCCAAATTAAATATCTTAAAAATGAGAAACAGATAGCAATGAAAATGAAAAGTAACAAAAAGCAAAAACTAATCTTTCATAGGCTATCAAGCAAGCCATTCACTTACAGGGATTTCATTCTTGATCAACTCTTGATCATCCACTATCCTTTTCTTTGGTCTTACAGCGCAGCGACCAATGTCATTAGTTTCCAGATAGCGGAAAACATCTGTTTTAGAATAAAATATATATCCGCTAACTGGGTCGGTGTAATACTGCAGAACGAATTCTTTTCAGGGTGAGAGAGATAATAAATTCTAAACCAACATTTCTTGGTAGAAAAATGCACAGTAAGTCAGAATACGAACAAGACACCCACACCCATACAGTCTCATAGATCACCAGCTCAAGGTAAAGGGATTAATTAACAAAACCTTTCTCGTCCTACTAGATCTACACATCTTGATTTCTTCTGTCCAGCCTGGAGGTAGCCCATCAACTGATGTGTTCTGAATGGTAACCAGGAGATAACTCAAAAAGATCCTCAATTTTATACAAGATTTTCTCAGGATTAGTAATTTCGGATAGATGCACAAACCATATTCAACGAGTGATTGTCATTGCCCTTTTCATTCTCGTTGGGAGTACAACCAGAGCCTGTGATCATTTTGCATTGTTTAGACACATCTGGAGTCAACGAGGATTCGCCTACACAGTCATGCTGAAAAGAAAAGGGAAAAAAACAATCTCACATAAGTACTAAAATTACATAAAACAACCACCTCCTAAATCAAAGCCCGCAAACCGAAGAGTGATGTAGATAGTGCAGAGCAAATACACCCATAATTGGCCAATTAAAAGCATGCTTACATAATACGTTAAACTATCATTTCCATGTAATTTTAAGACTGGAGTATCAATGAGTTCTTTTATTCTTGGTGATACCTCAATAAAAATGGAACTTAAAGCACTTCGCATGAACTTTTTATTTTTTTCAAGATTCATAAATAGAAATTTAGCTCTAGTAAGATGATTGAGATGCTTCATATCGAGCACATGGTGCAATAGTATCTACAAATATAAATTTATTTGTCAAAGAAATAATCATTAAATGTAATTTGAAACCAGTTAACTTTCTTAGACCGGGAAGAGAAAATGATAAATATAACTAAACAAGCCAATGAGTAATTTAACTTGTTCTGCTATGGTGCTACTCTGCTCCATGGTTTTAAGATATCGAACCACCGCTGTCTTTGAGTAGAATTTTCTTCCATCTGCAGGATTTTTATATACCTGGAAGATCGATAAAGGGCAATGAGAACTCCAAAAAACAGAGAGAGTCACCACCCAGGCAGTCCTACTAAAAGTATGACAATAAAATATGACAGATTAACTTGACTGGTAAGAATAAATAGAAAACCTAGCAACTTACATGTCAATATTCATATGAGTAATGAAGTTTTCCTAGTGTATTTTGGTGTAGTGAGTCAGAGAAAGAGCTAGAGAGAGTGAAGAAACAGAATACATGAAAAGATAGAGAGCTCCACCACTTCTGAAAAAGGGTAACCCAGGGGCTTGACTAGGGGATGCTGAAAGGAAATTTAGAAATGCAATATTCTATATTCACTAAACAGGAACAAATAAAATGAAGTAAAGATGCAACTTGACATACCTTATAAGTTGATGCCACACTAGAACTGCTCTTTCTCTGTCTTTCCTCTATTACCCATCCATTGGGTAACCATTCAGTACACTCATTTTCTTCAACTGATGTCTGTGAACACTACCATATATAGTCATATTTAAGGGCAGAATGATGGTACAATCTAATCATTTATTTAACTGATATACCATGAAACTTACCAAACCAATATTGTCATTTGGGGACATGTTGTCTTCATTACTTCTTGGTTGAGGAGTGCCATGGAAAATCTCTCCTGCTTTCGCACAACCGATGACATCTTTCTTCGAATAAAACTCTTTACCCGTTGCCACGTTGCAGTAGTACTAAAATAGCGAGACAAATATGACTTGAGTGTCAGTTTCTTTTACGTTCCGTTTACTCTCCTTTCTTCAACAGATAACTCTTTTGCGAATTGAATGCAGTTGGTGAAGTTTGAGTATAGTTGTGTCATTAATTAATATAAAGGATATCAGTTTCCACATTCTACGACATATGTCACTTAAGAAAATAACTGGAACATACATTATTCCCACATTTAATGGGAGGAGTGCAATCCTTGTTTACCTTCAATCTTTATAAGGCCCACACAGCCGTTTAGAATTTTTAACATTGTCAGCAACACACATTAAAATTGTGGGAATATGGTATAATGCTACTCCTGTGGATTTCGCTACAAGATATCAGTTCACAAGGTTGAATGGAATGAGTTTGCAGGATTCCTTAATCATAAAGAGGTGCAAAGTTAGACTTGTCAAAATGAATTTCTAATGTGCTTCGAAATTCACGCTCTCCATACCGGTTTTCACAGCCTTCGTTAATCAGGTATCCATAATCCTCAGATACAATTCTAAGATGCTTGCGCAGGCTACTTTGTGAATCCAGGGATGTTAGTGTTAATTCATCATGAATTTGTCCTGTACTCAAAATCATATATCCCACATACCGATTTTAACAACCTATTTAATGAATTAGGTATCTAATATCCAAAGCTAAACGCGGCGGACACTAGTTGCTTAAGCTACTTTTTCGTAGACAAAACAAACAAAGCCGCAAGATGACCATTTGTAACACTCATAAAGCTCCAATCAAAACAAGTAGCAATTGATTTATACCAAATCCAAAGCCCACCAAAAAAATGTAGTTCAGTCAAAAAGTTTGGGAAATGCCATGTATATGGTAGAGAAAATTTTTAATCATTCGATAATATACAACACATGCTAGGCACCAAGATAAAAATTTTACAAAACTGAACGCGTTGACTTGAATATTAACGTAAATCAAGCAAAGATGATAGAAGCTCATATCATATATTCACATGTTTGTTTCTATTCCATGAGTATACCACTGTTTATACATTTAAAAAAAAAATCCAATTTCACACTTGTTTTTCCAACATGCAGCTACTTTACCAATCAAGTTATACAAGAACTCGATTAAAGAGATTAATTAACCAATTACGAAGTAAACACGTCATATTTTTCCATTCTCGAAAACTTACTTCGGAGAATTGGGTAAAAGGGAAGAAAATGGTCAATCAATTCACAAACAGGATCCACTTCACTCTTTTTAACTCAACATTTAAGCACTTTACCAGCCAAATTCATAAGAGCAAAAGTTAAACTGCAAAATTAATTACTAAAAAACAATGAAATATAAGTAAACTAGCTAAAAGAGTTCGACAACCTTGATTTTTCTTCCGTTCTTGACTTTGATTTTCTCAGTATACCCAGGTGGAAGCCACTCCGGCGCCTTCCGGGCTACCATTTTTGCCAGAATTTCAAGATTTTTATTTTCTCGATTTGGGTAACGATTTTTCTTTCTGGGTCCGTGAAGATCGGTGGAGTTGCATAGAAAGGCAGGTAGGTGTAGTAGTGAATTGGGCAAACGGGGTGCCTGGGAACACGTGTTGCTAATCTATAAATGTATGCAACAGCACGAGCCTCCTAATCCACTGCTGGCTGCGGCTACAAATGGGCTGTAATATCTATTGCGGGCTAATCCGTTAAGGGCATCGAAATTTCTATCTTCATTTTTTTTTTCTTGCTTTTTTGGTTCAATGCTATCTCCATATTTGGATAAACTTTATTTTCTTTCCAACCCAATGGTCGTCTTGTTTGTAGGTGGCTATTTAAGTCGGTCGACAAGTTTAAGGTTCAATTGTAAATAGACAATGAAGAAAATGTTTTCATTATGTTTCTGTTAACACATTGTCCAATGATGTTTTTGGTAAAAATACTGTTAGCAATGGCTAATGTTGTCTAAAAACTCACTCTCGGTCTCTCTTTTTAGGTTGACATATAGAGCTGAAAGTAATGTCTTCAAACTTAAGGTATATCTCTAGAGACAAGGAAAGTTTAGGAATATATATATATATCTACTATATTTTTGCAAGTATTTTTTGAAAAGTACTCTGAAAATTTACTGTCAGACTCTCCTTTTAGGTTGACATACAGAACTAAGAATGATTTGTCTTCAAATTTAAGGTTTAACTTCGGAGACAAGGAAAGTTCACAAATATATTTCCTATAATTCCGCAAGTACATTTTGGAAAGTGCGCTGAGAGGTGATTAATGCTTTCTGAAAATTCAACTTCGATCTCTCTTTTTAAGTTGACACAGGGAACTAAAAGTTAATTGTCTTCAAACTTAAGGTCTAACTTTAGAAACAAGGAAAGTTCAAAAATATATGTACTATATTTCTGCAAGTACTTTTTGAAAAATACAATGAGTGGTGATTAATATTTTCTGAAAATTCACTGTCGATCTCTCTTTTTAGGTTGACGTACAAAACTAAAAGTGATTTGTCTTCAAACTTGAGGTTTAACTTTGGAGACAAGGAAAGTTCAGAAATATATCTACCATATTTTTGCAAGTACTTTTTTGGAAAGTACAGTGAGCGGGTGAATAATACTTTCTAATAATTCACTGTCGATCAATCTTTTTAGGCTAACAAATAGAGATTGCTAGTGGTATGTCGTCACATTTAGGTTTCAATGTATGAAAAAGTTTCAAAAATATTTTTGTATCGGCTCGGCTCATTGCCCAATGACGCTTTTTGAAAAGTACAATTAGTAAGGGCTAGTACGTTCTAAAATTCATTCTCGACTGCTCTTTTTTTAGGTTGTTGTATAGAGACTAATAGTAGTTTGTTGTAAAAAAGAACATAACTTTTGTCATTATGTTTCTACAAGCACATCACCCAATGGTACTTTTTGGAAAGCACGATCAGCAATGATTAATACTTTCTGGAAATTCACTTTCGATCACTCTTTTTAGGTTAGTATGTATGTGTATGTGTGTGTGTCTATATATATATAGAGAGAGAGAGAGAGAGAGTGATCTAGCATCAAATTTAAGGTTTAACTCTAAATGAAGGTGATATTGTTATGCGTTTTATGTATAGAGACTAATAGTAGTTTGTTGTAAAAAAGAACATAACTTTTTTAATTATGTTTCTACAAGCACGTCACCCAATTGTACTTTTTGGAAAGCACGGTCAGCAATGATTAACACTTTATGGAAATTCACTTTCAACCACTCCTTTTAGATTAGTATATAGAGAGTGATCTAGCATCAAATTTAAGGTTTAACTCTAAATGAATGTGATATTGTTACGCGTTTTATGTAACATAAATATACTACAAGTGTACGATGTCAAGTTTGGTAATATAATAATGGAGTTAAAGTGTCGAACACACATGAATTAATATTCAATTTATACTAAGTATTATAATTGTTTAGCTCTTATTTTATCTAGAAAAATGAGTTTTAAAATCAATGTTATTAACTAATCAAATTTTCAATATGGTGACGAATTCAACAATATCAATGCAAATTTTAAGAATTTATCAATAGGAAAAGTCCAAAGTTACGATTTCACCAAACTATCAAATATGATTCTCAATTATATAGTTATTTTTATTCAATTGTTTCAAGTTTATAAGCAAGAACCCTAATTTAATTCTACTCCCTCTCTCGAGTGTTGAGTAAAAATTATTTGTATATTTCAATTCTAATATTTCTATTCCGAATTAAAATCTAAAAATTATCAAATTTGTGGTTCTTGTGGAACATGTTTCAACAAAATTATACTTTCTATCAAAACATATAATTTTTTAGGTTGTGTTATTATAATAGTGTTTGATCTCCATTTTTTACTCAATATGACCATTGAAAATATGACCATTATTCAATGGTCATATTTATCATTATATAATGAGGAAAAAATGGGGATCAAACAAGTGATATATGATCACGCCTAAATTTTCTTCTTTCGAGTATCGAAATTTAGACAATCAATTCATTCAACTAGTACCCAAATAATTGAAAACATTAAAAATCAATAAACGAATTGGAAAACTTCAAAGAAATAACTAAATAAAATTAAAATATAATCTTATGTTGGTTACATCAAACCCTAAATTAGAAGTTTAATTCATAACGGAAACCATAGAAATAATCAAATTCAAATAAAATAACATAGAGAAGAGAATAGGAAAACTAGCTTTGATAGATGTCCAATCTCCTTTGCAATATTGTTCTTGATTTTTCCTTGATTTCTTGACAATTTCTTTTTCTTACCTCGATGAATTGTAATTGAAAAGTTGTATTTACATCATCATGAAGTCTTGGAAGAGTTAGGATTGGATTAGGATTGAAAAGAGACCAAAAAAAAAATCAAAACTCTTCCTCTCGCCCAGCGGCACCCCGACGCCACAAGCGTGGCACTGCAGCACCGTGTTGCTGTGAAAATTTAGTAATTCAGTACTGCGTATCTTTCAATATTTTTATCATAACTTTTTTTTCCTGATATCCTATTGAGGCGATTCAAAGTGCGTTAGAAAGATAACTCAAATGACAGCAACTTTACTTCAGATATCATTTTCCAATTTGAACGTTTACTATGTCAAAAATGGGTCGCAATCTCCGACTTAAAATCTGGAACATATTTGTGCGGTTAAAATTTGATTTGTAAAGATATTTTGATCATATTTCACTCATTTTTTTACGTTTAATTGCATCCAGTTGACTCCTAGCAATATCCAATTATATTTTATGGTTCGAATCAACTATTGAAATGTTGCAATTGACTCATCAATTTTTGAATTTAACCATTTTTCGTCGTTATTTACTTCTTTCTTTCAATTTAACTTCCAATCATCAAGTTTCACCAAATCAATATCAATTTCTCTTTGATTCATGCTTACATCACTCATTTCTCCCAATTTTGCATCATTCACACCAATTCAACTAACATATAAAACAACATTAAAACACACGTTAAACATCATAAAAACTCTTAAAAACATTCAAAAATAACAAGTTTAAAAGGCATTGAAACAATGAATGAACCACACTCATCAAATATAAAAGTTTCAAAAACATTTTTACTATGTTTCTACATGCACACTACCCAATGGTGCTTTATGAAAAATACAGTTAGCAATGGCTAATACTTTCTAAATTCACTCTCGATTGTTCTTTTTAAGTTTTGACATAGAGACTAATAGTTTTTGTTGTCAAATTTATGGTTCAACTCTGGAAACAGAAAACTCAATTTTTTCACTATGTTTCTACAAGCACATCGCTTGATGGTACTTTTTGGAAAGCAGGGTCAACAATGATTAATAATATCTAAGAAATCACGCTCGATCACTTTTTTTTTAGGTTAGCATATAGAGAATGAATGGTCTAGCATTAAATTTAAGGTTTAATTATAAATGAGAGTGACATAAAAGTTTCAAAAATATTTTCAATATGTTTATGCATGCACACTGCCCAATGGTGATTTTTGGAAAGTACAATCAAAAACAGCTAATACTTTTGAAAATTCACTCTCGATCGCTCGTTTAGGTTAGCATGTAGAAACTGAGAGTGCTTTGTCGTCAAATTTAGAATTCTACTCTCGACAAAAAAGTTTTCAAAATATTTTCATTATGTTTTAATTAGCACCCCCTAAAGGTGCTTTTTGGAAAGTACAATCAACAATGGTTAATGGTTTTTTAAAATCTTGATTTCCCTTTTTAGTTGGTATCTGTGTGATCCATCGTCAATTTTAGGGTTCAATTCTAAATGGACGATGACAGAAAAGTTTCAAAAATATTTTGATTACGTTTCTACAAGCACACTACCTAATGGTGCTTTTTCTAAAGTACAATCAGCAATGACTACTTTCTAAAAATCACCACCAGGAGCGGGGTGCAATTATCGAAAATGCATATCAAGAAGTTGGTTGCGACTAAGGAAACAATACCTTTTACAGATGAGGAATGAGTGGAACAGACTGAACAAATGATAGAAGCATCTACTAAAGAGAGTTCAGATACACCACGGGTCAAGACAACCATTCATGTCAATCTTTACGAGCCCCCTATTCCATTCCCACAAAGGTTGAAGAAGATACCAGCTAGACCAACAGTTTGAGAAGTTTTTGAATGTGCTAAGGAAACTCCACATTAATATCTCGTTCATAGACGCAATACGACAAATTTCAAGCTATGCAAAAATTTTAAAGGATATGATTTCAAAAAAGAAAAAGCTTCCAAAATTTGAAACTATGGCACTGGCAGAGGAGAGCAATGCAAGATTGCAAAAAAAAAATGAGTGCTTCCCAAGCTCAAGGATCCAGGGAGCATCACCTTACCTATTTCAATTGAAAGTACTGGTACTTTTAAAGCTTTATGTGATACTGGTGCTAGTATTAATTTGATGTCACTTTTTATTTTCAGGAAACTCGATTTAGGAGAGGCTAAAGCAACAACGGTAACTTTACAACTGGCTGATCGATCACTTACCCACCCAATAGGGATTATAGAAGATGTGCTGATTTAAGTGAAGAAATTCATCTTCCCAGCGGATTTTCTTATTCTAGACATAGAAGAAGACATAGATATTTCAATAATCTTGGGGAGACCATTTTTAGCAACAGAAAGGACTTTGATTGATATAGAGAAAAGTGAGCTAATCTTGAGGATAGATGAGGAGCAATAAGTTTTTAAATTATATAATCCACCTAAACAATCATCAACACTCGACGAGTGTTAGTGTATCGATGAAAGATGAACTATCCCTTCAACAAAATTGTCAGAAGAGAAAATCGAAATTTGGAGGATTTCTTGGTAGAAACGAAAATGGAGGATTCAAAGTTTGGAGAGTTAAAAGATGATGCAACGTTAGAAAGTGCAAGGAGTACAATGGTGAAATTCTTCGACTTGAACAACCATGAACGTACCAAAGTAAAGTCAAACTATATACTATAAACTAGCGCTGGTTGGGAGACAACCCAATAATTCTTCCCTTTTATTTATTTTATTTTATGCATTAGATTAAGAATTTCCTCGTATTTTTTATAATTTTTAATAATATTGATTATTCATCTTCTTTATAGGACACAAGAAGTCTATGTAAGGTCCACATTTCTTTTACTCCATCATCTTCACCTTCACATCTATATCGATCATGAGAGTATTCCTAACCCCATTTTCTTTATCTTTATGTGAATTTGTCCTTAGCATTATGTGCCTTTAAATTTGCATTATGTTATTCTTTAAACATTGAGGACAATGTTCTATATAAGTTTGGGGGTGGGAATATGTTCATTCATCATGTTACTGTAGCTTTTGTGTGATTGTGTATAAAAAATATGTAGTTTTTATTAAGTTTTTATTTAGTTTTGATCTATTTATTTTCTAGCATTAAATTAGAGTTTTGTGTATTTGTGTGGGTTTGATCACTTTGCTGGCTATGATGTTGAATATTGGAATATGCATGAACTGTGGAAATAGTACACTTTTAGGGCCGGTTTGATTTGGAGGATTTTTCATGAAAATTGGAAATAAAATTCCATCTTCCTCAAAAAATGTTATTTGATAACCAAATTTTTTTCGTGGAAATCATTTTTCTTGGTTTGGCCCACACGGTTACCATTTCCTTGGTTTTTCAGGTTACTTTTTTTTTTTTTTTTTTTTTGACAATGAAAACAGATTCTATAGACAATTGTAAAAAAAAAAAATCTATTTAATAGACAATTTTCATGAAAAACAAAGCTAAACGAACACCAAAAAATCTAAAATTTCAACATTTTCAAAGTGAAAAATTATACCAATCAAACACAATTAATTGACAATTCCTAAAAAAAAATCTAGGCCATTCAATTCCCTGGAATTCATTTTCTTTCCACCCAAATTTCACTCTTGCAATTAAATGGACCCTTAGATTTATCAATACCTGTTTATGTTAAACTTGACATAATTCGCGTACAACACTTATGTTTACATATTGAGTTGATGATTTGGTTCGTTATTTAGAAAACTAGTTGAACATAGTATATAAACCCGAATAACCTTCATAGTATGAATCTATAATCCACTATAGGATGGTTTGGAGATGGTTGAATTATTACAAAGGAACATTAAGACAAGTAGGGATTACGTACATGATACTAACTTGTGTTGATTGTTTAAGTTAGATGTTAGTTTTGGAAGTTGAATGTCTAAAAGAAATTGAGCATTGTACTAATAATTAATTGAATAAAAACATATTTTCGAGCATGTATAACTCGAGTAATTAAGCATTTGAGGGTGGTTTAAAACGTGGTGCTCTATGATCATCTGACTTGAAAGTCATCGGCATTAAGCTCGTTACATGGATTATATAGAAAGCAAATGAGAAAATGTTAAAAAAAAAACTTATTGTACATTTATATATAAAATTGCATTGATTAAGCCCAGACATTCGGTTGATAGAACTATACCTTTGATGAGAGGCAAGTAACTCAATTTAGTCTTAAATGTTGAAACAATAAAAAATCTAGGAGAATCTCTACTCATTGAAGTGTGAACTTGTAATAGTAAGATCTATCCAAACTGAGAGAGTGTAAGGAATAGAATTGAATAAGTTTAACTTAGGATGCACCTCGGGAAAATTGAGTGAAAAGAATAAATTTGGGGGTGTGTGCATTTCTCGAGCGAAATAATGAAATATTTGACTACTTTGGGTTGGGCGTTGAGCCAATCATGAGCTTAATATGTCTACATGAGTTGTCACACACACGCACATCGAGTTATGCATATAATTGGTAGAGATTCATTTGATTTTTGCATTGTTGAAGTTGTTCATTTGGTTAATTGTTGAATTCCAATCCTGAGACACTGCAGATTGTTGAACCATGTTTTATGTGGAATTAAGTTATGGCTTTGCTACAAGTACATAAGGGGATACATAAGGGTGTCCATAATGGACATCCGGCATCCCTATTGGAGGAAGTGCCGGACCCACCGGCACTCCCTCCAATAGGGGGTGTCTGGTGTCCATTATGGACACCATTATGTACCCCCTTATGTACCACTATCATTTTCCATTAAGTTATAGTTTTGTTTGAGGACAAACAATAGTTCAAGTTTGGGGAGTTAAGTGCATTTTACACACTTATTTTGGTTCAAAAATATTGATAATTGCCAATAAATATGTGAAATATGGCTTAATTCAATATAATTTGTGTTTTGCAAGACAAAAATGATGTATATGGCGGAAATTAGGAGAAAAGTGGAAAAGAGGACTAAAACGCAAGAAAACCAAGCTTCATGGACCAATGTGCAAATAGCCGAAAGATGACCCGAAGCATGAATCTAGAATGTAAACGAGCTAGGTACTAATTTGATGTGTACAAAGGATGTTAGAAGAAGGAGAATGAAGAAAATAGGTTAAAATGGAAGAAAATAAAGTCGATGACCAAAACGACGCATTTGGAAGTTCTTCTCAACCATGCGGTCGCACAGGAGCATGCAGGGACCCCTGATGCCTCACCAGGATGAACCATGCGGCCACATGGTTATTTTTCGACGCGAAAATTCTAATTTCCTTTTTCGAGACAAATTTTTATGGAAACAAAACTTGGGATGCGTATTTAAACCCTAGAGCCGTCCAAAACGTGGGGGGATGAGACTTTTGATCAAGGCTTTGAAAGAGGAAAAGAGGCAAGAACACGAAGAACAACACCACGAAGCAAAAATTAAAGTCAAGAATTCAATTGGTGATGTCGTTCCTTCAATGTTTTTCTAATTTTCTTCTTCCTATCGTGCTAGGCTAAATTTATTTGTGCTAGAATTTACAATGAAACTTGTATTATGAATATTTGACTTGTGATTTTATTTTTGACATTCAAGGCACATTTTTATTTATTGAATGATTGACATGAATTTAATTTTACCTACAATTACTTGATCAATAATTGTATTGTGGTTTGTTTTACCCTCGAGTGATGGAAAATAAGTTAAACATAGTGTCAATTGTCATAGAGTCCGATAGGGGATATAAATATACCACTATACATTATGTGATTTTTAAGTATTCAAAAATTCATTAATGTATTTTTTATATGTTCACATTCATCATAGAAATATAATTGAGTCGCATGTAAAAATAGGTTTAATTTTACTTGAGAGAGATTGTTAAACAAATTAGGAATATTGATCTTCATAATTAAATCACGTTGTCAAATTAAAAAGTTCGAGTTAAAGAGGATTAATATAAGGGGACTTGGAATCCTAGTACGTTTTTCATCATCATATTTTTATAACACTTGCATTAAATTATAATCTTGCATTAACTTTAATTAATTTAGGTTTTGTTTTTATACGCAGATTATTTAATTTATAGAAAAGAATATTATAAATCTCAATTGTTTCGGTTAAGTTCACTATAATTAGAATTAAAACTAAATCAATCCATGTGGGAACGATATTTGGACTCAAAATCTATTTTACTACTTGTTAACGAATCGTACGTTTGCAAGGGTTTTAAAACGAACAATATTTTCGTGAACAGGTATACAGGGAGCTTCGAACATATTCAAGGATTCTTTTGCAAGTATAATTAATAATTTGTTCAAGGGATAATTAATAACTTGATACAGTGTTCATGGTGAATTGGTGATACATGTCCTTTCTTCCACCTCTTGCAAAGGAGTTGTTGAGCACGTATGTTTGATCAATAAGGAAGATTTGTCCGAAGAACAAGAGAAAAATATGCTGGATTATCTTCACGACTCAATATCAGATGCGTGGCATCATTTCTATATCATTAGGTGATAAACAGTACGAGTTTACTAGTGTGAGATTCAACTTTCTAATTGAACTTTTTCTAGGATTGCTTTCCATATGTTAAATCAACTTCAGTTTTACCATCTTGTTTCATAATCAAAGAATGATCATCAAAACCTTGACCAAACTCAAGGTTTTTGATGCAAGGTTTTCATTTAGTCCTTGTGTTTTAACCCAAATAATATAAAGATTGATAGATGTTCATATCATATATTCTTATGTATGATTTTATTCGGTGAGCATATAAGAATATCATCCTCAAAAACTCAACTACCTCTTTTTTCTTCCATTCTTGACATTAAGCTTATATGTAAAGCCAGAAAAAAGTCACTCTGGTGCTTCCATTCAACCATTTTGCCGATTGAAAGATTTATTCTTCTGTATCTAACATACTCGATTTGGTTCACAATTTTTTTTTCTTTCTGTGGTTGTGAAGATCGATGGAGTTAAACAAAAAGACGGGTGAGTGTAGTATTGAATTGGACAAAGGGGTGCCTAAGAACAAGCGTTGCCAGTATATGAATGTATGCAAGAGCACGAGTATAAACCCCAGCTGTCTGTGGCTGCATGTGGGTTGTAATGTAATATCTATTGTGAGCTAATCTATAAGGTGTTGAGATTTCCGTTCTTTTTATTTTCTTGCTTTTTAGTTCAATGCTCTCTTTGGAGTTTTATTTGAAGATGGCTATTTAAGTCTGCTGGTCAAATTTTAACATTCAACTCTGAATAAATGAGGACAAAAAAGTTTAAGAGATTCTTCCATTACATTTCTGCAAGCAAATCGCTCAACAGTTTTTTCAAAATTATCTTGTTTCATAATCATAGTTGATCATCATAACCTCAATCCAATCCAAGGTTTTCGATGCAATGCTATCGTTGAGTCCTTGTATTTTTCCTATAGGGCTACACAGAGAATATTATTATCCCAAATTTCTCCAATGAAGCCATGTACTTCAACACTGAAAAAGTGCTCCAGGTCTTACGTTTGCACTCAAGCAATATTGCTTTAAGGACACTGTGTTGGACACAGGCCCCGACTTCAAAGACGCCAATTTTATCTTCTGTCAACTGCAATATTTTCTTTTCTGTCCACTACAATTTATTTGTTACTTCTTCTAATTCAGTTAACTGTTCAAAGTTTACCTACAGTTTGCTTATCCAAATAATTCGTGATCACTTTTCAGTTATGCCCCATTCTGTATTAGCAGTCGTGATCTTATGGTCATGGAATTCTTTTGCTGGTAGGAATTCTTTTGTACCATCTGTTACTTCTCGCCATATGGTGGCTTTGTGTATATTCAAGTCCTTCTAGCTTCTTCATCCATTAATCGACTTGGAGATGCAGGAATAAATATGTCAATTGCTCATTTATTCACGTAAGAGTTTGGAGAATTACTTTCTGTCGACCTTCTAATAGATCTTGCTAATCTGCACTTGAAATGTCATGATGCCTATGAGCTCAAGACTCTTAGCCTTCAATGTCTGAGACACTTCGATGTTCATTCTTCTTTATTTTGTTGATAGATGGGGTGGTTTTGTGTAGATGTGTTAGGAATGTTGGGGGTGCCTAGTCGAGTAGCCTAGGCCTAGAAAAAGTCTGTCTGCTGTGCCAAAATTGTTAGTGTGGTCGTACCAGTTGCTGGTACAGCTCAAAGGAAAAACGTTTATAGAAGAAAATCTTACACTGTATCTTCTCCAATTTCTTTCTCTCATGTTTTATGATAATACAAAATCCTAATGACGACTTCCTGTTTATAAGACAAATTAGAGCAAAATCAAAATCACAAGTGTGAAATTCCTAAACTTCTTTCATGAAAGACACATCTTTCAATTTTCCTATATCAACCATGAGTGCATCTTATATCAAAATCATGGCTATTAAAGAAAGAAACTATTTCATAAATATTCCAAAATATGTCGAATTTCATCAATATTTAGAAGAAATCTCTATTGAAGGTAAGATAATTAAATATATTATGCATAATTCATCTTGTATGCACCCTCGACTTGTGTATACAACCAAAACCAACAAGAAAATCTATCAACATTTAATATACATTTCGACATGGAAAAGAGAACTTGGAAAGCTGATCTAAAGTTCTCACTATTGATTGCAAAACTTCTTGTGTGATTCAAGAGCTGCAAGAACCATAAAAATGTTATGGGATAAAATCCCACATCTAATAAAGATTAAAATATAGACCAATTTATAAGAGTTTGGGATACTCCTCTTAATAAGGTTGACCTTTTAAAATAGAACCTCAATTCCTAACATGGTATCAAAGTCCATTAAGCTACAATGAGCAATTCGATCGGATTAAAACTCAAAAAAAAATTGAGCACGCGAATTTTAAGATTGGTCTGCTCAAACGAGCAACCATCTTGCAGGAGCATGTTAAGAGATAAAATCTCATATCGAATAAAAATGAAAATATAGACTAATTTATAAGAGTTTGAGTTACTCTTCTTAATAATGTTGACATTTTAAGATGGAATTTCAAATCTTAACAAAAGAAGCTACTCAATTGTGTAGAGGGTTTGACCTTCTATTGAAGGTAAGATAATTAAATATGTTATGCATAATTCATCTTGTATGCATCCTTGACTTGTGTATACAACCAAAACCAACAAGAAAATCTATTAACATCTAATATACATTTCAACATGGAAAAGAGAACTTGGAAAGCTGATCTAAAGTTCTCACTATTGATTGCAAAACTTCTTGTGTGATCCAAGAGCTGCAGGAACCATAGAGAAGCCACTCAATTGTGTAGAGGGTTTGACCCTCTATTGAAGGTAAGATAATTAAATATATTATGCATAATTCATCTTGTATGCATCCTTGACTTGTGTATACAACCAAAACCAACAAGAAAATCTATTAACATCTAAAATACATTTCGACATGGAAAAGCGAACTTGGAAAGCTGATCTAAAGTTCTCACTGTTGATTGCAAAACTTCTTGTGTGATCCAAGAGCTGCAGGAACCATAAAGAAGCCACTCAATTGTGTAGAGGCTTTGACCCTC
Organism: Fraxinus excelsior; assembly: GCA_019097785.1. Lineage (NCBI taxonomy): Eukaryota > Viridiplantae > Streptophyta > Magnoliopsida > Lamiales > Oleaceae > Fraxinus > Fraxinus excelsior. Next base: position 26,669,282 of record CM032640.1, on the reverse strand, counting down.
TATTGAAGGTAAGATAATTAAATATATTATGCATAATTCAACTTGCATGCATCCTTGACTTGTGTATACAACCAAAACCAACAAGAAAATATATCGACATCTAATATACATTTCGACATGGAAAAGAGAACTTGGAAAGCTGATCTGAAGTTCTCACTATTGATTGCAAAACTTCTTGTGTGATCCAAGAGCTGCAGGAACCATAAAGATGCTACTCAATTGTGTAGAGGATTTGATCCTCCTGGTACTTTACGAGCAGAAACTCTGAAACTCGTATCATCCTCTCGATTTCTGGATTTCTTGGGAGCTTCTACTGATGAATACCATGAAACAGGTGTGGTGGTTTGAATGGGGGCTCTGTGGATGTCGCGGCCGGTCGAGTGGTGGCTGACGGCAAGTAGTACCACCATGACTAGCAGCAATGGGATGGAGGAATATTGAATTTTCATGAGTATGATGTGTCAGAAGAATTAATGGTTGAGCCGAGTTATTTCTTCAATATAGACAGGTATGAGGATTATTAATATGGCACCAAATTACCTGTTTGAAAATGACAAGCTAAAATTGGTGACATTTTTTTATTGCCTTTCTGAAACGTGTTAGCCTCTTTTGTGGATTCACTTTGACTAATATTCATCTCTATTCTGATTGATCACTGTGATTTTCTTGAACCTTGATGATGTTATATGGTTCGATATCAGATTTCGTAATCCCATCTTTGCTTATTACTGAATTCTGCGTATTTTTTTGACGACAATATATCTTTTTTTGGCGATTGTCTCCTACTAGTGCGATGAATTGAATAAAATGACGGGATTTGACAAGAATCGGATCGTGGTAATAGTTCAAGAAGTGTGTAATAAGTACTAACTTGAAAACCTTTTTGCTGATGTTGAAGGATTTGACTTGTAGCAATAGGAATCATTCATTTTTTTTTTTATTTTCACATTAGAATCTGATAATTAACTTTAGTAATTGTGTGTTAAGACCTGAGGTCTCATGTGCCGACAGAGAAGGACCAGCAAGTGTTTCACACGATTATAAGGTTTAAATTATTATAATTGATTTTACTAAGGTCATAGGAAATTTATTGATTTTATTAAATTTGGTACAAAGTTGTCTAAATAATAAGTTTGAGTGTTCCAACTGATAATTAATTATAAGAAACATTGTTTGTTGACAAAATTTGATGTCCCTTCTTACGTGCAATGCATTGAATAGAATATGAAAATTATTGCTATCAAATGGTCTACTAGAGAAGCAACTTGAGTGCAATAATTTGAGACGAGTCGACATCGATGGATAGTATGATACTATGCAAGATATTCTCTAATTTGAGTGGGATGGTCTTTGGAATTGGGTCCATGAAGATTTAATTTTCATTCTTTTAAACTGGTCAATTCAGTTCAATTTTGTGATTAACCTAATTGTTCGTAGGTTTTTATTTTATACAATTGGATACATTTTCCTTTACAAGTCAGTTTTAACGGTGGTTTTGATTAATGTTAACGATAATACTGGTTTTGTGAAGTCACTTAATTGGAAATACGACTTGTCATGGACATCGATTTCAAAAATAAAGATGAAATGTAACGACTCTAATTGTATCTTATTAGTCAATTTTAAGAGTGGTTTACTTTTTTTGTCGACTTGTTAAGAGTCTGTTTGGTACGACTTAAAATCCAATTAAAATTGAAAATATGGTCGTTATTGGGTCCCACCCGTCTAATAAAAGTCAACAATAACTGCTATATTTTCAATTTTAATCTGATTTTAATTTCTACCACACACCCTCTAAATAATGTAGGACATGATTTATGAATTATGATAATCCTAATTTTCACCAAAATATGATGTCATATTGTCTACTTGTCTTTTAATTTCAAGATTGTTGTCATTTCCTTTGACCGTTCGTATGTATTAAAAAACAATCGGATTGAACTTAATTAATTAATTAGTCTTTAAAAAATTAAAGATATTTTAAATTATTAAGCATGCGCTCAATATATTAATAAATATTAAATACTAGTAACTTATGCAAATAGAATAAATACGGTTTACATATTGAAACCCAATCCCATGAGTAGGGCTATCCGTGGATCGATTCTGTTCGATTCTAAAATTTTCGGGTATTTAATAAATGGACCCGTCGGGTCGAAATATAATTATGGAACGGTTCGGTTCCATACCATAATTAAATTTTTTTTAACATTTACAGCGGCACTACATAAATATAACAAATGACATTTCATTCGCAACTTTTACAAATTAACGTAGCTCAATTCAAAAATATATAAATAACTAGCCGTTGAATAACATTAATTCAATGCATACAAATCCCAAAAATTAGATATTAATATTAAAATATCGGTGATCTGTATTAAAAAATTGAGGCTCAAGGCTTAAAATTATGAAATGATCTGATTTATTTAATTAATTTGTTAATTTATTTAGAAAAAATAAAAAAAATTAATTAATATAATAAAAAAATTATTTAGTTTCGGTTCTTGGTCTAGACCCGATCCATACCCATTGATTCTCGATTTGGGTACTCGTTCGGGTATTTAACTTACAAAAAACAGTTCGGTTCGATTCGATTCGATTCGGGACTTTTGGACACCCCTACCCATGAGAAACCATATGTTCTCTTCACCGTTTTCAAACCATTTTTTATTTTCGATTTTTCAAAGCAGTGAAAACAGCGTTATCTTACCTATTTTCGAAAACCCGTTTTTGAAAATAAGTTAAAAATTTATAAAGAAAACTCAAAATGACAAATTTGTCGTTTTGAGTGTTTTCAGTCATAATTAAACCAAAATTTTCAAAACGCATTTTGGGTGCTTTTAAAACAATTTTTCAAAATACCAAAAAGAACACATTTTCAACAATCTTAAAATAGACAGTCAAGTTTACATATTTAAACACAATCCCATGAGAGACTGTATGTTCTCTTCACCTTTTTCAAACCGTTTTTTGTTTTCGATTCCTGGAGGCGGGGTGGTGGGGGCCCTCAAGATTGGAGTTCAACCTTTTTAAAATGAACATTCAAAATACAAAATTCAAAATAAATTCAAAATTCAAAATTCAAAACACAAAATTGAAATACAAAGAGAGAAAGTCATTAATTATTTACTCCAACTTATTCAAAACATGTTTTGAAAAACAACCAAGCCAAATCGTAAAAGTATGTTTGCATACTAGACTAAATCATATTATATAAATTAACGAAGAGAGATATACGATATCATTTAAGAAATATTTTATTTAATTATGTTCAATACAACAATGCAAAGATTCGATAAAAATAAAATAAAATTTGAATAGGTTAAATCGCCTAACCATGAATGACAAATGAGACCATGGAACTAGTGGCGGATCCAGTAGTGAAGCTGAGCTCGGACGGACATTGACCAGTCAACGTTGACAATCAGCACTCGTAAAAGCAAGATCGTTTATTAATATTTAATTAAATAATATTAAAAGTTACTTAATATATGTGTAAACACACTAAAATGTAAAAATTATATATATATATATATATATATATATATATATATATATATATATATATATATATATATATATAAGGCATAACTCACAGTTAATATAAATTCTCATTTCTCATAATTCACAAATTAACAAAAACAAAAATATACAATCTATAGGAATGCACCCATTCATAAATTCTTATTTACTCATTTTTCACAATTCATTAATAGGAAATATGCAAATCCAAATGCATTATACATACCTCAGCCACGCAGAGCTGCAGAAGCCGCATCAGAAAACGCAGTCGGAAGGCGGAAGCTCCACTCTAGTCTCCACTGCTTCAGCCCAAAAACTCACAATTCAGCCACTAGCCTCCATCGTCCTCCTTTAAATAATTTCGTCAATCGCCCTCATCGCCCAAAAACTCAATTTCGCCCTCGTCGCCCATTGCCCAAAATAGGATATTTGGAAATTGGATTGGTTAATTTGTTTTTGTAAAATGTTGTGGCTATTGGATTTGGGTCATTGTCTAAATAGAATTCAAGTAAGGCATAATTACAGAAATCAGGTGTAAAATTTACACCAATTCAAAAATCAGGGACCAAACTTTATTTTTCAAAAATCAGGTAATATATAAAATTCTAACCCTAATTTTTCACATTTCACCATCTTCTCTCTCTCTCTTCCCCCCTCCCCTCTCTTCCTCACCGCCCTCCCCTCCCCTCCCCTCCCCCATCCTTTCTGCCGGCAGCAGCAAGCGGCTGCCGGCAGCAGTTGCCAGCGGCGTTCGAAAGCAGCGACCGCCGCTGCAAGCAGCAGCCGACCGCTGCTGCTCGCAGCGGTCGGCTGCTGCCGGCAAGCAGCTTGCCGTCGCAAGCTGGCAGCAGCTTGCCGCTGCTGCGAGAGGCTGCAGCCGCCACTGCTGCTTGCCCTGCTGCCTGTAGATCTGGCCGGCCGCTGCTGCTTGCCCTGCTGCCTGTAGATCTGGCCGTCCGCTGCTGCTTGCCCTGCTGCCTGTAGATCTGGCCGGCCGCTGCTGCTTGCCCTGCTGCCTGTAGATCTGGCCGGATGTGAATGGGTGTTTGTTGTGTGGTAGATCTGGGCGGATGTGAATGAGGTGAGGGTGGCTGAGGGATGCGGTGGTGGTGGGTCCATTAGGCGGCTCTGATGGAGATTTGGGGAAATATTAGTGGTCCATTAGGTGGCGACTGGTGGTGGTGTTGGCAGTCTGGTGGTGGCGCCGTTTCCGGCGGTGGTGCGTTTTTTGCGACGGTGGTGTGTTTCTTTGGCGGTGGCGGCGGCTGCAGTTGGGCATGGTGCTATGTGCAGTGGTGGTGGTGGTGGTGGCGGCGGTGGTCATAGTGATAGCGGTGGTAGTCTGTGACCAAATGTTTAGTTATCTGTGACCAAATGTTTGGTTATCTGTGACCAAATGTCTGTGACCTGTGACCTAAAAATGTAATAATACGTGACTGGAAAATAATCTGTGACCAACTAATTTAAAGATCTGTGACCTCGAAATAATATGTGACGTATAATTTTTTTGATCTGTGACCTCAAATAATCAAATTTGACGATATGTGACCATTAAATAAATCTGTAACTTATAATTATGAATCTGTGACCATTAATCACAAACTGTGACTTTATTATCATTATTTAATAAATATTTTTAATTAATTAAATTTATACCTGATTTTTGAATTTTCAAACTATTTACCTTATTTTTGAATTGAGGTAAAGAAAACACCTTAAATATGAATTTTTCCCTTCAAGTAAAACCCATGGCCAATTGGCCATGGATTGGACGAATCAATTGGGCCTTTTTTTTTTAAAATAAGGCCCAAAAAAATTTAAATTTCGAGCTCTCCGTCCACTCTAGCTCCCCATCCACTCCAGCTCCTCCTTCTATTCTTCATCTTCTTCCTGGTTCCCGACAGTCGTATGAAGTTTTCGACGGACCCAGCACGGGCGGCCGCGAGGGCTGGCCAGGTGCTGGGTCCACCCCTGCACGGTACAAAGTCTTGGTTCTGAGCTCGACTCCAATGAAATAATGATGTTTTGGAAAAACAATAAGAGAACATTCCTCCTTTAAAATAAATAAAAACAAGAAAAAAAATCTTTGATTTAAAATATAGAAATTTTCTTTCATTTTATTAATAAAACTTATCATTTTTTTACTTTAAAAATGTCAACATGTTGATCATTTAGCAAAATATTTTCTGTTCGACAGATATTTGATCACCTTTTTGTCATTCAATGTCGAACTCGATGATTTTGAATACGATATGATCTTTAATTGACATTGCGTGCTAGGAAAGGGAAAAAAAAAAAAAAAAAAAAAATCATGCAAAAGACGTCTTGTTTTTGGATAAACCTCTTTTTTTCTTTCGAATATGGTGCATTATTGTCTATTTGTCTTGTAATTTCCTTTGAATAGACTCCAAAATAATTTCAACATAGTCTTCATTTCATTTGACCAGAATTAATCATTTCAAGAAAAATTAATTATTTTTTAACAAGGACATGTCAACATTTGCTAGTATATCAATTATTGTGTCCGCTATCGTTTGGACTTCATTATTTTACATTTTAATAAGGAGAATAGTAATTTTTTGAAAAAATGCGTAGTTAAAAAAAATTAATTTACATGTAATATTATTTTATTGAAAAATATAATAAATAAGAATAATTAATTTAATGGGGGCCAAATAGAGACTAAACCATTCACATCAATGGTTGTGCAAAATAAAAAATAAATAAAAAGAAAGAATAATGCTATAGAATAAATTGAAGTCATTAGGTAAAATATTATGTACAAATAAAATTTTCTTAAAAATTGAATGCCTACCTATACTAAGCACCCGCTTGGCCTTCATCATTAAATATTATAATGAGAAAAATAATAAATTTTTTGAGAATGTGTGATTAAATAAAAAAAGTAAAAAAAAAATTTAAGTTTATGTTTAATATTGTTTTAATGGAGAATGCGTGATTGATAAAAAAAAAAAAAAAATTATAATTAAATAATGGCCAAACAAAACTAAAATTGATGTGATGTGACGTGACGTGACATAACGTGACGTGCTATCTCGGGATCAAGAGAGAAATAAAAAAAGACGCACTAATTAACATATAATGACTTCTTGTCAGTTGAGGTTTCGAATACAGAGTCTTGTACGATGTACCTACTCCTCGACCATCCCTAACCTTTCTGTATCTTCTTATTCATTGGTGGCCCAAAGATTTTCCCTTCCTTGGAGTTCAAAAAAGACTCTTAAATTGCTGCTCTAGTGTTTCTTGAGTGCCCTAGCTCCTCACAAGGAATTGTCCTCATCAACATCATGATTTAATAATAACAATTGTCTTGATCAATGCACATATGCTCGTACTGTATTTATTACTAGCGCCTGATAACCCTAAGTCATGCACGTGCACTAGACTCGAGGGATGTGAAATGTGTCGAGTCAATATTATGCCATCATACCTACTAGGCCATACAACAAACCACAGCATGGTCAGCGCATGAAGCATGCCTGGATGAGATAACACATTTTGACTTGCAATATGCTTAATCAGGGATCTTGATTATACTAGTGAGATTCAAGGTAAATCACATACAAACAAAACATCGTGGGTGAAAAATGAAATGCTGAAACTAGGTTGAAAACTAACACTAGAGAATTGCCATTTCTTCCTAGGGCATATACACACAGTCCTCGCCGTTATGTTGATCATTGAAGAACCAAAAAGATGGTGCTACTTCCGTATTCGAATGCCAGGAATATTTTTCAATCCCATCTTCAACGCTGTCTTTCGGAAGAGTGCAGGTGGCTTTTCTAAACAAATAGATTGTGAAAACTGGTTGGCTAACTCAACAAGTGAGGTTTTGTCTCTGCCAATTTCATTAACCGAGTTATAATAACCGAGCCAAGCATGATAAGCTGCTTCCTTAACACTAGAATCAATCTTTTTCATTGAATCTTCCATCTGCAAATGACAAATAATTCGAATCACCACATCACAACGAACCAAAAACAAGTAAATGTTTACATCATATCTTCTTTCTTCCTCCTTTTCTTTTCCAAGGGGGTGTGTTGGGTTGGATTGGAACCCAGGGGGTCTAAGCATGTTGAGCAAATAAGCCCACAGCTTTTTTGAGGTGAAAATAACTCCGCCTACGTAGCTTATTCTATCTTTTAAGCTCTGGGTCCAAAAAGTGCTGACTTTGCACAATTTTGGCCACAAAATGGGGCTAATTCTTAAAAGCATGCTTGGGGTGGCATCTTAGGTATAAACTCCTAATGAATGGGCTTATTTTCGTTTATTTTGAATGTAGGTGGGTCCAGGGACGGGGCCAAAAATAAATAAATAAATTGTACTAGGCTGATACATAAAAGAACAAAAAATTCCTAAAAATTATTTTTTTACCTATCAAAAATCAAAAGGGCTGGGGGCAGGACAGAGATACCTTGCCTATGCCCCTGGGTGGGTCCGTATTAAAAACAAGATACAAATTTGTTGCTTATCTTAAATATAAGCCACCCCAAACATGCTCTAAGCCTATCCAAACATGCATAATAATCAGCTGGTTTTAGGAGGGAAAAAAAGATAAAGATCTATCTACAGCAGAACAGAGATTGTGGACCTTTACTATTGCATCAGGATCCAAATGTGGTGAAGCACATTTCTCAATGGGAAGGTCCTTAATATCATCCATGAAAAATTGTTCCCAGGGTGCAAGCAATAGAATTCCTTCGCCTTCTTTCCCCTGCCGCCCTGTTCTTCCAAGACGATGAATATATTGTTCACGATCTGAGGGTATACCCACCTGATAAGAAAAGACCTTAAGAATCGGTTGTTGGGAATACACACTAAGCCCCTGTTTGAAACCCATTTTGGGAGAAATAAAAATTTTGGAATAGTGATTGATGTGAGAATGTGTGGTGGAAAAGTGGTGAAAAGTTTTTGATTTGTGTGTAATATTATTTTATTTGGAGATTGTGTTGTTGAAATGAAGAATGAGAATGCGAATGAGAAAGAGAAATTAATGGGTGTCAAACAGGGGCTAAATATTTATAAAGAATATGTAGCATATTGTGCATTCAAATAGCACGTTGGAATTACAGTCAAGGATTCAATAATGTTCTAAAGAGAATCCACTAATGGTGATACAACTTGACCATATTGAGGATAGGAAATATAGGTGTGTTGTAATATTTGATTTCTTACGACTCTTGTACAAAGTAGAAGTTGCATTGACGAAGCACCAGAGTGGACCGCAATGACACTATAAATGCTATGATGCACAAACAATACTATTGTTGTAGCATGTCCGTGTCCAACACAATGCCATGTCGTTTATGTTACCAATACTTCCAGAACACTCCATGACATATACTATATGTACTTTTCCTTCCTAACAGTGTAGCCCCTGTTTGGACATATACTATTTGTACTTTTCCTGCCTAACAGTGTAGCCCCTGTTTGGGCTCCATTAAAAATAGATTTTGGGGAAAAATGTATTTTGAAATAGTGATTTTTGGAGAATATGTAATTAAAAAATAAGAAAAAATATTAGATTTACGAATAATATTATTTTATTAGATAATCCGTGGTTGAAAATAAGAAAGAGAAAAATGTATTTTTTTTCAAAAATGGAGCCCAAAAAGGTGAATAGCTAGTTTAATTAAAAGTTATTTTAATATAACATATAGCTACTATGCCAATTTATAAGATTTCAAGAACAAAAATCAAAACTAAGAAAACAATTAATTTTATTAAAAGATGAAAAGTACAAACATTAAAATAGAATATATAAATCTACAATTTTCAAGTATTTAAATTAACGTGTCCAGCAAGTTTGTCGATGTCTGTGCAACGTAGTGTAAATGTAGCCACAAAATCTTAAACTTCAGGCAAATAACATAGTAAATCCGACACAACCAAAAAGCTCACCAATCATATAGATATCATAGACCCAAAAGGAAATGTGTAAAGATCAATCAAGAGAAGATACTTCTTTTTCTCCCCCCAAAATATACCTTGTTCACTTGAAAATATAATTCACAGTAGGCTTCACACACACAGCCAAAGTGTTAAAAGGAAATACCAATATTGCGACACATCCACAAAGACAACTACTGAAAACATTTGAGGGTAAAAATGACCAAAAAATCGTAGTGAAAAAGGTGCATCTCAGATCAAATAAGAAATGTCATCTCTATTAGATTTCACAAATACTCCTGAACCAAAAAATATATATATGCATAAAGGCTGCAATCTTACTGCATACTCATCGAGGAGGAAAGGAAGGGAGAACAAGTAAAATCTGCACCATTCTTGTCATATAGGATGCTAGCTTTCTCAATTTAGGCTACATGTTTGTTAAATAAGTATGTTTACTATATATAAGCAAGTTCCAAAAGCTAATCTATAAATTTAATTCCTTTACCTGAATAACCAGTGTAACATCAGGATAATTCATCCCTCGAGCTGAAACATCAGATGTTATCAGAATCAATTCTTTTGATTCCTTGAATTCATCAGATATTCTAGTACGATAGGATTGAGGCTTTTTGGAATGAATCTCTCTGACATTGAATTTCATCTCCCGCAAAAGGGAAAACATAAGGGATGTCATCATTGCTGTTGTGCAGAAAACAATAACCTGAGAGGAAGCCAAACAATAATCAATAATAAGGGAAAATAAACCAGTAGAGAATTTTAGAACCACTTATATAACACAAAAAGCTAAAGCAGCCTACCTTGTAACCAAGTACTTGAGATATATGGCTCTTTATAAGATGGTGTACTATTTGAAAATGCTGTTCATGTGGCGCCACATAAAAAAATTGCTTAACCTGCTTGACAAGTAAAAATGAGAATCTACTAATGGCCAATCAGTATATCACTTAGAGAAAGTAATGTAAACATGATTCTTGATCTTAGCAGCCTCAGTTTTTCATATAGAGAGTAGGAAGTTAACACTTCGTCCCAAATAAAATTTGACAGTCATAAAATAATTAAAATGTACCTTAGAATGAGTTTCCAAACAACCAATGCCCACTGTATTAATGTAGGCATGTTCCCTTTTCAGAACAAGTTGAGATATTCGACGGACCTGAAAATTGACAATATTGACATTCAAACCAAAGAGCTTAACATGTTCTCTTATTCATCATTAGCATCATTCAGCAGAACAATAAGTAACAAGGAATTAGTTTGAACCTCCTTCGGGATTGTAGCCGAAAAGAGTAAAGACTGCCTCTGGCGTGGCAAACAATCAACAATTTTCTCCATATCCTTTCGGAATCCAAGGTCTAGCAAGTGATCTGCCTCATCGAGTATAAGCATCTTCAGTCCCATCAACCGCACAGACAAGCCAGACTTGTTTTCAACATGATCCAACAATCTACCAGGAGTTGCAACAATAATCTACAAAAATCGCACCCAAAAGTTAAAAGATAATAGTAACTATTGCCAACAGAGAAAAATATAGAAACAGGTCTTAATTACAAAGTTGTTCAATTATGCTAAACATTTAGGCACACCTGACAAGGATCTGATTCTAGGTGTTTTTGATCAACTTTAAATCGTGTTCCTCCAACTAGTGTTTGCACACCAATTCCTTCATGGTACTTCAGGAGAACATTTGCTTCTGCTGCAAGTTGACTTGCAAGTTCTCTTGTGGGACAGATAATGAGAACATATACAGGTGGGGATCGTGGGACCCGCTGATCTATTTTACTACGTGATGCCTTCAGAACTGTTTCAATAGCAGGAAGCTGTTTATGTTTAGCAGCAGTGATGGCAAAAACAAACAGGGTGCAGGATGATGAAAATAGAAGTATGAGAAACATAAGATTTGTGATATACCAGAAAAGCAACACTTTTGCCCGTGCCAGTTCTGGCTTTGACTAAAGCATCCTTACCTGTTCAGAGTAAGAGATTGTGAGTGCAACAAAAAAGTAAGAGGGAAAAAATTCTAAGAACGAAAAGAAAGAAAGTGAAAATATAGATTCTTGCAAACCATTCCAAGGATGATAAGAAATGCCAAAAAAGTGTGTACAAGTCAAAAATGATTCATGAGGTTTCACGCCCTGCGCTCTATCGAACTGCAAGTTTGATTAAATAGCAGGGTCTATTGGATTCCAACAGTGGCAGGATACAATAAATCCCGCAAACCCAAAATGCTATTCTTGCACGACACAATTTCAATGTAAGTCCTGTTTGTTTCCGAGGACAATGTGGAAGAGGAAAAACTATGAGAAAAATAAAATTTTCATTTATTCAGTTGAACTGCTGAAGAATTTTGGGAATATGTGGGAAATTCTATACAAGGAGGGCAAATCATGACAAAGCTGGATAAATCATCTAGGATAGAACCTACAAAAAGCTCAAATTGTACATATTTTCACATAAAATTTCGACAAATAAATAGAATATCCTCTATTCCTTCTTGATAACAGTACTAATATTTAAAATTACTAATGGCTGTGAACATATTAACTGGCTGCCAAGAGGACAAACCAAAATCATTTAAGCCCCTGTTTGATGGCCATTATTGTGTAAAAATGATGTTTTGAATAGTGATTTTTTAGATATTGTGTAGTTAAAAAGTGAGAAAAAGTTTTGAATTTTACATGCAATATATTTTATTGTTTGAATGTGTGGATGAAAATGAGCATGAGAAATAAATTGTTTTGTTTTGAAGGGAGTCAAACCTGAGCTTAAATTATATGCAAGATCTAAGATTCATAGATTTTACATACATGAAAACTTTAGTCTCATCATTGCTAAAACTAGTTGTGTTTGGTGCTGTAGATCAAAAGAAGCAGACCATGTTTACGAAGAGTTTAAACTTTTGAAGATCTTCCATTCAAAAATAAGGAAAAAAATTGAATAAAAATCTTTTATTATGTGCTTTATGATGATCAACTTCAACTCCACTGAAAGGGTGGCTAAAATGAACATGTTCTAACCAACTAATCCAGAAACTAAACAATATGTTCACTGAGTCAACATTATATAGAAAAGATGTCCATAAAATTTACTACACACCCTCAAGGCAAGCAGAAAGTGTAGCATCTTGGACCCTGGTCATTTGCAAATAGCCAGCCTCAGCAAGTGCTCGGATGGACAACGAAGATATATCACACTCATCAAACCTGAATAAGCATAATCCACAGCACATTATTACCAAAAAAGTCCAACAAAATACGATACTAAAAGCCTCTAATACAGAAAAATACCATTTTCAAATATAAAAATCCCACATACCTTTTTGAACTAAGAAGGGATTCCTCTTCGTCCTTTTCTCCTCCATCTTCCTCCAAACTCCTCTTGATGAACTGCTCCCTGATTACCTCAACTTGCTGAGATAAATCATTCTCTTCTTCCAGAAACTTCAAAGGTACTCGCTTCTTGGTCTTCATGTCGTATTTTCCCAATGCTGCACTGCTACCAACAATCCTTCTAGCTCTACTTTCCATTTCCTCCTGCCCCTCATCATCATCATCATCATCATCGGTGTCGTCATCATCCGATGAATCCATTTTATTACCACGAAACCTCGGCCATCTCACTCTCCTTCCACCAGAGGACACTTCTTTCGAAACTGCACCATCTTTGCTTGTTAAACTGCTATTGCTTGAAAAATTCAACTTTTTACTTCTCATTGTACTCCCCACATCCACTGAATAATAACGCCTCACATTTATTAAATTATTTGTACTCAAGAAAATCCCACTTCTATAACTATCCAATAAACCAATTCTAGAATACATTTTTCTTGAATACTCATTCCAGCGATTCCCCATAAAATTACTACCCCACACGGTATGAGTAGAAAAATTCCTTGATTTAGAGAAACCACTAAAATTCCCCGAAAGTTCGCCCAAACCATTCTCTTTCTTAACACTTGTACGCGATTTCTCCAAAATCAGTTTCTGCAAGTTAATAGGCTCACCAAAAATTTGGCTTTTCGGCGGCTTAGGCACCGGAGTCTTAACAGGGCCATCACATTCATTCCACAAATCTTCAGCGCCCTCCTTCATAAACCGATCAGCGAGGGCCTTGAGGTGATCTTGGGGAGATAACGGTCCATAATTGTGCTGGTTTTGATCGGGCTTTTGAGAACCCGGCTTCTCAACATTAGCAAGCTTGGCCCGGATTTCAGACCGTACTCGGGCCTGGTAGACTTGCTTTTCTTGCTCAAGGAGGCGTTTCTCCTTCTCCCGAGCTTTTTTCTCGTGCATTCGCTTCCACTGCCATTTGTTGAGACCGCCCGGGAAGGTGCGTGGGCCGCCGCCCATTTGGCGGAGGAAGATTTGGCTGTGGCAGAGAGTTTTGAGTACGGGCTTTAATCGATTCCGAAGGAGAACGGAGGAGAAATGCATTGTGGAATAGGGAAAGAAATTGGTAATTTTAGGGTTTAAGGTGGGAATGAAAATGCAAAAGGGTTCTGGGGGTTTTAGGCTAATTTTCAGAAATGATCCTTATACTAATGCATATGTGTTGAATCAGGACCTATTCTTTCAGTTTTGGACAACCATCCTAGTTAAACAGTCGTTTCCTTCACGGATCACAGGTTCCTTTAAAAATGAAATGATCCAAATTCCATTTTGACTTTTTCACAAATCAATATTTCCAAAATGACCTAAGAGTGTTCAAAAGATAAAAACGCTCTTAAGTAAATAAAACAAAAACACCCTTAAATCAAATCGGCTGTATACAGTCGGGAAAATTGGACGTATACAGCTGTGTTTCCGACTCGACTGTACAGTCGAAATACTATACTTCTATTCCAGTATTTTCATCATAACTTTTTATCTTGATATCCGATTAAGGTCATTCAAAATGCGTTGAAAAGATAACTCAAAGGGCTACAACTTTTCTAGATATAGCTTCTTCTCCATTCGAACGTTTACTGGTCCAAAAATGGAGCCGAAAAGTCGGTTGTTTTCGGTTTTGGCTGTGCTACTATGCGTCTGTTTCAGTGTTTTCGTCATAACCTTTTACCCCAATATCTGATTAAGGTGATTCAAAATACATCGAAAAGATAAATCAAATAGCTAAAACTTTGCTAGAAATAGCTCATTCTCAATTCAAACGTTTATTGGTCCAAAAATGGATCTTAATCTCCAACTAAAAATTTGGACATCCTTGTGCGATTGAAAATTGATTTGTTTTCACTCCTTTTGATCTTTAGTTATATCAATTTGGCCCCAAATATTCTCGAATCTTCATCGTGAGCTTCAACACAATTTTTGAGTATTTTCACTTTAGCCCCAAACTTTAGATCTTGCCATTTTCGTTTTTTCTTTCAATTTTCACTTCCATTCATCGAGTTTCACCTAATAACACATTATATAATAAATTGGGCTATAATTATATTAAAAGAATTACAAAATGTCAATATTTTAGAACCCGAATAAGTGTATAAAATACATTTATCAAGTAAAAAAAGTCTACTGTTTTTGTTTTTAAGAAATTTATGTTTCCACTGTAAGCCGAATTTTTGAATGAATATTTACAAACTCCGTTTTGTCGTGCAAATATATGTAGATTGTACTACCGATTTGTTATTTTGGTAATTTTGAATTAAATGAAAATAATCGATGAGTATGAAAATAGACGAATGACAAGGTAGTATGCTAACACATATGACATGGATTACATTGTACGAGGAATTGTACATTGATATATGAAACAAGCTGAACGTCGATTCACCTCGATAATATATGGTACTGAGATTTCAATTCAAGAGCATTTGCCATTTTCAATCCCACATATGAATGTTACATTTTGATATTGAAGTGAATTATTTGTTTGAGTTGAACAAAACCTAAATGACGCTGAAACTCTTGAAACATCTACGTTTTGTTCAACATTTACAGTCGACTTTTAGGTTCCATTTTTGGGCCAGTAAACGTTCGAATTGAGAAAAAGCTATTTTTAGCAAAGTTGTAGCCCTTTGAGTTATATTTTCAAATCATTTTGAATAACCTTAATCGAATATCGGGATAAATGGTTATAACGAAAAATATTGGAACAGACGCATAGTGGAACAGTCAAGACAACCGATTTTCAGATCCATTATTGGACTAGTAAACGTTCGAATTGAGAAGGAGCTATCTATAGAAAAGTTGTAGCCCTATGAGTTATATTTTCAAAGCAGAATAAATGCATAGTGGAACAGCCAAACAGTCGTAAACAGCCAACTTTTCGGATCCATTTTTGGACCAGTAAACGTTCGAATTGAGAAGGAGTTATTTCTAGCAAAGTTGTAACCCTTTTCGTTATCCTTCCAACGCATTTTGAATCACATTAATAAGATATCGAGATAAAACGTTATGACGAAAATACTGGAACAGATGCATAGTGGAACAACCAAAACGACCGACTTTTCAGCTCCATTTTTGAACTAGTAAACGTTCGAATTGAGAAAAAGCTATCTCTATTGAAATTGTAGCCATTTGAGTGATATTTCCAATGCATTTTGAATCATCTTAATCAGATACCAGGATAAAAAGTTATGATGAAAATACTGAAACGAAGTATAGTGAAACAGCAAACACAGTCGATTTTTCGACCATTTTCGGCTGTATGCAGCCGGAAAGTATATAGCTGTGTTTTCGGCTGTACATAGCCGATTTTAAATTAAAAAAATTAAAAAAACGACAAAAAAAAAGTTAAAAATAAATAAAGAAAATAAATATTAATTAATTAAAATTGAAAAAAAGTAAAGATTTGTTTACAATTAATATTTAATTAAAGAATTTTAAATTAAAAATTACAAATTAAAAATTAAAAAAAGAATTAGCTAATTTGTCAAAAAATAATATGTCATTTTGGTAATTATGAATTTCAAATTATTTATTTAATGATATATAAATCATATATATTTATCAATTCTAAAATTATTTATTTCATTTTTTATACAAAAATTAAAACCAAAAGAGATTTTAAAATTATGTAAACAATATATATTTATTTAATTACATTTGAAAAATGAAAGATTAGTTTAGAAATTATAATTAATTAAATGATTTTAAATTAACTAAAATATCAAAAGGAAAAAATAAGAATTTGCTAACACATTAAAAAAATAATATTTCATTTTCGTAATTATAAATTTAAAATTATTTATTTCATTTTTTATATCAAAATTAAAGCTAAAGGTATTTTTTAAATTAAATAAACAATATATATTTAATTAATTACATTTGAAAAATGAAAGATTTGTTTACAAATTATATTTAATTAAAGAAATTTATATCAATTAAAATATTAAAAGGAAAAAAATAAGAATTTGCTAACACGTTAAAAAATAATATTTCATTTTCGTAATTATTCTTTTAAAGTTATTTATTTCAATTTTTATACAAAAAATAAAACAAAAGGAAATTTTAAATTATGTAAACAATATATATTTATTTAATTCTATTTGAAAAATGAAAGATTAGTTTACAAATTACATTTAATTAAAGATTTTTAAACTAATGAAAATATTAAAAGGAAAAAAATAAGAATTTTAACAATAATATTTAATTTTCGTAATTATCAATTTAAAATTATTTATTTCATTTTTTATATAATAATTAAAATAAAAGAAAATTTCTAAACTTAAAAAATACAAATATTATTTAATTACAAAATAATCAAAAATACAAAAAAGCTGGCACACGTTCAAAAAGGTGGTGGGCATTTTTGGATTTTACTTGCCTAAAGTTATACTCTTAAGATTTATTTTTTTTTTTTTAATTTTTTAACATATTTACAAGTCAAATGTCATATTGGAAATATGACATTTTATTTGGGTCAATTGCACGTATTTCCTCCACGGATCACATATGTATGGTTCGCTCTAGTTATCATGTCAATGATAGAATTGAATAATGTCCAGCCTTAGGGTGTGTTTGGTAGATTAAAATTAAAAAATTAGTCGTTATTGTTGACTTTTATTAGACAAGTGAGACCCAATAACAGTCATATTTTTAATTTTAATCAATACCAAACAAGCTCTTAATCTCAGAAGGTATTTATATTCTTCGAGGTTGGACTTAAATTGTACAAAAGAGACTTGAAACATGACATTTGGCCTATTTGATCCCAATGGGCTGACTTTAACATGGAATTAAGTAGGGTTTTACTTGCACTCATAAATTGTTAATCACAGAAGGACAAATTACAAAAGTACACTAAAATTAGGGACTCGAAATTGAAATATTCAATTTTTTAACAAGTCTCACAGATAGAGAAAAATTAGTTTTGTGTCCGAATCAAGAGGATAGGTGACCTAAAACATCTTCCCGAAAAATTATGGATTTTCACATATATACAAATGTTGTAAAAAATGTTGTAAAATTCTCATAGAGGTACAATAATTGTTGAGAAGTTACAATGACTGCAACTTTTTTTTCTAAAAAGATAGCTATAGTTACAATCATAATTTTCTGAAGGAGTTGAACATCTTTGCAAAAGAGAAAGAGAAAGAGGCTTACCGTTACAAAAAGAAACTCTCTTCCTCTAGGAAGTCGGTTGAGGATTTGGAGTCTCGTTCTATGGAGCAGGAGTCTGAGATAAATAACTTTCGCTCTGTTTTGGCTCAGGCTCCTGAGGAGGCAGTGACGAAGTATAGGGCCTCTGCGAAGTACGCTAAGGATGTTGAGACCTCGGTAGAGCGATACAAGTTGTCTACTAACTTTGCTAAGGCTCTGAACTCTTATGGGGGAAAAGTGATGGCGACGTCCATCAAATTGACCGAGGAGTGGATATCCAGTGAGCATCCTTCCATCAATCCTACAGGCTATGATAAGTTCTTGGAAAAGAGCAAAGGCAAGGAAGGTAAAGCCCCCCAACCCAAGACATTTGGACAAACATCACGAGGTGGGAGCGAGGAGACCTTTAGCTCGAGTTGACCCGATCTTTAGTTGTAGGCCTTTGAGCACTTTCCATTATGTTTTTGTCAGTTAGTTGCTTTGCACATTCTTCTGGTTCGAGATGTAGAGACACACTTTAGTTATTGCGCACATTCTCCTGGTCCGGGATGTAGACAAACACTTTTGTTACATTTCAAGTATGAGTACTTATTTATTGAACATCATTTTGGTTTTGCCTTCTTCATTTTTTATTTTTTTTTTGTATTACTTGATGTGTGTTGAGCAGTGTTGATTGTCGAGCTAGGTGATTATGAGTCTTAACCATTTTTCGATTTTGAAAGCTCACCTCCGACCCCTAGCGGTTTTGAGCTAGCAAATTTTGACCTTTTCTTTTAGCTCACCACTATGTGTTGAGCTATCTTGCGTCGTCGTCGTCATCGAGGACGAGGTTAGATGATTTTGAACCTTAACCAGTTCAGGTTTTGAAGGCTCACCACCAGCCCCTAGCGATTTTAAGCTAGTCAATTTTTAGATTTTTTGTTCACCGCTATGTGTTGAGCTATCTTACATCGTCGAGGTCAGGGTTAAGTGATTTTAAATCTTAACCATTTCAAGTTTTGAAAGCTCACCACTAGGGGTGTCCAAAAGTCCAGAATCGAACCGAACGGTTTTTCATAAATAAATACTCGAACGAGTACCCGAATCGAGAAACGATGGGTATGGGTTGAGTCTCGGGTTTAGACCAAGAACCGAAGAATCGAAACTAAATTATTTTTTTATTTTTTTATTGAATTAATTAAATTATTTTATTTTTTTCTAAATAAATTAACAAAATAATTAAATAAAATCAGATCATTTCATAATTTTAAGTCTTGGACCTCAATTTTTTACGAACTTTTAATTTATACTTCATTTTCTTTATGCAAGCAGACTGCTTGAAGCAAATTAATTGATATGGATTACCGAGATTTTACTATTAATATCTACTTTTTAGTATTTGTATGCATTGAATTAATGTTATTCGACAACTAGTTATTTGTATATTTTTGAATTGGGCTACGTTAGTTTGTAAAAGTTACGAATGAAATGTCATTGGTTATATTTATGTAGTGCTGCTATAAGTATTAAAAAATTTAATTATGGTACGGAACCGAACCGAATCCGAACGGTTCCATAATTATATTTGGACCCGACGGGTCCATTTATAAAATACCTGAAAATCTTGGAACCGATCAGAA
This sequence comes from Fraxinus excelsior, assembly GCA_019097785.1. Classification (NCBI taxonomy): domain Eukaryota; kingdom Viridiplantae; phylum Streptophyta; class Magnoliopsida; order Lamiales; family Oleaceae; genus Fraxinus; species Fraxinus excelsior. The sequence goes on along the minus strand of CM032640.1, from coordinate 26,649,670 downwards.
CCAAATCGAACCAACCCATGGACAGCCCTACTCACCACCAACACTTAGCGATTTTGAGCTAGTCAATTTTTGACTTTTCTAATCACCGCTATGTATCAAGCTATCTTGCGTCGTCGAGGTCGGTGTTAGGTGATTTTGAGCCTTAACCATTTCAGGTTTTGAAGGCTCACCACCTGCCCCTAGCGATTTTGAGCTAGCCAATTTTTGACTTTTTTGCTCACCGCTATGTGTCGAGATATCTTGCATCGTCGAGGTCGGAGTTAGGTGATTTTGAGCTTAACCTTTTCAGGTTTTGAAGGATCACCACCAGCCCCTATATAGTCTTCACTTCAAGTAGTTATAAACCAACATCTCATAGCACAATTTAACTACCAAGATTTGGGGACTCAATAGGCGCACCGGGACGTCCCAGGTAGGTTGGCCTTTCTGTAGCGACATCATCATCTGCCGCCACTTAGGCTTTTCATTAAACAAAAATTCTAGCTACAATATTTACAACCAGTCATTACATCATAAATAAAAAAATAAAAATTGGCCTAACTACTACATTTACATGCAATTACTACTATGCTCGTATCCCGTGCTTGTTTGTCTACTGATAATACTGCTTGAGGTGCTCAGTGTTCCATGGTCTGCCCAATGATTTTCCCTTCAAGTCTTTCAGGCTATAAGCTCCTTTATCGAGATTCCGGATCACCTCGTATGGTCCTTCCCAATTTGGCCTAAGTTTGGCTGGAGGGTGGCCTGTCGCTGCTGCTTCCCTTAGTACGTGATCTCCAGATTGGAAAACTCTTGGTTTCACCCTGCGGTTGAAGTACCCAGCGGCCCTCCGCTTATAAGCCATCATTCGCATAGCTGAACTTTCCCTCACCCCATTTAATAGGTCGAGTTCTGCATTGGTGGTCAAGACATTAAGTTGATTGGTTCTCATCCTCCCAGACTCGTTCAGGGCTTCCACTAGAACAACAGCCTCCATTCCGAAAGATAGCTTAAAAGGGGTTTTCCCTGTGGACTCTCGCGAGGTGGTGTGATATGCCCACAACACATTAGGTAGCTCGTCTGTCCAAAGCCCTTTTTCCTTCTCTAATCTCGTTTTGAGGTCCCACAAAATCATTCAGTTTGTGACTTATGCCTGCCCATTAGATTGAGGATGAGCCACCGAGGTGAGTCTGTGATCTATGTGATAACTTGAACAAAAAGCTTTGAAGCTGTGGTTGTCAAACTGTCTGCCGTTGTCGGTGACAAGGACTTTTGGTATACCAAATCTGCATATTATGTTTTTCCAAATTAAGCTTTGTACATTCGCTGTGATAATGGTAGCCAAAGGCTTCAACCTACTTTGTAAAATAATCAATGGCCGCCAACAAAAACTTCCGCTACCCCTTAGCCATGGGCAAATGTCCTAAAATATCCATTCCCCACTGAAAGAAAGGACTCATCCCAAAAATGGTTGGTAGCTGCTCGGCGGGAACATGAATTAAATTTCCATAACGCTGACACGTGTCGCACTTCTTTACCAATTCGTTGGCATCCTCCTTTATCGTGGGCCAGTAGTACCCTTGTCAGAAAGCTTTGAAAACAAGGATGGCTGCCCCCAGGTGGTTGCTACAAATCCCAGAGTGTATCTCGAGTAGTACATCCTGAGCTTCTGTTGGACGCAAGCACTTCAAGTATGGCGTGGTAAAACCTCGTTTTGTATAGTTGCCCATCGATCATTGCGCATGATGCCGCTCGTATTTTCAGTCTCTTAGCCTCAATTGCATCATTGGGCAATTTATTTTCCGTCAGGCAGTCTGTCAACGGGTCTACCCAGCTCTTTTCAAGCTCCGGACTTGCAACATCATCTATGAGTAAAATGTTTGGTTGTCTTGAAACTCGTAAACCCCCTTTGCAAGCCTCTAACCTTCATCAAATAGGATGCCATATTTTCGTCCATTGCCTCAAATTCTCGTGTCACTTGTCCGACGATCAATTGGGAGTCACTGAAAATTTCTATTTATATTATCCCAAGTCTGACTGCCAAGTTCAAACCCGTGATGACTGCCTCATATTCCGCATCATTATTTGTCGAAGGGAACTCAAAATGCAACGAATACACCAACTCCTCAAATCCTGGTCATATCATAATGATGCCAGCTCCGGAACCCCTTGCCTTGTGAGGACCCATCTACAAAGATTTTCCAAACTGCTTCTGCTTGTCGTGGATAGTCAGGTGGAATTGTCAGTTCTGTAATAAAATCTGCCAACACATGCGCCTTGATGGCCGTTCTTGGCCTAAACTCAATGTCGAACTCGCTCAACTCGATTGTCCACTTTAACATCCTTCCCGATGTCTCAGGCCGGTGCAAGATTTGCTTGACAGGTTGATCGGTTATGACCTGCACAGTATAGGATTGGAAGTATGGCCTTAACTTTCTAACTATTATAATCAACGTGAATACCAACTGCTCCGCAAGGGTTTATTGAGTTTCCGCACCTTTCAACAACTGGCTGACATAGTAGACAGGCTTTTGCATCTTCGGGAACTCTTTCACCAACACTGCACTGACCGCATATTTTGACACTGCTAAGTATAAGCTCAACCCATCCCCTGGGCATGGCCTGGTCAACCCATCCCCTTGGTCCATTCAAAATTTGTATAGCCCCCAATCGCCTTGAAGAAGTGATAACACTTATCCGCAGCTCGGCTCATGAAGTAATTCAATGCCACTACCCGACCCGTCAGTCTCTGGACCTCCTTCCTATTTTCAGGGCTCTTCGATGCCCCTCTGTGTGATCATAAAACTCAAGAACTTGTCACCTGCCGTTCCAAAAACACACTTCTTTGGATTGAACTTCAGCTTGTTTTGTCGAGCGATGTTGAACACTTTCTGCAAGTCGCTAACATGGTTGCTAGCCTTCACACTCTTGATGACCATGTCGTCCACATATGCTTCTATGACACCTCCGAGCAGATATTTTAAGACCTTATTCACCATTCTCTGATAAGTTGTCCCAACCTTTTTAGACCAAACGACATGGCCGTATAACAATACGTCCCAACATCAACTATGAAAGAGGTTTTCTCCTGATCCGACTCTGCCATGGAGATCTGATGATACCCAGAGAATGCATCTAGAAAACTTAGTCATTCGTGACTCGATGTGATGTCTACTAGGTGATCTATTCTGGGTAGAGCGTACAAGTCTTTTGGACACGCCTTGTTGAGTTCAGTGTAGTCCACACACATACGTCATTTACCATTCGATTTTTTCACCAAGACAGCATTTGCTAACCAATCGGGATACTGTACTTCCATTATGAAACCTACTTGCAGTAGCTTATCGACCTCGACCTTTACTGCTGCTTGCCGCTCTGAGACAAGATTTCTTTTCTTCTGCTTTATCGATTTAGCACCCGGTAAGATACCCAGGCGATATTGTGTAACAGACAGGTCAACCCCTTGTTTGTCCCTCGGGCTCCACGCAAAAACATCCAAATTACTTGTTAGACATTTCACCAACTGTAAACTAACGGTCAAACTAACTATTTCTGTCAATTTGGACTTCGGGTGCAAATTATTTAAATGTTTGGTCAGTGGGTGGCACAAATGAAAGGTTTGAACAAAGTCTGCAAAAAAGTGAAAAGTTTAGTACCGTACTTCAATTTTCCCCTTTTTTTATGACACTGTCGGTTACTAAATGGGAAGGGAAAGTTTATTGTCATTACCAAAGTTAATATAAGTACGCATGGAGTGCCCATGGAAAGGGTATTATATGAACTAACCTAGCTTGATTGGATTTGTATATCTACCTATATAAAAAGAGCCAGTTGGGATGTATACTGTAGCTAAGCCGTTTGGCCATCTAAGCTGAGCCATTTCGATTCAGCCGGCTAGCCAAGCCGTATAAGCAGAGTGAGAGAAGATTTTTTTATCAATTTGCTTTTTCTGCCTTTTGCTTTCCCCTCTCTACACGCTTTCAATCTTTCATCTGACACACGCAACTTTCCACAAACTCTTTCTTCTGTGATTTTTTTTTATGAACAATCCATTTTTTGTTCCGGTGCATAAATCAGTTTTTGCTAGACTACCGGTGATGATTGTCTCTCCGTTTTCGCACGGAGGCACGGACGGTGTCTTCGTGCGAGACGACGACCGTGTCTCCGTCTTGACAGGTTTTATTAAACTTCAAATTCAATTATTTCATCGTAGAATTTGAATACACGTATACGTAAATTCATATAGATCTCAAATTTTATCTCTGTTGCAGCAAGGAGAAACGCATGTTTCGAACAACAACTAATATTTCGGGCTGCATTTTTTTGGATGTTGGGTGTGAGGTTTTGCCCATTTTTGTTTTTGCATATTTCTGTTCGTTTTATTCTTCCCGTGTTTCATTTTTCTTCTTTTGTTTCAGTGCCTTAGTTCTTGGTGAAACCTTAACTTTTTTTTTTTTCAATTTTTTATTATAGTTTGCTTTCAATTTTGTTGGGGCGCGATTCTAAAAGTTTTAGTTATTTCTTGTGCTGGAGTTGTTTTTTTCCTTTTGCGAGGGTATGAATTTCAAGTTATTCTGGGTGTTCTATTCTGAAATTGAAGTTGTAGTAGCTGCTAACTGTTCTTTAGGACAGCTTGAAATTCATATGGGTAATGTAGTTTTTTTCTATAACTTTTCATTTAAAGGTTTATCCTATTATGTCCTCCTAACTTGAATATGAATTTTCCTTCTACGGAAATTTTACTGATGCAGAGTAAATGTTGGCTGCAACACTGAAGAAGAGTGATATTCTGCACGAAAATAATATAGGTCTATGAAACATCATGGTAATTGATGTCTTTATTGATATGATGTAGGTGCTCAACACCCCAAGGTTGGTGTTATTTTGGCATGCATAGCTCTTATATTACCGAGATAAAGCAGCAAAGGAGCATTTGAGTTCGCTTTTCTTTTAATTCAAGAGGTTAGAAAGTTCATGTCAAGCTACTAAAGTATGTTCAAATATTTTGATTCCTTACATTCCTTGATTTATAGTTATTCCAGTGACTTTATCAGTAGTAATTAGTTCCAAAAGATGGGTTTATTCTATTGATGATATAAGGATATCCAATGCGATTTTAGAAGTACTTTGGCTATGGAAAATGGTATACTGCTCAGATGAGACTTCATTCTTCGAAGGCTATAGCTTGTTGACAATTGTTTCGTTGGTTGTTTTGATGTAGTAATTTACTAGGTATTTTGATGATTTTTATTGTTTTAAACTATTTTAGTGTTTGTTGAAGTGGTCATCTCTTAATGCTTCTTAATTTTTCTACATTTATAAGATTTATGCCCATCATTTAGAATCTAAATTAAGTGTGTTTTCGCATCAGTAATTGATGGAAGGATTTGATTTTTTTGGGTTTTATTGATTGTACTTTTCTGTTACAAATTTATGTTGCTGGAGCAACGTGCAGGTGCTGAAACCTAAAGTAGATATAAAATCATATTTTTTAGTTAAACTTTAAAGAATAGTTTACTGAATTTTAAAAGCGTGAAATATCTTTCTCACTCCTTGAGCATTCTGAGGCTAAGATGTTTAGCCTTATATCAGGATGTTAGCATTATTTAAGATCTTTTCCGTTAATAGAATGTCCATGAATTCTGAATTTCTTGTCTGCTGGTTAGTCTTCCTTCATTTTCAGTTTATTATATGAGATCAGAACATTGAATAACTTCCAGATGAATGTGACATGTCTCTGTTTATGTCTAAATAGTTCAGGTTGACATTTTGTCGTTTTGTTTTTGTCATTGCACTGGTTTTCAAAGAAAAATATGTCGATTTTAAGTGAGAGCAGAACTATGAAATTGATGGTTTATATATCTTTTTTCTTTAAAGTTCTTGGTCATCGCTTTGGCTTTACTGGGAGATGACCGTTATTTAACTGTGACATATCATTAATCATTTGAGTACTTTTTACAGAGGCCTCTGTTCATCTCTTTAATGTACTATGGCCATGTTTTGAGCTTTTGATGTGCATTCCTATGAAGTTCATTATGTCTTCAGTGAGGCTAAACAACAAGGTCTGCTCAACATGAATTAGGTGTCAATGAAACTTTTCACAGGAATCCTTCAAAGACTTTCCAACATTTTACTAATATTATTGTTTAATCAAAATGTATTATTTGATCATTGTATTTGATAATTCAAGTACATAATTATTGTATTCTCTTTCATTTATATAGATCTAACATAACTAACAAGAAATTCTCTTGATAGTGATGTATGTTCCATATGTAAATCCTAGATGTAAAAATATGTAGACTTCGTATATGAAAAGGTATTAGAATAAAAAAGAAAGAATAGGCTAGGCTAGGCAAAAATCGTTGTGCTGAAATTAAAAATACGATTAGTGGATGAGATAGAAATAATGCATAACTAGGATAAAGCCAAAATTCCAATCAAATGAAAGGACTTTAACTGGGGAGGGAACTTATTTGGTAGGTTAATCTTATCCCTTTCCCTACCATCCAAAACATGACTATGGAGTATAACCAAGTGGTAAGGCGTCAGTTTCTATTACCTGCAAAACAAAGAGAGTTTTCTAACCTTCGTGCTTAATTCTCAATGCTTTGTTGTGATTGCCTTAAGCTATTGGATTTCCATGATGAGTTTGGCATCACAATAGACCTCATCATGGATCTGTCTTGTTTTGCCAGTTTGTACTGGAGTGAATTGTGATATGTACTCTGCTGCACCGTTAATGTTTGCAATTTTACAAATATTCACAGATATGTTTTTGGCCAGTTTATGTATTTTGCGCTTCCCTTAAATTTAGTTTCACTGTGAAGTTTTAATGAATGGTCTCAATGGCAAGTGCATCGTAATCAAATTACTGGTGACTTGCTTCCAGAAAAACCACAGCAAAGAGGTATGGTGCTCCATACATCTAAATGATTCATGAAGGTCAACGTATGAGCATGATGGTTATCAATATGCATTTGATAGACAGCTTTGAAAACACGAGGATGCAAATATTTTATGTTTTTTGTCCATGATAATTGTAACCCTCTTATATAACTTTGTTTAACCGCCTAAAATTCTATCCTACCCCACTTGTATAAAAAGAAGGATGTTTTAAAGAATACAACGTCCAAACTAAATGCTTGAATAATGAATCAAATGATGGAACACACTTTGCTAGAATAGCAAGAAACTTATTTCTGTTCCTCTTAGAAATTGTTAGTTACACATTTTAATTTTTTCAGGTTCTTGATCTTATGGTTCGCATGTTGGGATTTTCTGATGAAGACAAGCAAATGATAGGTGTAGCACAACAAGGGGCTGGCAAAGGAGTAGTTCGGGGTGTCTTGAGTCTTCCTGGTCGATTAGTAGGTGGCATCATGGGTGGTGGTTCCAGTGAAGCTCCCACAACTATGGTATCTGAGGACTAGGTCGTTCTTGCTGTCACTGTCTCTGGCAGCCCAAAAGTTCGGGGGTCTAATCTAACTTACCAAGCGTGTCACAATGCACTGAACTTCATCTGATATGATCAAATTTCGCAGGTTTGGATTATGTGCAATGATTGCAATGACACAACAGAGGTTTAATTCCACATAATTGGTCAGAAATGCAGCCATTGTGAATCGTACAATACTCGGATGATTGCACTCCAGTTCTTCCTCGGTAAACATCATTTTTACTCATTCAAAGCCTGATTTGAAACTGAAAAAAGAGGGGAACTTTTATTTTAACCACTTTCCATAATTTCCGACTTTAAAGACTGATATTGATAGAAACTGTTAGAGACTTATTTATGGCTTATTTAAATCAACTGCATCACTTTTCTATCTCACCGAGTAATTTAAGAATGTTGCTTTTTCTTTTTTAGCTAATTATCCTTGAAGTCAATTGTGACCTGTCATTGCAGGATGTGTTCATAACACTTATTCTCCATATATAATGATAATCAGTTTAAAGTCAGTTTATATAATATGTAGATTAGTGGAAGATCTTGTGGATTAGCATGTAAAGTGTGCTAATTATTGTATTAGAAGTGATACGTTCAATCATCTTGGGATTTATCTGAATTCTCAAGAGATTGATTCATCTAACGGGTGAATATGAATGAGTCTGCAACAAACCTGGTGCTTTGAATCAAAGTCCAGAATAGTTACTTGATTGGTTGTGTGAAGATTTGACATATGCCAATCTTCCTAGCCAAGTTTGATTTTCCCTTATCAAATGCTCTATGTTCTTCATGTCTTAATAAACTATACACCTAAAAGTTACATGCTGATATGTCAGGTTGTGAAACTCGGACTAGATTCATAGCCTCAATTTGGTCATGTAATTATTATGCTTAATTTTCTTTATCTTGCTATTAATGTTCTTGTGGTTGAAAGAAAAATGGTCATGGGATGTTCTACAAATCTCTAACCCATTTTTGTTGAATCATTTTGCAGTTCAAAGCTTGTTGTTTTGACTGAAGCTTGATCAATATGTAGAATTAATCACAAGTGCTCGATCGTGGCTGCAAAATCACCCGTTAGCCATTCGGGTAATTGCCAACAAAAATGACTAAACATTCGTGTAACTGCCAACATATATTTCATTTTGTTTCAATATAATTACAAAATACTTGCGAGTTTCTTTTTTTGAAGATCACGCTATGGAGTAGCCAACTACACCAATAGCACGTGCATTGCACGTGCGACTAACTAGTATATATATATATATATATATAACTTGTTATTGATACATTACAATAGTTCTACACGAGTTTTCATACTTTGAAAATGGTTGTATTATTATTCACTATAAAGAATGCTGTGCACAGCCAAAAAAAAACATACAAAATACACACAAATAGTTGGTGCCTTTTTTTTTGACAATATTTAACTTACATGGGGCTCACCCCCACGTGAGCATGTGTAAATTTTCTGTCAAAAACTTCTCCGTACAAAGGGAAAAATTCATTTACTATATATAACTTGTTATTGATACATTACAATAGTTCTCCGCGAGTTTTCATACTTTGAAAATGGTTGTATTATTATTCACTATCACTAACAGTGTAAAGGCCACAATGCCTTGGCTCTAAGACTTAGCCTTCATTACCAAAGACGCTAAAAATATAAGAAAATAAAAAGAGAAACCCTGAAGCCACAAATTTATGTACATCTATAGCTGCCATTTAAAGCCATCATCAAATATTCAATAATTGCCACCTTCTACATGGATATGGTGACAGAAAGCAGTGAATTTTACAGAGTATTAAAATTAATTTGGAATAAAATACAGCAACTTTTCACACCTTGATGATAGAGCTAAAATTTACTAGTTAACAGCTACAAAACCTGGTCGGAGTAAAAAAAACAAAATAATAATAGGACGATAAATAATGGAGCAAATATTACAGGAAATAAATTAAAAAGGTGAGTTATAAAATAATTAGACATTTAAGTACCAACACTTATATTCGTCTCAGTATAGGGATGAGTTCAAGTTTCTGAAATTGTCTCGAGTTTTTAGTCGGACTGAAGATGATATCTCGAGACTGTGTCGTGGATACACTATTTTTACCTATTCTTATCAGAAAACAACAAATTTGAGTATCCTGCCATTGTTTACTCCACTCTATTGGTACAGGTCAGAATTGCCGATTTCAACTCTTCTTTGCCCAATGACGTTTGCACAATCACCTGCGCAAATGACGAATGTAGGTGCTCAAGTAAAGTTTTAGGCATCTAATTACGCTGGAAACTGTTAAAAACTGAGTTAGATACTAAAGTTTCACCTCCTGTACTCTATTTCCAGCTCGAGCAAGTAACTTGTACTGATTCTCAAACATGGACGCCATATAAACCTGTCAAAAGGCCATGAAATAACATTAAAAGAAAAGGTCGCGGGCCTCAGAAACTAGCAAAACATGTTCAGTTTTATTATTATTCAGCTCAGTGCTGTCAACTGATCAATAGGATAACATTGTAATAGGATTTGCATGGAAAAAACTCAATATAGACCAGAAGCTAGCAAACTTTTTATCGTTCCATTCATGCTCAATGAGAGTGGCCAGATTTTTAGCAGATTTTGATAAAAGTAGATCAAATACATTGTTGAAAAATTGATAAAAGTTGTGAATTTCATGAAATGTGTGATTAAAAATGAATTTGAGGAAGAATGAGGCTTTGCTTTTCGCTCAGCTTCGTCAATTTGATTAGTTACATACCTGAAATGTTGGGGCCAAACCAGGACTCAAAAAATAGCGTCCTTTTGATACAGACTCGATGCCATCGAATTGTTGTAGTTCTTTGATAAGCGATTCCACATCGGCCCACTATTAAACATAATATTAAAAAACACGTTACGGTAACCTGTCTCTCTATATAAGTAAGTGTTGAATCCCAGGGTACCATGTTGTAATAGAAGCATAAAGTTGTTCCTATTTAAAGACTCGAAAAATATAAACCTCAACATCTGCTTCAGCTGCTTCAAGTTGACCATCTAAGGAATTGTGATCACCAACTACAGCCTCCAACGCCTCCATCAGTGGATCTGGCTGCCACGAAAAAGAAAAAGAGCATTGTTCAATTGCAAAATAAAATTCCTTGATCAACTCCATACTGTCCAAGAAAATGGATGAAGATTACCATTATTTCCTTTAACGATAAAAATATACGTTCAAGTGAAAAATCCAATTGATGAACTTTTGCCTCAACAATCTGCAAAAGCCAAAAGACTTGATCAGGTGAATTTACTAGCATTAAAAATATCAGCTTTACTGAAAGAATGCACAGTTGAGGTTCTAGAGATATGAAGTACCTGACCAACTTTAAAGTATGATTCAGGGTCCAAGGTGGTATCCCATGATACTTCTGTCTGATGAATAAGTGCAGGGACGCCTTCAACCTACAAAGGTATTTTGTTAATATCTGATTAGCCTGTATATGGAATTCATTATTCCCCATTACAAAAAGCATTTACATAGTGAAGAAAATAAAGCAACACATACAGAAGTAAACATATTAATCACAAATAAATCATTAGGCAAAGGTGGCGCCATAATATCTGAACACTCGAGAAGTAACCATATTATGAGTGGGAAGGCTAACGAACCATTTATTTACCTCAACAAATATGCCAAAGTAAGTGATCTTTTTAATGCAACACTTCACTACATCTCCAACACTCAAGTTTGCCTGCAATAAGAACAGCATAAAATCTCAAGACCTGAAACGTTAGTGCATAAGAGATAGAGCATCCTCATATGATGGGATTCATATATGAATGTGAGAGACCTTGAGGCATACTCAATGATAAAATGCCATCTTGTCCAGCAAACACTTCTTTTATATTAAATACTTCTGCATGTGTTTGTGTTGCACAATTATTGAACCAGATTTACTAGAACGCAAATCATTCCAAATCGAATACTAATTTGAGATTGCAAATAGTGACAAATGATTCACCATCAAAGTGACAAGTTAATACCAAGTTCACTATTCTGGCAAAATGCTATATCTGTATAAATTTATATATGTAAAAATGGAAAACATATAAATCAAAATTGAGATCTACAAAATCAGAAGTATTTTAAGCATTAAAGAAGGGAAATAGAAATAGAACATTAGTTATATGTTAACTACGGGAAGGGCTGGACATGGTCCGACAAAATTTTCGGGTATTTAATAAATGAAACTGTCGGGTCCAAATATAATTATAGAACTGTTCGGGTTCAGTTCGGTTCCGTACCATAATTAATTTTTTTAACATTTACAGCAACACTACATAAATACAACTAATGACATTCATTTGTAGCTTCGATGGGAAGTCGAACCGGCAGTCGGGGGCTTCGATTTGGACATGTAGATGTAGGTTTTCAATTTATCAAATGATTTGGGATTAATGGACATGTGCTTACCAAATGAAAGTATGAAATTGGAAAGTGGATAATAAAAACTTAAAAAAGCCTAGATCTCGACCTAACAATGAAATTAATAATTGGGCCAAAAAATTAAATTTAGAAATTGGATTGGACCGGGCTAGCTAGGCGTGGACTTGGTTTGGGAGTTGGAGCATTAATCACTAAATTAGTTAATTTGTTTAGAAAAAAATAAAAAATATATTTAGATTCGGTTCTTCGATTTTTTGTCTAGAACCGAGAATTGAACCAAACTCATCGATTCTCATTTCAAATACCCATTCGGGTATTTAATTTGTAAAGAACCGCTCGATTCAGTTCAATTCGAGTTCGGGAGTTTTGTCTAACCCTAACTACGGGATTCATAGCTTGCAATAAATTTGGCTATCTGGAGTACAAATGGCAGTTTCGGATTGTTTTCTGGTTTTGTGGTGTATTATTGTATACCAGGCAAGTTCGGTACAATGAAAAAGTGCTATGATAAAAAATTCCTACAAAATTTCTAAAAATGATCATTAAACCAGCTATAGTACATAGATGAATGTTGGGCCACTAAAGAACGAAAGCTTGCTTAGGTTTATGTAATAGAAATAACTATTTTGAGGAATGTAGCTATAAGAGAACGGATAAAATATGAAATAAGGATATATACCAAACCGGTAGAGGAAGAACTAAAAGAGGACAAATTAAGAAAAGGATGAATAAAATGGTTGAGACATGTCTTGACTAAACATAAAGAAACTTCATTCAAAATGTCATCACGGTCGCGGTAAAACATGTTAGAAGAAATAACCCACCTACCAACTCTCCTCGTAACTCTACCGTGGTCATTTTTCTTTCTCTATAAGAAATATTATATATTTTTAAATCAAGTTATTATTAAATAACAAATAGGTACTCATATTTAAAAGATTTCAGCAAGGAAAAATTAATAAAAAGTATAAAACTAAATTTATACTATATAAATGAAGAATTTTAAAGAACTTAATCAACTTGTTGGTGATGTGTCGTGCCAGTATTTTTTTTAAAATCGTGCGTCAGCACGTCCGACATGTTCGTGTCAGTGCATTATACATGTTTACCGATTATATTCCAGTTGAATTATGTTACTATGAAACTTCGGTCTTTTGTTGGATCAGTTGCATCGTGTTTTTTATCAGTCCTACCTCTAAAATGTTTATTTATATAAGAATTGGGACACCATAGCGCATAATTTAGCAGAGATGTGATAAGATTGAAAAAGAGTCATAATAAGAACTACATACATGCCTGAGGACAATTTAAATGAACAGGAGATTCATTAAGCTTTGGTCACAAAGGGACTGATAGGAGAACGCGACCAGGAGATTGAGTTGAAGTGACAATTACATTTTTCACTGAATTGATCTTTTTGTTTTCAGTACATGTTATTTTCATAAATAACGCTCTTACCTGTGAACAAATAATTGAAGCAAGATTTTGGAAACAGGGACCTTAAGGAAAAGAAAACTTTACGAAGGACCAACTTAAAACTCACTTCGACTGGTCAAATTAATTATGTGTTACTTTCTTACCATGACACTTCTCTTCTTTTCAACCAATTCTTCCTTTTCTTTTGATTTTATGGAAAATATCAGTCTGCGTGATTTTCTGTCGGCCAATACCGCACCCACTTTGATTTTCTGCGAACACGGTAGGTATTTGGTGAATAATAATTCAACTTTAAAGACAATGGTCAAGGCGTCATCCAAACCTGGCCAACAAATGATGATAGGAACTTGAGTTTCTCTTGGTCGTAAATCATGAGAAGATCCTCGAGTTTCATATCTGATGATACCTGCCCCTCAGCCTTATAATCAGCTTTAGAATCTAGCATTGATTCCACAGAAGCTGTTGTGCTAGTAGGTTCATATTTTCCAATGATGCCCAAATTTTGCCTGTACATGGACGGGTCTAAACCTTTCCTTCTCAGCCAGGATTCAAAAGCTAAGAACTTCCACCTGGCAGCAAGATTACGGTATGGTAGAAATCCTATCAAGGAACCCAATGATACCTGTACAGAGGGGAGGAAAATCAAAACGGTACACAGAAATTAAAACTAAACAAGCAACGCTCACTATATGAATATCTGTTAACTCACAACAAATCCTCTCGTGCTGGAGCTAATTAATTCCACTTCTGCTCTTTCTCCTGTCTTAACCAGCTCTTCAGCCCTTGCCCAGTCATTATCTTCATGGTCCTAGACGAATATGCAACAATCACATTCCACAGCGGAAAAAAATTAAAAAAATAACAATAACAATAAAAAATTCCCAGCTGACTAATGTACTCAAACATAAATTGCCAACCTTAATTGGTGAAGTTGTGAGGAAGTTCTCAAGCTCTGAGTGATTGCCATAGCTTTCAGAATTCGTGGGAATCAGGACCTCGCTACTATGTTGTTCTGTTGACTTAACAGAGCGATCTAATCTATTACACAACATTTTAATGAAATTTAAAAAACAATATGTAGCAGCAAGAAAAAAAGGAGATAGAGAGAGACTAAAGATACATTTTTGGTTTTCCAATCAGCAAAGTATCCATAGGTATTTTAGGAGTAGTTTCAGCTGCCATTGTCTCAGAAGGTCCGCTAGAAGCAAATGTTTTCTCTCTAGTCTGAGTATTAGCCTGCAATTCTTGAAAAAAGAACCAACGGATTTTATAAAAATGAACCTTAACTTAGTAATCTATAATCACATTTCAATTTCTCTAATGCTAAAACATGAAAATCCTATCCACAGAATGACAATTACCTGTCGCAGACATATTATCCACTTCTGACTCTCTTTTCCTAGTTTCCGTATATTGATTGAGATTGCCATCCATCATGTTCACCAATTCTCCTGATGAGTGCAGAACATCTAAACTGTTCTCTGTCAAATCATTAATGGATCTAAACTCAGTATGATCCCTAGATAATTCTGGTTCTCGTTCTTGTTCTCGCTCATTATTCAGATTGAGATTCATTGGCTCTGGCTTTTTCAAAAGTGTGATATCATCAACTTTTCCTGTAGATGGAAAATCGTTTTGCACACTCCTATCTTCAATTTCATTGAATACTGCAGAACTCATTGGTTCAGGCTTCTTCAACAGTGTCATATCGCTAAACCTGTCCTTTTGCGGTTCTTTACGCATTTTCAGTGATAAGTTTGGTTTCATCCCAAACCTAGAAGATCTTTCACCCCTCACATCGTCCTCATTAAACGAACTGGGCTTTCGCAAGATAACATTGGGAACACTGCTTTGGGTTTTCTCCATGGCTTTTGTAACTGGTGGGTTAGATTTCTTATCATCTGTTTCTACTTGTTTACGATTAGCCTCA
This sequence comes from Fraxinus excelsior, assembly GCA_019097785.1. Classification (NCBI taxonomy): domain Eukaryota; kingdom Viridiplantae; phylum Streptophyta; class Magnoliopsida; order Lamiales; family Oleaceae; genus Fraxinus; species Fraxinus excelsior. The sequence goes on along the minus strand of CM032640.1, from coordinate 26,634,449 downwards.
AATTCTATCCCTTTCCGCGGCGCAGGTCGAACCAAATTTAACCCATCCACTGAATTTGTTGATTTTTTATCCAGAGAGACATCAAATGGGATCTCCTCTATTTCATTGTTCACTGCTTTACCCCCCTTCTTCTGTATTAGCTTCTCAATTTCCAAGTAAGTCATATCAGGGTTTGACTTCCGGCCCATTATCTAAAAATTCAGAAGAACTGCAATGAATATTGTAATGATCTTAAGAAAAACATTGATTAGAAACAGAAGAGAATAATAGCAAATTATCTAAAAAATCTTTGCTTAAAAACTCAAAGAAATCAACATACCAAGCCCAATCCTTTTCAGTATTTTCAATTATTATGATACTAGTCATGTCCTATCCTATCCATAATGAAGTAATTATAGATAGAAATATACAATAGTGATACATTTTGCCACAACATAGCTCAAAGCCACAATCTCGGACTACTATCACATTATAATCAATTTCTTCACAAATAATTAAAAGGAAACCTGAGCAGATTCTTATTTACTATCAACATAAGCAAAATTATATCTCTGTTTCCAACATTGGAAATAATTCAGCAGCACTAGACAAAAGCTAGCACCATAAATGTTGAAGTGCAAAGATTCTAACATTTTTCATAATTCCAGATGTTCCCTGAATTCCATTTCCTTTCTTCTTCATTCATAAAAAATAATCAGTTACGTCCCCGCCAACACACTGAGATTGTGTTTGGCGCACTGGCTTAGACCTTAAGAAATATAGTATAAAATTATAATAGATAATACGGTATATCATCTTAAGAAATTTTAGTTATATGGTATATCGTATTGTAGTACATTCATGAGGCTGGTGTTCTTTGATTTTTCATTCAAGAACGAATAATCAAAGAACGCTATTCATGTTAATAGACTATAATATCATCTACCTAGTAGAATTTATTAGAATTTTACACTCTATTTCTTATCTGATCTAATCGGGTGCCGCAAACACAACCTGAAAGCAAATAAAATAACAAAAAATAATAATAATAAATAACATATAAACACTGTTAATACGTGTGTTTGAATTCTAAAAGGGCAAAAAGAAGGGACCTTAGCATAGGTGATTTTAGGGTCTTCACCAAGCATTCTACCAAACTTGAGCTCCATTTGGTCCCATACGTCAAGCTTCGACTCATCATTTGATGCAAACACAAGAAGTTTTCTGGGTTTCCTAGTGTTAAAAGACAGAATTGGTGATTTCTTGATATGAAAAAAGGAATGTGAGAAGAATCGAATTGGGGAGAATTTGTTGGGAGTGGTGGCTGTACTAAGAGTGAAACTATCCATTTTTTCGATAAATTAAACGAAATTCATTAGATAGGATCAATAAAGATTGAGATAATTTCTGGGTTCGCCTCAACTCAATTGTATGAAATTTATTAAATCCCTGTCAGTGCTTGAACTTCAGAAACAAAGAGCTATGGATTGAAGGTGGGGATTCCATTTTATCAATTTATCTCTCTGGGATATGAACACGTGATTGGCACGTGATAAAGTTTGATTTATTTTATTTTATTTTTTTCATTTACGAGTAGAAAAATGTTGTTTTATAGAAGAATTCAAGAGAAATTAGTGCGATACTAGTTTAGAATATGTTTAGGAAGTGTTTATAAAAAAAGTATAAATTATAAATTGATAAAAATAAGTGGTGGATAAGTCGGACCAAATTAATGCTTATTACAAAAGTACTAAAATAGAACGTTATATTTTGTATAAACGTTTAAAATTAAACGTGGGATCAAAATTTGGAATTATTGAAACCAAACAACTATTGCATTAAGCTAGATGGTTCGATTCATAAGAAATGAATTCTAATTGATTTTTTTCTAGTCTCGATATTAAGTCAGTCATTATTAAATATCTATACACAGAATAATAAATGCTTTTGTCTTGAAACAAAAGGCATGAAAATAAAACAAGAAAATGTATACAAAAAGTTTAGACTTCGATATATTATTTTGAAGAATAAAAGAATATAATAGAATCGAAACAGGTTGATTCTGATCTAATTTGATTTCGTCATCGTATAAGAAACCATTTAATCCATGTATAGAATTCTCATTAGCCTAGGTGTATCAATTTCTATTCTCATCAAAATCGGCTCAAACTGTACCATGGTACCCTAATTTATTAGGACATCTATTTATTTCCATTTGTTTCAACAAAATTAGGTCTTCCATTGCATTGCCCTTAGTAGTACGTAGAATTCATCTATCCCACTTGTTCACACGGTTCACTTTCGACTTTTCGTTATGGATTAAAATCCAATTAAAATTGAAAATATGATCGTTATTGGGTCTCACTCATCTAATAAAAGTCAACAATAACGGCTAGTTTTTCAATTTTAATCTGATTTTAATCCCTACCGAACGGACCCATGTTTAAGAAGTGTTTATAAAAGAATAAAAGAATATAATAGAATCAAAAAAGTTGATTTTGATCTAATTCTATTCCGTCATCATATAAGAAACAATTTAATCCATGTATAGAATTCTCATTAGCCTAGGTGTATTACTTTTTATTCTCTTCAAAATCGGCTCAAACCGTACCATGGTACCCTTATTTTTTAGAGCGTCTATTCATTTCCATTTGTTTCAACAAAATTAGGTCTCCATTGCATTGCCCTTAGTAGTACGCAGAACTCATCTGCCCCACTTGTTCACGCGGTTCACTTTCAACCTTTTAATCTCCGACTATCAAAGTCGAGCTTAAAACCCCATATGAAACACTTCGAAAACTAAATTTTTCTTTTGAAACTGAACAAAGAAAAAATGACATTCTATGGCCATGTACAAAAAATGCAAGACTTGTGACATAAAACTATTCATTTTGCTAAAACTATGTTTGTGGAAGCGGTTCCTTCACAAAACTTGCCTCAAATGCAGCCATTACAATGGCGCCTCGCGGTATGGTCTTTAACTTTTCGAGTTTTGGGTTTCGTAACTTCTAGACAAAGGAGCGCGTGATTCTATTTCTATGACCTGAAAAATCAAATTTCATTTCATCCACCTTCTTAACCAACAAATTCTTTATTGTTTTATTTTCTTTTTTAATCCTATCTACTATTTATCAACATAGAATTTCAAATGCACCAAATAGTTACAACCAAGAGTGGAGCCACGTGGTCTCATGTAGGGTCCATTGACCCCACAAAATTTTGGAATTCTGAATTAAAATTGAAAAACATAAAAATGAAATAAAACAAAAAGATTCGAATCGAGAACCATATTTCCAGTTCCCACCCTATTTACCATTCAAGACACGGATTCTTGCGGGCTTGATTGGAGGGCTCTACTTGGGCTTTCAGAAGAATCATTGCTCAGAGGAGAAGATCAGACCACAGAAATTATAGGAGTGAAAGAATTAGTTTACAACATGTGGCCCATTTTTAGTTCTATGGCACTTTGGTCCTTGGGCTTAATTTAGGGCCAACATGCTGGGTGAATTTACAAAACTAGCACTATTTGCAATAAATCTTTTTTGTGTTGTCTGCTCAACTTTTTTGATAATGTGGTTTTCGATCTCCAACCTTTAAAGTAAAGTTCTAAGTCTTCAACTTATTTAAATATATGAATTCCTCAACTATTAGAAATCGTCAATTTAAACATGATTTTCATGTAACTTAAAGCTGAAGAAAAACTATCAAACCACTTCACCCTCGGTTGATTTTACTGAAAATCAAATTTTTTAGTAAATTTTGATAAACTTTAATAAATTTTCTAATTTTTTTTTCCCTCATTGGAAACGATAACCTCATTTGAAACAAATTCACTCGAAAATAAAATCCAATTTTATTGTTCCGACTTCACTTTGTTGAGAGTGGTGTGGAACGACAATTAAATTAGTCAAATCGTGACAACATATTTAAACCGAAATAGAAATTCAAATGAAGTAAATCATCCACCAAAAGATCCTATAACATTGCAAACTATTAGTTGCAGAATTTCATTTAAAGATCAATAATTTATAACATCTAAAAATCAAAGAAATTCTAACATCTAAAAATATAGATCATTGACCTAGTCGACGTGGAAACATTAATTCCTAAACCCTTAACATAGGTTTTCATATATGTTATTCAGCCATGCTAGTTGTATAGAAAAATTTGACAACTTTTTTGACAACAAGCCCTCAATAAGAGGCCGCCACGTGGTTACTTGTCAAAAATGTTGTTCAACTTTTTTGTACAAGTAGATTTATTCTACATTATTAGAAGAAAACTTATACATACTGTTTATGCCTCCATTACAGGCTGAGGGTCCTCAGATTTACCAGAATTTTCAGAAACAAGATTGACAAGAAAGTCGAAAATATCAGTTTTTATAACAGCAGAAACCACATCTTCTTTGTGAAGTGTCCTTCTCTTTGCTTGCAGTGTCATCATCCAAGCCCTTTTGGTTAATTCCTCTATGAACAGTTCACTTGCCTTGGAGAAAACAATGGGGGCCTCACCAGATATCATTTTCACTTCGTCGCTCGAATTCTTCATTATTTTCTTGATTCTAGCTAGTGGCAAGGAATGAGGTCCTGTTTTGCCTGATATTCTTAGCCCCGAATACGCCCCCGGTTGCCTCATTTTCGATCTCTGTGCATGCAGTAAGAGTAAAGAGTACTTAACACGTTAGCTACAGTACTGCACGGTGTGACAGTAGTTTCAAACTGAAGGGGAAGAATGTGTACTTGCATTATATATGTATGAGAAGGTTATGAGGTAGAGGAGGGCAGCCGGCCGGCCTGCTTGGGAACGGCTGAAGGCGGTGGAGTAATTTTGTTTTTTTTCCCCCATTTTTATTGTAGTCTCAACTATCCAATATCTATGTAGCAAGCAGTTGTTAATAATTAAAGAAGTCCAAAACATATGAAACTGTACAAGTACACGATTTATACAAAATCGAAACGTTTGAGCAATTTGAGAGCCTTAAATAAAAGATTTGACGTTTTCGACGGGGCTGTTTCAAAGGAGAAAATGTAGAAAAATAATAAAATTTGGAAGTTTCGACAAAAAATCGACTTCAGGGAACTGTTTTACGAACGTTGAGTTGGCGTGTCTTAAGTTAACAATTGATAAAAATTTAAGGAAAAGTTAACCATTAATTTTAACAACCTATGACCCACAATTTTTTTTTTTTTCAAATTTTCAACCGTACATTTTATCAACGTTTGATTCGATTAATATACCAAATGTACTTTTAAGTTCATTTAAAATATATAGAATTGATTAGTGGGTGTTATGGACTGAGGCACTTGGAATGTATTACTCAACTTTGACTTTTTATGATTTACAAGAAGTCAAATTTAGATATTAGATTATATTTTCAAAGTTTGGTATTTTCTATCTTAGAATAAGTTAAATTATATGTATTATTACTAACCAAATTGTTTAAATTTGACCAAAAAATTAAAAATAGATTAAGTTATGATTATAATTTTAATTATTTCTCATTCTAGAAGACATTGGTGAGTTTTAACATTTAAATTAGACAGACCATTTGAAAAAAAAACGATATTTATGTCACTTTCTTCTTTATATATATTATCATGCAGTAATATTAGAATCATTATTGAAGAACTGAAACATATTTTGTGAATGTCACTGCATTTGGCCTAAGCTTGTGAAGCATAAACCAAGTAGTTACGGCCAAGATACTCCTTCGTTCATTTTATATGTATATACATATATACATACATATGTATATGTATGATGGAGCGGAATAATACAAAAGATGATTGACACTCCAAATACACGTTGAGTCAATTGAATTATCGACAATTTGGTCATTTTACACACACACACACACACATATGTATACACATATACATATGTATGTATATGTATGATGGAGCGGAATAATTCAGAAGATGATTGACAGTCCAAATACGCGTTGAGTCAATTGAATTATCGACAATTTGGTCATTTTTTATACACACACACATATATATACACAGACACATATATACATACATATGTATATGTATGATGGAGTGAAATAATACAGAAGATGATTGACACTTCAAATACGCGTTGAGTCAATTGAATTATTGACAATTTGGTCATTTTATACACACACACATACGTATGTATGATGGAGTGGAATAATACAGAAGATGATTGACACTCCAAATACACGTTGAGTCAATTGAATTATCGACGATTTGATCACTTCACACACACACACACACACATAGATATATATGTTGGAAAAACTGAAAAATGAGCTGACTTTGGCACTAGTTTTGAGCGGGACCCGCTTGGCTATTTTGAAAGATGAAAGTTGATTTGTGTTCTCCTCCGTGAGTACATCGAAATCATATATTTACTTGTCAAAAATGATGCTCGGGTGAATGAGAAATTAAAGCTCAAAGTATGCCATGATGTGAAAGGAGTTTATGTTGGTGGGAAAGCAAAAAATTTAAGCTTTGTCCCACATAGGAAGTGGATGAAAATTAAAACCACTTTATAAAGGATTGCACTTTAGAATGGTGTAATCATGTGTAGCATAGAGGCTCTCTCCACGTGCGCGCGCAGGGGGTGCAAATCTTGGACCGAAATTGGCTTCAGACCTTGAACTTGTGTGCGAGCGCGACCTGCGTACACGAATGTCGGACCGAAAGGAGCAAAATTGGCCCCTTAGGAGTGTCCACGTTTGCTACATATTTTAATTTTTTCAATAGACTTTTAGTTTTCCAAAACTGTTGAAACTCCTAAAACTCCAATGTTAATGGCTATGAAGTTATTGAGCAATTATTCTACAGTTGTCTATATAGTCATCTCGTTTTTCCAGTCTGCAGTACACGAATTCATCTGCATATTCATCTGTCTGCAATTTCTGTTTCCGTTTGCATACAGTCTCCGTTTTGCATTTTTTTTCCCGATCTTGTTCGAGTCCGGTGGTGATATTATTCAGACACATAGTCAGTTCGCCGGAGTGGTCTCTGTGGTGCTCAGAAACTACTGGTTCTACCGTTGTATCCTGGGAAGCAGACGTTCATATCAATCCTCAAGCACGTACGGTGAGGGGACGAATCTGTTTTAAGGAAACTGTGTTTGACACAGGCCTCGGGTTAAAAGTGTTATACGGTTTTAACAGATTCTGGTTGTTCGATTTTGCATATTTTTGTTCTGCAATTGTTTTTGATTGTTTACTACAATATATACATATTTTACATTATATTATAATATGCGCAAACTGTATTTGTAAATACAGTTTTTATTCTGTTCATCAAAATTGGTATCAAGTTGTAAATCCGATATTTGAAGTTGAAACAATTTTCCTACAAGCTTAAAACAGATTCGGTTATTGTTTCATTTAGTTTATTGGATTAATATTAGTTTATTGAAAACTAATATTTTTGTTTCATTTTCAGAAATGGCAACCGAACAAACTAACATGGATGTGACCCAAACTGTGGCTACTGGAAAGCAGGCTGTGGGCTCTAGTTCTGGTGTGGCTCAGACTGTGGCTAGATTGCCAAGTCATGTTGTGAGCCAACCTATGGCTACTGTTCCGGTTAATTATAATGAAAAATCGGAGAAATTCAATGGCTTGAATTTCAAAAGGTGGCAGCAGAAAATGCTATTTTATTTGACCATTGAATCTTGCGAGGTTTTTGACTGAAACTGCTCCAAAACTCAATGAGGGTGAGGGAGATGTTCAAGCAATCAGTGCACTTGATGCTTGGAACCATTCGGATTTTCTATGCCGAAATTACATTATGAACAGTTTAGTAGATTCGCTATACAACGTGTATAGCACTATGAAAACTGCTAAGGAGTTGTGGGAGTCTTTGGACCGTAAATATAAAACTGAAGATGCCGGGCTAAAAAGTTCATTGTCAGCAAATTCTTAGATTATAAAATGGTGGACTCCAAAACTATAATCAGTCAAGTGCAAGAACTCCAAGTAATTCTTCACGAAATTCATGCTGAAGGGATGGTGTTGAGTGAGACTTTCCAAGTGGCTGCAATTATTGAAAAATTGCCTCCCGCATGGAAAGATTTCAAAAATTACCTAAAGCACAAACGAAAGGAAATGAACGTCGAAGAACTGATTGTTAGACTTCGAATTGAAGAAGACAACAAGAGTTCCGAAAAGAAGTTGTTCAATCCTAGTGTTGCTAAAGCCAATGTTGTGGAGCATGGTCAAAGCAGTAAGACCTACAAAAGTAAGGCTGGGTCATTCGGTGGTAAAGGGACCAAGCTAGGACCTAAAGGTGGAACCTCTAAAAGGAAGTTTCAAGGAAAATGCTTCAATTGTGACAAAGTGGGTCACAAGTCTTCGGAGTGCAGATTGCCAAAGAAGAAGAAAGAAGCAAATGTGGTTGACTACATGGCGCATGATGTGGCGGAGATGAATCTAGCAGCCGTCGTTTCTGAAGTGAACGTGGTGGGCTCTAACCCAAAAGAATGGTGGATTGACACCGGAGCTACGAGACATGTGCGTTCTGATAAAGAACTGTTTGCTGCTTTCGAAGCAATTGAAAATGGAGAGAAGTTGTTCATGAGAAATTCAGCAACTTCTGAAATCAAGGGACAAGGCAAAGTGGTTCTGAAGATGACTTCGGGGAAAGAGCTAACTCTTAACAATGTGTTGTATGTGCCTGAAATTCGCAAGAACCTTGTGTCCGGGTCGCTTTTAAATAAGCATGATTTTCGTATTGTATTTGAGTCGGACAAAGTTATTTTGTCTAAGAGTGGAATGTTTGTCGGAAAAGGCTATGTTTCCGATGGTATGTTTAAGTTGAATGTAATGGTTGTTAAACCAAAAATGAATAAAGTGAATTCTTCCGCTTACTTGCTTGAGTCTTCCAATGTGTGGCATGGTAGACTAGGACATGTTAACTATGATTCTTTACGTAGACTAGTTAACTTGAATTGTATACCCGCGTTCCATATTGATTCCAAACATAAGTGTGAAACTTGATTTGAGGCAAAATTGACAAGGTCATCATTTAAATCAATTGAACGGAATACAAAACCACTTGATTTAATTCACAGTGATATATGTGATTTAAAATTTGTACAAACAAGAGGTGGCAACAAGTATTTCATTACTTTTGTCGACAATAGCACAAAATATTGCTATGTGTACTTGCTAAAAAGTAAGGATGAAGCGATAGAAAAATTCATTCTCTACAAGAATGAAGTTGAGAACCAACTTAACAAGAAAATTAAGGTGATAAGAAGCGATCGAGGTGGTGAGTATGAAGCACAATTCGCTGAATTATGTGCACAACATGGAATTACACATGAAACCACCGCACCTTATTCCTCGCAACAAAATGGTGTTGCTGAAAGAAAAAATCGCACCTTAAAAGAAATGATGAATGCGATGTTGGTAAGTTCTGGGTTACCTCAGAACATGTGGGGGGAGGCTGTGTTATCAGCAAATTACCTTTTAAATAAAGTGCCCCGAAAGAAAATGGAGAAGACCCCTTATGAGTTATGGAAAGGAAGAAAGTCTTCATATAAATACTTACGAGTGTGGGGGTGTCTTGCTAAAGTGGCTATCCCAACACCAAAGAAGGTGAAGATAGGACCGAAAACTGTAGATTGTATCTTCATTGGATATGCTCAAAACAGTAGTGCTTATCGATTTCTTGTGTATGAATCTAAAATTCCAGATATACACAAAAACACGATAATGGAATCGAGAAATGCTTCTTTCTTTGAACATATATTTCCATGCAAGTCCAAAGAAGAGGCAAGCTCTTCTAAACAGACATATGAGACTATGACTGAAAATAGTCCGGACCTAGAATTAGAAGATGAGGTTGAGGTTAAACCAAGACGTAGCAAAAGAGAAAGGACAGCAAAATCTTATGGTCCGGATTTTCTGACATATATGCTAGAAAGTGAACCTCAAAACTATCAAGAAGCTGTGAACTCATCAGAAGGACCTCAATGGAAAGAGGCCATTCAAAGTGAAATAGATTTCATTTTACAAAATCATACATGGGAGCTAGTGGATCTTCCTCCAGGAAGTAAACCACTAGGATATAGATGGATTTTCAAACGTAAAATGAAAACAGATGGATCTATTGAAAAGTATAAGGCTAGATTGGTAATAAAAGGTTATAGACAACGAGAAGGTCTTGATTACTTTGATACATATTCTCCAGTAACGAGAATAACATCTATTAGGATGATACTTGCGATTGCTGCTCTACGAAATCTTGAAGTACATCAAATGGATGTTAAGACTGCATTCTTGAATGGAGATTTAGATGAAGAAATCTATATGGAACAACTCGAGGGGTTCTCATCTCCAGGGCAAGAAAAGAAAGTTTGTAAATTGGTGAAGTTGTTATATGGCTTGAAACAAGCACCAAAACAATGGCATGAAAAATTTGATAATGTCATGATGGAGAGTGGATTTAAAATCAATGAGTGTGACAAATGTGTTTACGTTAAAGACACTGGAAATGGTTATGTCATTTTATGTTTTTACGTTGACGATATGCTTATTGTTGGTAGTGACAATAAAATGATTAAATACACTAAAGATATGTTAAATTCGAGGTTTGACATGAAGGATATGGGTTTAGCTGATGTGATACTTGGAATCAAAATTTCAAGAACATCAGATGGGCTTATTCTAAATCAGTCACATTATGTTGATAAAATTTTAGAAAAGTTCAGTAAGGATGATACTGAAATGGCTAGAACACCGATAGATACAAGTCAACATCTATCCAAAAATAAAGGTGAAAGTGTATGTCAAGTAGAATACTCGAGAGTTATTGGGAGTCTGATGTACTTGATGAGTTGTACAAGACCAGACATAGCCTACACAGTGAGTAAACTGAGTAGATATACGAGTAATCCAGGAGCTGATCACTGGAAAGGAATAGTAAGAGTACTAAGGTACTTGAGATGTACACTTAATTTTGGACTGCACTATACTAGATATCCAGCGGTCATTGAAGGATATACTGATGCAAATTGGATATCTGATATAAAAGACTCAAAGTCCACGAGTGAATTTGTGTTTACATTGGCAGGTGCAACTATATCCTGGAAATCTTCTAAACAAACCGTGATAGCCAGATCCACTATGGAATCTGAGTTTATAGCTTTAGATAAAAGTGGTGAAGAGGCTGAATGGTTGCGCAACTTCTTAGAGGATATTCCAAGATGGTCAAAACCTGTGCCAGCAATTTGCATATATTGTGATAGTCAATCAGCAATTGGAAGGGCACAAAGTAACATGTATAATGGTAAGTCTAGACATATACGTCGTAGACACAATACCATAAGACAATTACTCTCAACTGGAGTTATCACTGTTGATTATGTAAAATCAAAGGATAACATTGCGGATCCGCTAACCAAAGGGTTAAATAGAGAGTTAGTTGAAAAATCATCGAGAGGAATGGGACTTAAGCCCTTGAATGGATAAGTTAATACAAAGGAAAACCCAACCTAGTTGACTGGAGATCCCAAGATCTAAATTCAAAGGGACAACCTAATTGTAAAGGCTTAATAGAATCACTGTGGGGGATATTACCTCATGTCCATTCCTATGATGCATAGTGATGCCAAAAAGAAAAAGGATAAGCAATAGGTTTTTAATGATTATTATGCGTCAAAAATTCGAGCCAAGTAACGTGGATTACTTGTAATGAGAAATCACCTATGTGAGAGAGAAGTGGGGCCGCTTCTAAGGGAATTGTGTGGGGTGCAATTCTTGTGAACTCTCACAGAACCAGGCGTATGTTCATGGCCAAAACGAACATAATAATGAGAACGAAAATGTGTTAGGAAGAATCCTGTGTGGAGTATATCATCGTTTACATAAACGACAGAACAGTTCAAGGACATCGCGTCTACTGGTCAGCCAGTAAAGTAAATATGCTTTCACAAGGGAAGGTTCAAGGGGTAATACCTACCTATCCTATGCAGGTTTCAACTGTTGAACTATATCACCTAGTCTTCATGTGTCACATTCATGTGTCGCTCCCAATTTTCATTCATGTGGGGGATTGTTGGAAAAACTGAAAAATAGGCTGACTTTGGCACTAGTTTTGAGCGGGACCCGCTTGGCTATTTTGAAAGATGAAAGTTGATTTGTGTTCTCCTCCGTGAGTACATCGAAATCATATATTTACTTGTCAAAAATGATGCTCGGGTGAATGAGAAATTGAAGCTCAAAGTATGCCATGTGAAAGGAGTTTATGTTGGTGGGAAAGCAAAAAATTTAAGCTTTGTCCCACATAGGAAGTGGATGAAAATTAAAATCACTTTATAAAGGATTGCACTTTAGAATGGTGTAATCATGTGTAGCATAGAGGCTCTCTCCACGTGCGCGCGCAGGGGGTGCAAATCTTGGATCGAAATTGGCTTCAGACCTTGAACTTGTGTGCGAGCGCGACCTGCGTACACGAATGTCGGACCGAAAGGAGCAAAATTGGCCCCTTATGAGTGTCCACGTTTGCTACATATTTTAATTTTTTCAATAGACTTTTGGTTTTCCAAAACTGTTGAAACTCCTAAAACTCTAATGTTAATGGCTATGAAGTTATTGAGCAATTATTCTACAGTTGTCTATATAGTCATCTCGTTTTTCCAGTCTGCAGTACACGAATTCATCTGCATATTCATCTGTCTGCAATTTCTGTTTCTCCCACATACAGTCTCCGTTTTGCATTTTTTTTTCCGATCTTGTTCGAGTCCGGTGGTGATATTATTCAGACACATAGTCAGTTCGCCGGAGTGGTCTCTGTGGTGCTCAGAAACTACTGGTTCTACCGTTGTATCCTGGGAAGCAGACGTTCATATCAATCCTCAAGCACGTACGGTGAGGGGACGAATCTGTTTTAAGGAAACTGTGTTTGACACAGGCCTCGGGTTAAAAGTGTTATACGGTTTTAACAGATTCTGGTTGTTCGATTTTGCATATTTTTGTTCTGCAATTGTTTTTGATTATTTACTACAATATATACATATTTTACATTATATTATAATATGCGCAAACTGTATTTGTAAATACAGTTTTTATTCTGTTCATCAAAATTGGTATCAAGTTGTAAATTCGGTATTTGAAGTTGAAACAATTTTCCTACAATATATATATATATGTATGATGGAGCGGAATTATCGACAATTTGCTCATTAATTATTCGTTGATTCGCTAAGATTAAGGGGCAGAGTTTTTAGTTGGTATGTAGAATTGCTCTTAAATTACTATTCCCAAAAATTTATGGACATATGTTCACAACTCATCAACTGAAGCCCACAGGAAAACAACAGCTAAAAGCCCATAATAAAGAAGTACATAGAGGTTCCAGCCGAGGCCCGAAAGTATAGCATCTCCAATATATTTTATGAATTACAATTTATATGTCGTTTAAATAGAATATTTCCGACCTATATGGCAATTATATATCTAACGAAAATCTAACTATAATGATTCTATCTATAATTCAAATTTGGAAGGAAAAAAAAGGAGAAATAAATATTAAATTATAATGATTTATTTCATCTAGAAGAGTCTCTACATCTAGACGATCTTTTTGAGAACGTCTACTTTATCAGTTTTTCTTGTCATGACGCAAGACGTAATCCTGGACATGTTGTATTGAAACTTTTGTAAACGTTATTTTCGTTAACTTATATGACAAATTTTTTATTAAAATTCACGTTAGTATTGGAGATGCTCTTATATCTCTCGACTTTGATACGACAATTGAGAAACAAATGGGAATTTTCATATACTTCTGGCAAAAGCTCGATGCTCATCTGGCACTTTTATTTTAACCTCAAAAATAGGACTAAGACTTCCCCTCACGTGCCAGTTTCAGATTATTGGGCTGTCCTCCACGTGATTTAAATTTTTCTTTTTGCTTTAAACTACTTCTTTGCATCTATTCTCCCCTTTATTTACCAAAAAAGAAAAAAAGATAAATCTCAACCCTCCATCTTTTCTAATTTTACGTTTTTATAGTTGAGAAAAAATTAATTTTATTGTCCAATTATAGTTCTATTACACTTCAACAATCCATTCACGTAGAGTCTGATACGTACACAATTTTCTTAAATAAATTGTATCGAAAATTGATTTTATGCCCTAAACAACGGGTACTCAGCAAGATCCACTGATTCATTTAACCTCAATATCGTCTAGACGAATACTACATACAATGATGTAGGGATGACAAAAAAACTCGCCGACTCGGACGGCTCGGAAAAAATTCGAGCTGAGCCCGGCTCGGGCTCGGGCTCGGTTACAACAAGCCGAGACTCGGGCCGAGCCTCATTTTTTGGTGGGGCTTTGCTCGGCTCGGGCCCAAAAAAACTCGAGCTGAGCCCGAACTTTTTTTTTTTAATTTATAGTATGTATAAACCGTACAAATTTTAAATTTTTAAGTAAAAAAATGTAGATTTGACATTAAAAAAAAAAAAAAAAAAATCGAGCTAGCCTGGGCTCGGGCCGAGTCTTATTTTTTTTGATCGGGCTCACTCTGCTCAACTCGGGCCAATAAAAAGCTCGAGCCGAGCTCGAGTTTTTTTTTTCCGGTTCGGACTTGGCTCATTGACATAGCTACAATGATGTGAGTACGGAAGAGGCAGATATACTCACGCGAGCACCTTAATAGAGGTTTCCACACTAATTTTAAGCAGCTTTTGAAAAAAAAAAAAAAAAAAATTACCCCTTTCTTCCTTTCATTATTATGTCCTTTTTCTTTCAAATTAGTCCCTTGTGCTAGTTAATGGCTCGTGACCATAGATTTGTGGGTGCAATGTTGTCATGTGAATCAAAAGATAAAGTGCCTATGGATTGCAATCATGCCCTCGTGACCAAAAGCAATCAAATATCTTTCTGGGTTTTTTTTTTTTTGGGAAAAAAAAACATTTAAAGAAATATAATTTACTTCTATTTGTGTTTGGCCCGACTCAATATAATATAAGAGCTCAAAAAATTAAAATTTGATCCGTAACTAAAAGATCGAAGTAGTTATCGCACGGATGTTCTTAAACGAGTCACTCATAACATTTATATATCAAAAACAACAACAAACATCTTACGGTTCGGATCATTTTTTTAAATAAGATTATTTTTTAAGATAGAATTTTAAAGTTGAATCACGTAAGTCATTTGAAACAAAAGATGAAGTTATCTTTCTTGAAAAAAAATATCAATTTATTAACAAATCTTTTGGTTAGTCAATAACATCAGAATTAATTATCTTAATTTACAATCTTAGAAGGACTTCAACGACATAATCTCATACCTCACCGTTGAAATTCAGTCCTTTAAGCAATCTAATGAGGAGTTCAAATGGCTTTTGATATAATTATCAATTAATCATTTACTTATATTTGAAATTAGAAAAAGAATGGAGGAGCATAACTTACATTCAACTTCTTATAGCTTGAGTCGGTTAAAGCCTCGTTTGATTCACATTAAAATGAAAAGAATGCATTTTTAGCGATGTGATGGAGAATGTGTGGTAGAAAAAGGAATAAAAATTATTGATGTGATGAAAAATATTATTTTATTGAAGAGTATGCTGTTGAAAATGAGTAGAAAAATGAAAATGAAAATTATAATGTTACTCAAACAGGGGCTTATATTAAGCTGCGTTTAATAGGCAGCTTTTTCCATGGAAAATATTTTTCATTTTCCAACTTTTGTAGTGTTTGATTGGCGAAATTTTCCTGGGAAAATATTTTCCAACTTTCTAAATTTTCCACATTTTTGAAGAAAGTAAATTCTTGATGTTTTGGTGAGAAAATATTTTCCAGGTTTTTTTTTTCGCTTTTATTGACAATTTCCATACAAAACAAAGTCAAACGAATGGTATTCGGTATGATTATTTTATTTTTATTTTTATTTTTGGCAATTGGAACAAATTCTAGATATAATAGTAGGAAATATTATCACTTTAATGGACAATTTTCATAAAAAATAAAGTCAAACGGATTCCTAACTTTCAACATTTTCCATAGAAAATTATACCAATCAAATACAATTAACTACAATTCTCAGTAAAATAATTTCTTTCCACTCATTTTTCATCCTACAATCAAACGGAACCTTAGTTCATTTGCCACTAGAATCGCATAATTTTAGTAATATGATAGTCAAATTATTGAATAGTTTCGTAAACCAAGTAATTATTACCCTCTTTAATGTTGTTGAAGTTTTACACCATTAATGACTTAGGACTCATTTGACACGGATTCAATTTCAAGTGGGTCATATTCACGCCACATTTTTTTTTTATAAACACACTACATTTTAATTACATCAAATGTCATTAACATTTATTCATTATTACATTTATATCCTTATCTTCTTTTCTTTATCGCATTCTTATTTTTAACATTTCACTTATTAAAAAGATTGTTGTCTTTAATCATGATTCTCGTCCAAATATATTGTTAATATGCTTTAAAATGAGGTTCAAATGTTTAATTGTATTTCTACATTATTATTTGTCTTGTTTATTTAAAAATACAATGGCCCAATGAGTCGTTTTTACTCAGAATATTTTGGAGAGAAACATAATCGTAAAAATTTACGTTAATTTGATAAAAATTTGAGACAATATGATAATGTGTAAAGTTTATGAATATTTTATGCGATAAAAAATGTAGTCTAGTTATTAAAAACTATAATGTAGATATCATATATTTAGCCTTTTATTTTTGTTCAATGTTAAAAAAAAAAAAAAAAAAAAAAAAACCTTCTTTGAGTAAGTTGTTTTTGGTCAATTTTCAATATCCCTGCTAAATGAGCCCTGAATTAGTAGACCAAAAAAAAAAAAAAAAAAAGGCTTTTTGTTGCAATTAGAATGATTAAATTCTTTTGCTTACAATGAGAAATAAGATGGCAAATTGCAATCTTATGTACTATCATGAAGATTAAAAGTGATAATCATTCTAAGAAATTGGATTAAGGGTCTCTTCAAAACCCTAATTGAAGATTTAAGATGTTGACAAACCTGCTAACTTTCTTATTAATCTATCCCTTTCGACAATTTTACATATGTGATTGTCACGACGAACAGTGTTGAAGACAAAATTTACGATGTAAATAACGGAGTCTCATTTTTTTTAGCAATTTAAAATTTAAAATTCAAACATGTTATTTAAAATTTAAGAACATGTTTGATATACAGTACCAAATATGAATCTACGATATAAGTGACAATGATTTTGCTTTTTCCTTCTTTAAGATAGTCCAGTGCTATCAAATTCATTGTATGACACCTATCATAAGTTGTTGGAAAGATGATCATTTATTTGTTAATGAATCACATGCAACTTAGATTCAATATTTAATCAATTGCATGACGAATGAAATTTTCATATATAACTTATTATACTTTAGTTTTTGTTTGACATCTTTAAAATTTTAAAAACATTATTTTAAATAATATTTTTTTGAAAAATATGTGATTAAAAAGTAGTTTTTTTTTTTTGGATTTAGGTAGAATATTTTACCATGTAAATGTGTGGTTAAAAATGAGTATACGAAATAAATTAAATATGTTTGAGCCCCATTTTTTTTAATATAAAATACATTTTGAAATAGTAGATTAATGGAGAATATGTTATTGAAAATGAAGAAAAAGTTTTTGGGTTGCGTGTGATATTATTTTATTGATGTGTGATTGAAAAGAAAGGAGAAAAATGTATTTTAAAAAAAATAGGGATCAAACAAGGTCAAAATAAAGGATATCAAACATGGACTTAATTCAAGAACTTCTCATATATATATTTTTTACGGAAATTCTATTTGTACACAATTTTCTACATAATGTTTTATAGAATCGACAAGTGGCGGCCCCCTAATGTAAACCAAATTAAATTATAGAATAATTTTATTCTAATCGCGATTTTTATTCATTCCACTAAATTTTTATTGCAATGAAGGTTTTCAACTTGTGTTTATGTCGCACTTGTATCCTTAATTCTTTTTCCATCACATTCTTGTTTCCAACATTTCATTAATGGTCATATTTTATACTTGATAGAGGTTTCATCTAAAAAAATCCATAGAATTGCATAAAAAGACTTATTTTCCTTTCATATTTTTAATTGAATCAATGCATGAATTGCAACTCTCTGTTTCACCCTTTGAGGGCCTTTAGGCACGTGAATTGTTTTATGTGTGTATATAACAGTTATATCTCGAAGCCAAATTATGGGTCCGACCGGACCATGTGTTTGAAGATGATCTCCTAGAAAATTTTTGGACTCCAAACCACCCATTTTTTTATTAAGCTTTTGTCCCCATTTCAATAGGGTACATGTAAAGTTAGATAGGCAATTGGATAAGTTGCGTTTATACTCATTCATGCGTGTAGATCTAGATGTTTTGGAGTTTGTTTAGCTGGACTTCAATTTTTTCTTTTTCTATTTTTTGTAGAAGAGTTTTTTGATTATGATCCGACGGGACGATGTGTTTGAAGATGACCTCCTAGGAAATTTTTGGTCCCCAAACCACCCATTTTTTATTAAGCTTTTGTCCCCACTTCCATAGGGTACATGTAAAGTTAGATAGGCAATTGAACATGTTGCATTCATACTCATTAATGCGTGTAGATCTAGATGTTTTAGAGTTTGTTTAGCTGGACTTCAATTTTTTCTTTTTCATTTTTTGTAGAAGAGTTTTCTGATTATGATCCGAGATGCGTCTGAAGATGACCTCCTAGGAAATTTTTGGTCCCCAAACCACCCATTTTTTATTAAGCTTTTGTCCCCACTTCCATAGGGTACATGTAAAGTTAGATAGGCAATTGAACATGTTGCATTCATACTCATTAATGCGTGTAGATCTAGATGTTTTAGAGTTTGTTTAGCTGGACTTCAATTTTTTCTTTTTCATTTTTTGTAGAAGAGTTTTCTGATTATGATCCGAGATGCGTCTGAAGATGACCTCCTAGGAAATTTTTGGTCCCCAAACCACCCATTTTTTATTAAGCTTTTGTCCCCACTTCCATAGGGTCCATGTAAAGTTAGATAGGTAGTTCGATATGTTGCATTTATACTCATTAATACGTGTAGATCTAGATGTTTTAGAGTTTGTTTGATTGGACTTCTATTTTTTCCTTTCCTTATAGAAGAGCTTCTTGATTATGATATGAAAGGACCATTTGTTTGAAGATGACCTTCTAGGAAATTTTTCGTCCCCAAACCACCCATTTTTCATTAAGCTTTTGTCCTCTTTCCATAGGGTACATGTAGAGAAAGTTAGGCAGTCAGGTATGTTGCATTTATACTCGTTAACGCGTCTAGATCTAGATGTTTTTAGAGTTTGTTTTGGCTGGACTTATGTTTTTTCTTTTTCTTGTAATGTTTTTTTTTTCTTTTTCTCGTAGAAGAGTTTTCCGATTAAATTACTTTAGACCAACTTTCTCTAAAAAAATCTTATAGTCAAGAAAAGCACTTTTCAAAAAATTATCTACACATGTTCAAAAGTAGTTTTTTGATCTCAGAAACAACTTTTGACTTTTCAAAAATATTGTGAAACGGACTCTTAATGGAGTAATATTATTTAGTACCAGTAATTTTTAGTTCTAACCAGTATGTTAGTTCTTGATCAGGGGTGGAGCCAATTCGTTGAAGTGGGAGGGTCTCAGAGTTGAAGGGGTGCAAGCCCATGTCCTCGAATATTTTTTTTTTTGAAACATTATTTGTTAAAATGAGGGAAGTTAGTACTTTGTGATGGAAAAAGGAAACAAAGGAACATAAATTAATGTACATTAGTTGAAGACTTAAAATATGGTAATGATTTCATGGAAATATGTCGGTAATCGACAATTATTTTCTATGCGCTTACAATTCTATTGGTTCAAACTTCAAAATTAGAAGTTAAGACTTAGGAATATATGTATAATGCATTTTAATTTTTATAGTTGAAGAATCCAAAATTTTAGCATTCTCGTTCAGTTAATATCTGTAAGTGGGTTTAAAGTATTGTCTTCTCCTGCAATAAAAGTCTCTCACACAGACACCCCAACATTTAGAGAACCTGAAATCTCAATACTCCAAGATGAAATTCATGAAAGGTTTTTTCAAATACAAAATGATAAATAAAAAATAATAATAATAAAAAAATTGGAGGATGGGGTCTGGGTCCCCCCAGGACCCTCCTCCCCTGTTCTTGATTGGACCATAATCTCACATAAGCAGGTGTTAAATATTATCGGTTTTAGATAGTATTATTCCTATTTAATACACTAATTAATTTCTGTCAAGTAATATTTTATATTAAACTATTTGACGTAAGGGTGTTATCACGGTTTAATTGGTAGGGTGGAAAATGGATGGAAAGAAAATGAATCCAGGAAAAATATTGTCTAGAACTTGTTTTCCAGAGAATTGTTTAATAAGTGTATTTAATTGGTATAATTTTCCACCCGAAAAATTTTAAAATTTTAAAATTTTAAATTTTTTTGTTCACGTTCGGCTTCATTATACATGGAAATTGTCCATTAAAGTGAAATCTTTTTTATAGTTGGTTATGAAATTTGTTACCATTGCCAAAAAAAAAAAAAAAAAAAAAAATTGCTTGAAAAATATTTTTTCACCATTTTTTTTAATCAAAGTTTAGTGTTCATTTGACTTCGTTTTACATAAAATTTGTCTATTAAAGTGCGCGGGGACATTTTCCATGCCAAATTTTGACTATCAAACAAGTGTTTTACATGAAAAGGAAAATTTTCTTCCATTTTCCAAGAAAAATGAAGACTATCAAACAGACCCTAAGAGTCAAACTCCAAATTCTAACGAAATTGGGGTTTGTCTGGTGGATGACTGCAAACCCACGCCTGAATTCACGTGATACAAAACTGTAGTTAAGAACACTTCACGATCAACCCATGATTCTCTTCAAAGCCAAGAAATGCTACAAAAAAAAAAAAAAAGTGTAACGCCCAAATTGCCCTCTTATCCAAGCTTCAACATTTTACATCAGTGTCCCCTATTTATTAAAAAAATTCACCAGTTAAATCTTTAACAGAGTAATGATTTTTAAAACAGAGAGTCGGGTTAAATATAAACCCTTGTTTGGTTGTAGATAAAAATTAGATTTTTAGTACATTTTGATAAAAATTGATGAAATGTGTGATTGAAAAGTTGTGAATTCAATAACGTGTTTGGTTGAAATTTAATTATTAATTTTGACTTAAATTTTAATTACCTTTTTAACTTAACCAAACATGATAAAATATAAATACATGAAATCGTATTAATTATTACGTTAGGAAAATAAATTGTGTTTTTCATTGGTGCCAATTGTCTCCATATGGGATAATTAATGGTAGCATATTGTCTAAAAATTATATATATAATTGATCATAAGTTATCTCTACATGCATGTCAAATCTCTTATTTAAAAGTCAATTTGTAGTTTAAATTATGTTTGTTGGAAATTTGGCATAATTTGAGCGGGACCTGCTTATTCTTTTTGAAAGATCAAAGTAGATTCGTATTTTCCTCTGAGAGAACATCGTAATCGTTTATTTACTTCTCCAAATCGATGCTTGGTTAAGAAATTGGAGTCAAACTCGTGGACTAATTGGAAGTGGATTAGGTGTTGAAGGGAAAGCAATTGTTACTTATCTTACAGAGGAAAAATGATAAAAATATTGACTAATTTATATACGACAACATTTGACGAAGGTGTAATCATGTGTAACATTAAGGTTCCATCCCATGTTCGTGCACATCAGGTCATTAAACTCGTGCTAACGCGACCCGTGAACACGTATATTTGAGTGTACTAAATGTACCACGAGACATGTTTTAATAAGATGAAAACTAAAGTTAAAATCTTATATATCGAATGTAAAACGTAGTCAATACATAACCTTAAAAGTTAAAATAACGATTGTTTGAAAGTGAAATAGATTGATTTCGTGGTTAAAAAAATTAGGGTTTTTCCTATTAATTGATATTACATCCAACCCATCCTATTTGCATCAATTCATTAGTTTAGAGATGGATATAGAACACCATGCCCACCAACTAACAATGCCAAACGTTGGGCGTTTGCTTTACTCATAGTTAATTCGTTCTTGATTTTATACCTATAATTAATTATAAATATTAGTATGCATTACATGTGAGTGGGGGTCTATTATATGCACAAATTGGTCATTCTTTTTTGACAAATGAAGAAGAGTATCCTTGTTTTTTTGTAATCATTAATTACTTTTTTGAAAAATGATCGCCTAAAATAATGATGAGTTGTGATTCATTGGCACTTATAAGTTGCGTGTTTTACACGAAAAGAATCGGAGTAAATACAATTTGGATTCATTTGATAGGGTTTTTGAAAAGTCTGAATTTATTTATAAAATTAAAAAATTATTTTCGAACGTATTTACGTAATTTTTTAAAAGTGCTTTATTTGGATAAACGAAATTTTTAAAGGAAGTTGATCTAATCTAGCTTCTTCAAGAAGCTCTTTTACGAGAAGAGGAAGCAAAAATCCTTCCAAACGAGTCCTTAAACAATTCGTCGACGCTCTAAATTATGTATATGGTAGATTAGCATAAGATTTTTTTTAAGAAGTAAAAAGAGTGAATGAATTATTTTAGTTATTATTGTAGTGTTACAAACTTGATCATTAAATGGTTGATATTAAATTGTGCTTAGTTGTTTATTTTTGACTTATTATTAGATGTTACATACCTTAGTCCATGTTTGGTGAGAATTAAAATCAGATTTTTAGTAAATTTTGATAAATATTAATAAAATATGTGATTGAAAAGTAGGGAGCCCCATAAAATGTGGTTAACTAAGTAACGACTTTGATTTATATTAAAATTTATATTTTAATTTCTACCAAACATCCAGGGCTAAGTATTTTTTTTACCATATATTATAGATTTTAATAGGGCCCTATTTGTTTGACATTAATTCTTCGTATTTAGAAAAATTCAAACCCTTGTCATTCACCATAATTGATCATTTATCTCACAGTTGGGGCCCACATTTGAAACTAACCGTCCTTTTTTTTTTTTTTCCTACTTTCCAGATATTTAATGCTAAACAAACGTGAACCTATTTACTTCAACTTGATCCATTAACTTTATAACTACTTACATATTTTAATTGGTATGGCCTAATCATGTTTTAATTTTATAACTAATCTATCTTCTATGACTCCGTGTCGTTTAATCTATTTTATGCATTAATTCTTTTTTATTAACATCAACTTTTATTATTAATTAATTTTTTTCGTTATTGATGCCAAAATTAGGTCAACGGGAGTAAGATTCTTTGAAAAATAAGTTTAAAATCCGTAAAATAATTGCGATTATCCATTTCCTTTATCTTAGTTATGAGTTTGTTAAGGTCGAAAATTAAGTTATTTAAGTTTATTAGGGCTCAAAAATAATTGACGAAAGAGGAATTTTTCGTAGTTAAAAGTCATTTTTGGAACATAAACTAATCACCAATAAATAATTATAATCTAGTCAAGCCGACACCGTTGCTACTTGGCCATCATCCATCGTCATAAGCGATTTAATTTTCTCCAAATGACCATTTAGCCCTTCATCAGAGTAATTAATAACTTTTCACACTTCTAAATCAAGAAAGAAGAATGTAACAATATTTTATATTTGTAAGTTTTAGGGTTACAGGGTCACATGACCCTTTCCCAAAAATGAAAAACCATAAGTGTCACCCTTTTAACATACTAGACCCAACACCACTCAAGTTATTGTTCGAAATGCTTACACTTTTGATATACTTACACTAAGGTCTCGTTTGACAGGATTTTTACTTTTACTTTTTGTAGAATATTTTCATTCAAAAGCTCTTTTAATCAAACAAAATAATTTTAGATTATTGTCTAAACGTGTTCAAAATCAACTTTTAACTTTTTAAAACCTTCCAAACGGATCCTAATTCTCACTCACACAATATATAAATGCGATATTTCATGTTTAATTAGTTGAATCCTTTCGTATTGTCGAGCTTATTACTAATACTACGTACGCTTTGAATTCATGCACGTTCTTGTAGACGACTCTAAAAAGTTTTGATGATAAGCAAGGCTGAATTTGAGGAACACTTTAGAAATCATCTTTTAAGTACAAAAGTATATCAATTGGTTATTTCGATTTGACAATTTGATTGGACTCTATTTGTTGAAGAAATGGATGAGGCCATAGGGGCTTTTGGTGTGCCCTATTTGGAATGGAGGGTCCCTATCCACTTCATCAATTTCTTTGGATCCTTTCTACATTCTTTCACAATCTTGACATTACCTACATGCAACAAAAGATATCATGATATCAACAACTATCACGGATCTTAATATTCGGTAGGTAACAGTTTCACCTTTAGTTAGCATTCTCAACTGGTTACTCAATTCGATGGTATTGTTTGATCTTAAACGAGGTCGATCCCTAGTTAATACCTCAAATCTTAAAGAAAAGATACAACAACAGACCAGCATAAAAAGATTCGGAATTGGGGTGAAAAATTCGGACGGAGGACTTTTGAATTGCACTATTTTGTAAGGGAAAACTTGCAATGGCCATAAGAACTAGCTCATCTTTCGATTTTATTTAAACCAAAAATGCCGCAAAGAAAAAATCTTTGGAGCTTAATAAAGTTTTTCAATGCATATAAAAAGATCAAAAAGAAAAATAAATGAAAGAATAAGAATTACGTAAATGTGTGAAGTGTTAAAGCATCAATTCAACCTAGTCAAATACCATAAATATAAAATATATACATCACATTTCCATGGTATATTAAAATACATCTATTTATTTTTTTATCTTTCGAATCCGCATGTACAATTTACAATTTTTAAAAAAATAATAATAAATAAATAAAAATACCCAAAGGGTAGATTTGACAATTCACACTCTGTTACCTAAGCACAGACAATCCATAATTATTTTAAGACAAAGTCTAACCTAATATTCGATTAAAGGATCTTAATTTAACACTAAGAAGCTTCCCTTTAATTATTTAATCAATTTTTTATTATAAAATAATTTATTTAAACAGTTATCAATAAATACTAATTATAATAATAATGTCACACCTCCTCATGCTCCTCTTGATAGATAGAGAAACAGAGCATATACATACATAAAGAGAGAGGTGTATCTCTTCTTCAGATCTGCCTTGTTGTAATTTCACTTGCGGAGTCTTGAGTATCGAGAAGATTGAACGGCGCTGCATATTTTGCCGGAGTTTGACTCAGCATCGGGTTTTCGCTGAATCGACTCGGTACCCAGTTGAATCTTCATCAGTATTGGAACATTTCTCTGTTTTTTAGCTTTTTTAGTTTGAAATTCGAGGTGGGTTTTTGTAACTTAGGTGTTGAGTGTAATGTTCGTTTTCCGTGGGTGTTCGCCGGAGCTCAGGTGAGTTCAGAAGAGAGCTCCGGCGATTGATGTGTAGATTGAGGAAAACATAATGTGGGATTGAGGTAAAATAGTGAAAAATGTTCAAGTCGGCGCGATGGAGGAGCGAGAAGAACAAGGTCAGAGTTGTATTCAGATTGCAGTTTCATGCAACTCAGGTACCTTCATCTCTTTCACAGGCATATAATAATTTACATTGTGATGAAGACTAATAATGTATGTAATGAACTTAATTATGGTGATTATGTATCGATTTTTTTTTTTAAAAATAAATTTTAATTGTTGAATTTGGTTAACTGATCAAGGTTTTGTGTTTCAGTAATCTAAACAATGTGGCTCTGTTTTGGTTTTTCTTTATTACAGCATTTAAGAGACTTAAATTTTTCAATTTTGCTGATAAGAGTGAAATAAGTAATAAGTTATTTGTGAATGCAGTTGTCACAGGTGGGAGGGACTGCATTGATAGTATCCGTGGTTCCTGCTGATGTTGGAAAACCGAGTGTAAAATCGGAGAAGGCAATAGTTCGAGATGGGGTTTGTTTATGGGAGAATCCGGTATATGAAACCGTGAAGCTCAATAGTGATTCAAAATCAGGGAAGATTCATGAGAAGATATACTACTTTATCGTGGGCGCGGTATAAAATGTTCTAAGCCTATGAGCTTTTATTCTTTGCTTTGCTGCCAAGCGATCGTTCTGTGTTAATTATTTTATACTGAAACTCATAGGGTTCATCTAAAGCTGGGATTGTTGGAGAAGCTTCGGTTGATTTTTCAATTTATGCTGAGGCAGCTAAGGTCTCTGTGTCTTTACCCCTCAAGAATTCAAAATCAGAGGCTATGTTGCATGTAAATAACTCTCTCTCTCTCTCTATCTTTGGATGTGTAATGTTATGATAGGGTAATTCATTGATGGATTCCTTATTCGAATTATGTATGTCGACAGGTTTCGATCCAAAGGATACTGGACTCTGCTGATCAAAGGTTCTGATGAATACTATCCCATTATTTTGTGCCTCCCACCCTGGCTTTCCGTTTTCTCATCTTCATGTGTTGTTAAACTGAGATTGAAAAATATTTTGTTGGCGTCCATACAGAGAGGTTGAAGAAAGTGAGGATGCAAAATTGAATTCCCAAGACAGGAGCTTGAGGGCGCAGTTAAGCAATGGCGACATAGATGGGACCATTAGACACAATTCTATTGAAGTAATTTTTCACTTCCTTCGCTTTAATGCAGAGTTATTAAAATACATTGTCGATTATAAGGACATAAAACATCTTATCTCCTTCTATGCTTCTGGATGATTTCTCCTCTAGTACAAGAAATGAAAAACTTACAATCCTTTTGATGCGATTTTAATAGAATATTGATGATAATTCAGTCCGTGTGGTCTCTCTGGTTTTTGACAGGATGTACCTTTCAATAAAACTGTTTCCCACATGAATGGCAACCGTAAAGTATCTAGTGGATCTGATATCACTATGTCGAGTTCTGAGAGCAGCTCGGGTCTCGAGACTCCTTGGGAACCCCAGAGGAAGAATTCCGATCACAAGCCTAGCGGATACCCATTGTCTCTGAGTCATTACTCGGGGACTCAGCAGCCAAAACCCGATGCACCAACAGCAATGTATGACGAGCATCAAATGACACAATGGGAGTGTCTCGGGAGTTCTGCCTTTGAACCAAGTACTGATGGTACTTCAAGCACTCCGAGAGAAATCATTATTCGGGAACACTCCCATGAGGCTTCAGATATTGTGATTGAGAAACTCAAATCTGAGCTTGCTGCTTTATCCAGGCAGTTAGAGATGTCGGAATTAGAACTGCAGACTCTTCGTAAGCAGATTGTGAGAGAGAACGGAAAGGGGAAAGATCTCTCGAGAGAAATTGCTTCCTTGAAAGAGGAAAGAGATGTTCTCAAGGAAGAATGTGAAAAACTTAAAGCCTTCCTGAGACGTTTAGATGAAGCAAAAAATGAAACCAATTTGCCCTTTGAGGGAGTAGATCCTCAGGCATTTGCCGAAGAACTCAGACAAGAACTTAATTATGCAAAAGACCTTAATGCCAATCTTCAGATTCAACTTCAGAAGACTCAAGAATCAAACTCAGAATTAATTCTTGCCGTGCAAGACCTAGATGAGATGTTGGAACAAAAAAATCAGGAAATATTATCCCTTACCAGCAAAACAGGGGTAATTAACATTGATGTAAAGTTACGGGAAGCAAACTCCAAGCATCAAACAGATGATGATGACGACGATGAACAAAAAGCATTGGAGGAGCTCGTGAGGGAGCATAATGATGCCAAGGAAGTGTACCTTCTTGAACAACAGATCATTGACCTCCATAGTGAAATAGAGATATACAAGAGAGACAAGGATGAACTCGAGATGCAAATGGAGCAGCTGGCCCTCGACTATGAGATCATGAAGCAGGAAAATCACAACATGTCATACAAACTGGAGCAAAGCCAGCTACAGGAACAACTGAAGATTCAGTATGAATGCTCGTCCACATATGCCTCTTCACGTGAACTTGAAAGCCAAATTGAAAATCTGGAGAATGAACTGAAGAAGAAGTCAGAGGAATTTTCTGATTCATTGATCACAATAAGTGAACTTGAAGCCCGTATTGAAAGCCTGGAGAATGAACTGATGAAGCAATCAAAAGAATCCTCGGATTCATTGGTTACAATAAGTGGACTTGAGGCCCATATTCGAAACCTGGAGCAAGAACTGAAGAAGCAATCAAAAGAATTCTCAAATTCATTGGTCACCATAAGTGAGCTTGAAACTCATGTCAAGAATTTAGAGGAAGAACTCGAAAAGCAGGAAACAGCATTTGAAGCTGATCTGGAATCTCTTACTCTTTCCACAGTTGAGCAGGAGCAGAGAGCAATACGAGCTGAAGAAACATTGAGAAAGATGCGGTGGCAAAATGCTAATACAGCAGAGCGGCTTCAGGAGGAATTTAGAAGGCTTTCTGTTCAGATGGCTTCTACTTTTGAAGCAAATGAGAAATTAGCCAATAAAGCACTGGTTGAAGCGCATGAGCTCCGCATACAGAAAAGCCGACTGGAAGAAATGCTCCAAGAAGCTTCTGAGGAACACCTCTCTGTTAAGGATCGGTATGAAGCTAGATTGCAACAACTTTCCAGTCAAGCGACTTCGATGATAAATCAAATACAACAGATGGAGTCAGAAATTGAAGACAGAACACTGCAGCTTGAACATCAGAAAAAGCATGCTGATGAAACTCAAAGGCTCCTCTCTGAAGAAATTCAAATGCTTAAAACTGAGGTTGAAACATATGTAAAAGAGCAAAAAATCCTCTCAGAGCAGGCAGAATGTAAGGAAATTTTGACAGAAGAGCTGGAACAAATGAGAAAAACAATTAAGGAGTTGGAATTGCTTTTAGAGGATGGGAACAACGAAATAATTGAACTGGAGAACAAGGTTGATTTTGTAAAGAAGGAAGCTGAGGAGATGCAGAAGGAATTAAATGAAATGAGATGTAGTACTAATGAAAAGGACTCGCTGGTCGGGAATCTGCATTCAGAGATGGACACACTTAAATCTCAGTATAAAGAGTTGAAGCATTGTCAATTGGAGGATGAGTTGGAAAAAGAGAAACTAAGGAAGCAAGTGTTACAATTAAAAAGCGATCTTAAGAAGAAGGAAGATGCATTCAGTAGTATGGAGAAAAAGATAAAGGAAAGCAATGTGCAAGCAACAACTTTTGATGGAGCAAAAGCAACTTCTAAAACTAGCAAATCTATGCCTCCTCTTCTTGGCTCCAAAGAGGTCACCAATCTGAAGGAGAAAATAATATTGCTTGAGGTAAATCTACACCTTGATTTTACATTGAACGTTGCATCATTTTCAGAATGTTTTTTTTTTGAAGATATTTTATCCTTTTACTTTCCTAGAACTGTTATACTTGGATATTTCACCACTAACAATAGTGAGTTGGAAAGATGCCTTAGAATTTGCTATGCTGATGCCATTTTCGGTACTCAACAGGGTCAGATCAAGTTAAAGGAAACTGCTCTAGAGAGGTCGACTAATACATTTTTAGAGAAGGAAAAGGATCTTCATAACAAAATTGAAGAGCTACAGGGAAGAATGGAAGTTCTAAACCAAAGTAGTTTCAATTTTTGTCAAAACGAAATCCAAAAGGTTAGTATTGTTGCCATTCACATTTTGCATCGAGATTAAACATTTTTATCAATAGGTTTCCTAGTATTAGTTATGCATATTCAGTTGCAGTGTCTCTTGTTGATATTTACTCAATCCTTTTCATTGTAAACATAAACTATGTCAACTTATTTTCTCAGTGTCAAGTCTTGGTCTCAAACGATCCAGTTTGTGCTTTACATTTGCTTTAGATGTCTTGCAACCACTCGTTTAATGCAATTTGGCAATAATTCATTACGGGATGCAGGTAGCTGAAAAAGTAATAAATGCAGATGATGATTCCAGGACGATGACCAGCATATCCAATATAAACAGCTCTTTGACAGTATCGCAAAAGAAGTATGTCTTGGAACTAAATAAGATCAATACTTTTGAAACATGGCACAATAAATCATGTCAACGCGTCTGCTCTTGCAGTGACGATCTGGCCATCTTGGACGAACTGAAAGCCTCTTCTAATAATAGTCAAGACCTCAAGGAATCATTAAGTTTAATTTCTTTTCTGAAGGAGAAGAACAAATCAATGGGAGGTGAACTGAAAGAAATGCAGGAGAGATATTCAGAAATAAGTCTCAAATTTGCAGAGGTTGAGGGCGAACGACAACAACTCGTAATGTCATTACGCAATCTTAAGAATGCAAAGAAGAGCTCATAGCCACTTCCCAAACTGATAATCAGCAAATGTTATGTGGGTAAATTAACCTGGAACTTCTGCTACTTTGAATCTACATTTGACAGTTACTTCGAGTGTTTCGAAAATAAAAATAAAAATTGTAAATTCGTGAAATACGCTTCCTCTTCTTTGCATATATTATATTATTATTTGATTTCTTCATTGAATGTAATTCAAAATTTCGAGTTAGTTTCGTGTAGGTAGATCATATGCTTTGGTACTGATTCATTTTTCCCTGGAAAAAGTTGTTGTAATGTTTGTGATAAAAGTGAGTGATGAAGTTTTGATTTTAGATATATGCAGTACATTCAATATTGTTCAAATCAAATCATTTCAGAAAAAATGTGAAATTAAGGACGAGACTGTGTGTGTCTGTGTTGATACTGCAGTTCAGGCTTAATGTAATGTACAGTTAAGAACAATATCCTAATTATTGATTAGTGTGTGGCTGTGTGTTTGTGCTACCTTTTCAAAAAATTACGCATGTAATGAGGATTAGATACATTGTAACAATGTTAACATAGAGTGTAAGTTATAATAATTTTAAAAAATTACATTTTTTGTAATTTTAAAATTACATACCCTGTAGTTCTTCAAAAAGTTACTGGTCAAAAAATGAAATAAATTGTAATTGCCAGATTTTTTTCTAGTTGAAGCTGTATTTTTTTGCAAAATTTAACAGGAAATCAATATTTTTCCATTCATGTATCTTATTTTATACCTATTTGTTAGAGGTGTCAATTCGGGTGGTCGGGGTCGGGCCGGCCCGCCAACATATGAGCCCGATAAATGGCCCGCGTGAAAAAAGCCCGTATGTTACGGGTTACGGGCCGGTCCAAAATTTTGGACTACAACCCAGGCCCGCTCGCTGACCCATCCGGGTCGAGTCCATGCAGGTCACGGGTCACGATTTGTTCCGGTTTGGCCCGTACAATTATATAAATAAAATTATAAAAATATAGAATTTTTCATATTTATAACAATTTTTTTTTAAATGTAAACTAAGAATTGAACAAAATAATAAATTCATATTTATACCAAGAAATGTTTACATAGAATTCAAATTTAATATTATATAAATTATTTATAATTTTGAAAAGTTAAATTTAACTTAAACAAATAACAACTAAATGGATTTCTAATTACTATTATCAAGTATTTATAGTATAATATAAGTACATCCCAACTAGATTGATACCTACTTTTACTATAATTTATAATTTAAATACATCTTAATTAAGTTGGCATTTACTTAATTATAATATTTAATTTTTTTTTCACGGGTCACGGTTAACCGCGGCCCGTGAAAGTGCAACCCATGAAGCCCGTGATCACACCTCCTTGACCCGTGAACTGCCCGCTCGGGTTACGGGTCGGCCCACGGTCCTGGGTCGATTCGGGCTGATTTTCACGGGTCTAATCGGCCCGTCCATCTTGACATCTCTACTATTTGTATAAAGGGATAATTGTAGTCAAAGTATCAAGCATTTCATTTAGTAGTAGACTTAGCCTAAATCTTTAATTTGTGTCAACCGTTAATTGATCAAAAAATGAAGAATATCATAATTTTAACCAAATAAAATAAGGGCATTTTAGTCAAAAACATATTTACCCTTCTACAAAATTATTCTTCTCTTTCTCCACATCCCTTCCCGCCATCACAGAACTCAAACCAAAATTCACCCATCGTGCCGACGACAATCACCCACCTATCACCGGTGTCGCGCCACCGCCGCAAATCAACCTACCTGACATGTTCGCCCAGACCTGAAAAATCGAGGATCAAAATGGATGACATACGCTGCGAATTGGAGAAATTTTCTGCATAATCCTGAATTTCGAACCTTGTACCAACTGAACCCAGTCATCCGCCATCACTAGACAATAGAGAACATCATCATAAGGGTTTTTTGAGGAGAATGACAGGAATGCATTTCCTGTAGAGGTGGAGTGTTTTCTTTTGTGTGGAGTTCTAGATAGAGACTCCATGAAAATGGCAAGATATGCTTTTTCTGTGAAGTTCAGGATTCTTTTGGTTAATATTTTGAGGATTTTATGGGTTTTGAATTTATATTGCTATTTCTTCTTCGGTGAGGTTTTGACTTTGCCTATTCTTTTAATTTTGGTTTCCAATTGGGTGATTGGATTTGATTATAAACTGGTTATTTTCAAGTTTTTTTTTTTGTTTTATTTATTCAATTTTCCCCCAAATCTTTAATGGTGGTGCAGTTACCATCGGCGGTGAAGTGGGTGAAGATGGGTACAGTTTGCAGCGGTGTCACAACACCGGTGATGACTGGGTGATGGTTTTGTGATGGAGGGGAGGAATGGGAAGAAGAAAGAGTAATAATTTTGTAGAAGGGTAAACGCGTTTTTGACTAAAATGCCCCTGTTTAAAGTGCCAATGAAACGGAAATTCTTGTTTTAACGGAAAATTTAACGGAATTTGTTATTTTAACGGAAAATTTATTTTCACCGTTAGTTTTATTGTTTCCATTAAAAAATTTTAACTCCATTATTGGGCCTCAAAATTTACAATTTTAAGGTCCATGGAGAAGTATTGGATGTCATGCTTATTTTATAGATACACTTCTCTCCAAATATTTCATAAACTTTCAAGGGAAGAGTTCATAAATCAGGTTTTAACTATCACTAAATCAATTTTCAGGTTTTGTTTAAAAATGCAAAAATCAGGTATTTGTTAATTAATTAAATATATTTTATTAATTAAATATATTAAAATCACAATTATACAATTTATAGTCACAGTTGCATCCTTATAAGTCACAAATTATTTATTGGTTACATTTTATCAAATTAATTGGTCACAAATTATTTCGAGGTCACATATCAAATTTTTTATACGTCACAGTTTATTTCATTAGTCACAGATCAAAAAATTGTAGGTCACATTTTATCGATCGGTCACAAGTTAATTAGTCGCAAATTATTTCGAGGTCACGAATCAAATTTTTTATACGTCACAGTTTGTTTCATTGGTCACAGATCAAAAAAATTGTAGGTCACATTTTATCGATCGGTCACATATTTTCAAATTGAACCAAATAATTAGTCACATACACCGAAACACCCCACCCCGATCTGAGTCACCACCCATACTTGGTCACAGATGACCAAATAATTAGTCACATACACCAAATAGTGGTCACATACCACCGTCATCAACACTACAGCCACCGTCACAACAGCAACTTGCGACCACCCTCACCCGGCCACCTCCGTCGCCACCACAACAACACCACCACTGCCGTCGCCAGAAACGCCATTTTGCGACCCACAAACAATCGTACCACTAATCAGCCACTACCATCTCACCACCACTGGAAACAACTATTTGCAAACTAAAAAATAAACAACCAACCACTAACATCAAAACAATCAGAAAAAAATGAACACGATCGCCGATCGAACGCTGCAGCGACTCTGCACAAGAAGTCGGTACAGTGGCGTTGTGCTGTTCGTGATTATCATGCGATTTCTCCAACGCTGCGAAGGGCACTATGAAACGACGCTCGCAGAGAAAGGAAAATGTGTGCAGCGGTGCACAAACCCACCATCACCGCATCGCACCATCGTCACTACCGCGTCAACCATTAGCCACCATAAATCAAAACAACAAAAAAAAAAAAACCAGGCACGATCGTGATTCGCACTCATTCTGGTTGGAACCATCTGCATTCACCGCTCTACGATGGTGTTTGCACGAGCTCTGCATTCAGAATAGATCGTCGGAGTCAGCTCATGGTGGATTGTCGAGCGCCGGAGCTTTATGTCGGCGCTAAATAGCCGGACCGACGATAGAAAGCATGGAGAAGGGAGATGTGACCCTCAACGGAGACATTGGAGAAGAAGGGGGAGGCGAGAGTGAAGAGAGAGAGAGAGATGGAGAGATATTTAGGGTTGGAAAATGGGATTAGGGATGAATTGCCAGAAATAGAATTGGGGAATGTTGATTAATTATAATATTAAAATATATAATTATTACCTGATTTATGATTAATTAAACCTCTTACCTGATTTTTGAAAAGTAATCTTTAAACACCGGTAATTGTGTAATTTTCCCAACTTTCAATGTGGAATTGTGTATTTTATATGTGCTCTTAACTCCAATAGTTTTATAAACTTCCAATGTGGGATAGTGACAATAAAAAAAATGTTAAAATGCTCATCAAAATCATTTTCAAATGTATGTCTAATTGACTAATTTGATTTTGAATTACAACTAATTAAATTGTAATATTCATTTTCATTTTTTCATTTATTTAATTTTCAAATTTAACTTAAATTGCACTTGATTATTAATATATTAATGTTAGATACTATTTTCTATAAGTTTAAAATATTTTAATTTAACAAAATAAACTATTTTAACATATTTATTTTTAATTTTTAGTATTGGGACTAATTGTAGGATAATGAATCTAATTAGTAAAAATAGATTTACTTTGAATTATTTTTATGTATTTATTGCACTCGGTTCGACTCCAGTTGAATTCCCACGGGCTTCACGTCGGAATCATTCTCGATTGTGAACCAAAACCCTTCATCTCAATTTTCAGATATCGAAATTATCAAATTCGCAGACTTTTTGCATAAATCCTATGATTAATGCTCATGTTTAGTTCCTTAATTAATAAAAAAATTAAAATTCTTCTAACACTAATTAGCAATATTATAGTATTATATTAAATGTTTAGTAAGTATTATTTTTAAATATTAAATAATTTTATGATATAGTAAAAAATCTATTTTTTTAATAATATAGAAAAAACTATTTTTTAAAATAAAAATATATTTAATGTCTTAAAAATAATTAAAACAATATTAAAAATACGAAACTCATTATAACGCTTATTCTTCGCATTGACACATCTAAACTCGTGATTCTTGATTCTCAACATCGACGTCTCGCAACGCATTATGCCTTTTAGAACATTATTAATAAATGAATGAGAAATGCAAAAGGCTTTGTACTACTACATTTTAGTCACTAGGAAAAAATGAAACTAAAAAAACAAAATGGATGTTGAGATTATCAATTTAAAAATGCTAATAATTTATTTGGTAAGGTACATTGAACTCAATGAAGAAAAAATATTTATTTATTTAGTTTTGTATTATAATGTTATCTATTATTTTATTATATACAAAAGGTTCATGATTAAGTGTAAAATTTAATATAATATAATAGCACGAAACACAAACTTATACATTTTAATTTAGAATTTAACACTATTCAAGTTAAAATTAATATATCACAATGTGTAATTATTTATCAATTATATAAACATTACATCATTAATTATTTAATGAACCAAAAAAATTATATATAAACTAAGCAAACGTGCATTGCACGTTGCTTATACCTAATTTGATTAAAACTATGAAATTTTCTATTTCTTGGTCAATTAACGGTCACATTGACAGTTTCCGTCAATTTGAACTTGACCCACGAATTTTTTAAAGATTTGATATCTACGGTGGTACAAATAAAAGATTTGAGCTAAACCCACTATTAAGTGAAAGGTTGGTACCTTGGCTACAATTATCCCTTTGCATAAATTGTTCTTGATTTTTTTATAAATGAGCGGGAACAACTTGTTAAATCAGCAACTATTATAAAACTTTAACTAATTAGAGCATAAAATAATTTATTTATTCATATTTTTAGCCATTTTTTGGGCGAAAAGTTCATTTTCAAATTCAAACATAAATCTTAATCACACGTCTTTAGAATTCATAAGCACTATTCACTTATCTGCCACTTATTTCAATCATAAAATTTTGATCATATTAAACATTAAAAGCACATAAATGTCGACATGCATGCACACACATGTTAATATTTTTGTCATAATTATCGATGTATGCTTGAAACACAATGTTGAAAACGATTAACATTTGCTAGAAGATGGCCTTGGCAGTAGATAATCTTGAACGCTTATTTTCTTGGAAATCCTATTATTTGATCACATTTTTGGATAAACTTGTAAAATCATCACTTTCATCAAAGTTGCTCACTTCTCTCTTGGTACTTAATTTATTACAATCTTAAAAGAGAGATATTTCTTGAAAAGATTTTTGAACCCACATTATATTTATCGCTTTATCTTCTCATTGAAATACTTTGATTGATTGAATCTAATTTTAGACTATCATATTCATCAAAAAATTTCATCAACACATGAGATATCATTTATTATTATTCATTGAAGTGTTGGCCTCTCTTAGTACTTAATTTGTTTGTATTATTTATCAAGAGAGAAATTTCATTATAAAATTACTTTGATAAAGTGTGGTTCGTGTTGAAGTCCCTTGAAGATCAACATTGTATAAGGATTGGTGCTCCTTGTTGTAAGTCACCGTGTGGGTCATATTGAGGTCCCGTAAAGCTTAATAGTGCGGGTCATGTTGAGATCCCATAAAACTCAACAATGTATAAGGATCGATGCTCCTTGTTTATAAGTCATCGAAAGAATTGTAAAGGGTTGGATTTTAACATAAGTCAATCAACATAGTGAAAAAGTCATGCTCATGCCATAGAGCTTGGTAACGGAGGATGTAGATCATTGTTTTGGATCAAACCTCCACAATTATATCATTTGCATCATCGTCCCTTTTACTTATCACTTTGTATTTGTGCTTATTATTTAAATTAATCTATTTAGTCTTTACTTGCTTGAATTTAGATTAATTCTTCGAAACAAATTTAAAAACCAATTCATCCTTTTCTTTGTTAGTTATTTTTAGGCTATCATAAATGTGGTGAAATAAAAGAAACCTTATCCAACAGTAATTGACATGGGTCCACATATATCATTATGTATTAGGCTTAGTAATTGTGCAGTTATTTCTCCTTTTCAAGTAAAAGGGGGTGTGGTCATATTCCCTAAAAGACATGATTCGCATTTGTCTAATGATTCAAGATTATTTGACCCAAATATTCATCTCTATGCAATTTGGAATTGCGTTTTTCATTTATGTGACCAAGTCTATAATGTCGGATATATGTATTATTCAGGTTGTCACTTTTTGGCCTTTCAATTTCTATACTCGCTATAGAATACTTAGTAAAACTCCTACATTTTTGGATTGTACTTTGAACTTTAGAGTTCATCAACTCTTTCATAGTTTAATTCATTTATTTAGATAATGTCTTCACCGAGTGCTTCGTGAAAGTATAAGTATTTTCAAAATAGTGGTCGTCGATTCACAATTTATTTCAATTGAAATTGCATAAATTATACTTCAATCCATCTTTCTTTTAATTTGATCATCCAAATTAAATTAAGGTCATCACTTAGACCAACAATGCTCTTAAAACATATACCAATTTAATTGGTTCTACGATTGAAATCGAATTCAACAATGAAGAAGACTAAGCATCTTGATTCACAAGAATTGCAACTTCTCCCAACATATGCAACATATCACATTTATGACATTTCTCAATATCAGTATTATATCTAGAAGAAACAAACACGCATCAATTCAATGAAAGACACAACCAATAGAAACGCATAAACTTATATAGCAAACACAACTGACTGCAAAAAGGAAAATGCAATCCTCATTCGAGTGACAAACATAAAATGGTGTCGTAATCACGAAATTAGATTTTAATCTTACACATGCATGTACATACCATTGATAGATAGTCAAATTGACATTGCAATTAGGATAATGAAGAAATAAGTGAGGAACCCTTTCATGCATGTTAACCGACAATTATACCATTTGAAAATAGTTTCAGGCATATTTCCGTTTTTCTTATCTTCCATAATTCCATTGAACAGAACATAATGATTACAACACAATTGAGAAACAAAATTCATCTTAAAATTGTTGGAGATATTTACACCGATAATGTGCATATTATATTCAAATCAATATGTACCTTGAAATCGAAATATAATTCGACTTACCAGAATTGTTGAGAAGATAAATAAGTGATTTACCGAATTAGAATATGCATGAATCTGTAAAGAAAATATGTCATTCTCGCTATCAACCTTTCAGTATAAACATATAAACAATGTTAGCAATATTCTGAAATCAAATATCAATGAAATCAGAAATGAAGTGTGAAGGAAGAAGATATGCAAGCAAATGATTGGTTGAGGCAAGTGTTGAACACTTTATCCTTAAGATGAATTTGCCCCACATCGATGCTAACGATTTTTCCGGCAATCATCTCCCAAGATACAACGACCACGTCTAGCCATAGGAACACTCCAAATGGTTTAGACCAACAAACCTACTTATGTTTTGAACCCTTTTTTATGAAACTTGATTCCTAATAAATGTAGAATTTGAAGTGAATATACATTAGTATGATGTGCGATCATGAAGTGAGCGAATGAAAATAAACACATGAGATCTATATATAGATATTTAAATGGTTTGTCTCAAAAGACACAACATATGGAAGAGACACAACTATTGAAATTAGTCTCTATATTATAAGAGATATATCTATTGGAAAATGATAATGCCAACAATCACAATTTTTCATATATAAAGACACTTTTTCAGCCAAACAATTTCTAGAATATTCCATAATATTCTACGCAATTTTCCAATAATTCTCGTATTTAAGTAACTTCAAATTTGGTTTAATTTTCATTCACTAAATAACAATTTTCACTTAAATAATCATTTAAAATTGGTCAAAATCAATTTTCGATACAAAATTCCAACAAATTAGTACTCTTCAATGTCACATAAAAAGTCGTGTCTCTATTGAAAACCTTGCAATTTCCTTGTTCAATTATCTTGTTCAAATATATTCCATAGAGTTATTCAAACATTTTTGTTTTACAATACGACTTATAAAGAGAAAATTACCGAACATTAATTTATGAGTCAAGAGTTGCCGTATGTCGTACTAGAAGAATTGTCTATAATTATCATAATACGTACCACAATCCCTAAGTTTCAAAAAATAATAAAAATAAAATAGAGGCACTACAATCCCTAGTGTTTATTTATCCCAATAGCCAATAATCATATATGATGTAATTTATTGTTCAATATTTTTGTTCCAATATTCTTTTTTACTAGCAAATTGTAGTTTATTGAAACTTTCATTTAAATCTTGAACCAATTAAAGTAAATTCTTATTTTCACTCTCCATATGTGCCAAAAATCTGGTCAATGATGTGAAAGGATGTTGTAAAAATCAATGTTAATGATGAATTGCATGTCAAACTTGATTTAAAAGTTAAGAGTTCGTTTGGTACCGATTAAAATTGAAAATATAATCGTTATTAAGTCCTACTTGTTTAATAAAATTCTACAATAATGGTTAATTTTTCAATTTTAATCCGATTTTAATCTCTACTAAACGGGTTTTAAATGTATATACGGTAGATTGTGAATCAATTATGGAATATGTCACGACTCATTTAAAATGTAGCAGGTATGTTACCAACCTTTTTCTGGCAAACAATCATTAACCTTTCAATAGATTTTTTTATCCATTGTACTAATTTTTACAATTTTTTCTATTACCCAATTTGAAGAGATTTTTTGAAGTAATTTTTTTTTTAGAATGTATTCTTAAAAATTAGAAAAAATTTATGAGCCCCATAAACTATATGATTAAAAATACTTTTGGGAAAAAAAAAATTGATTTTCAAAAACTCTCGCAAACAAACTCTTAGTAATTTAACACGGACCATCCTTGAGGTGCACACGGCCAACCTTCCATCCGAATGGTGATCAACAAGCTTGTCACGAGTGCACAAATAAGACTTTGATAGGATATTGTCAGTATAGACAACACAAAACTTTCGACAATCCTACCAAGACAAGTATAGAGATGACAACTTAAACTTTCAAATCAGAGCCCCACTCGTAACGTTGGAGAATGCAAGGTAGGGCCATGTCCCATCCCGATTATAAGCTATTTAACGAAAAAAAAAAAAAAAAATCAATTTTTGTTTAAATTTTACTTTAGTCCAACTTCTTTATGTCCAAATCTAAACTGATTAACCATGTATTTTAGCCTTAAGTAAGGACATGGACACCTTGATAAAATCCTCGGTGCTGTATTTGTTACTGTCCTATTACCATTCCTACGAGAAACGAATTGCTTATGCTCTAGACGGAGTATAAATTTAATTATCTTTAGGTATTAATTTTTATTATACACTTTTTAGTTCTTGCTATTTTCTATTAACAAGTAAAAAGTCATTATCCACTTTATACCTGCTTCACTAAAAATATATTAATTTTGCTAATTTAACATTTAAAATTATTAAAAAAATAATCCAAGCCAATCAAACATAGAACTATATAATTGTAATCAAATTACTCAACCTTACACCATAGGTAAAATACATTGAAATCTGACCAAGGCTCATTAGAATTGGCTTTGTATGTCTATATGGAAAATTGCTAAGACTTGTCCAAATTATGACCAAACCAATAAAAAATAATAATTTAAAAGTTGACTAATACATTACACACTCGAATATTACCATGCATCGAAAGGAAGATATTATACCTATTTGAATCAGAATCTACAGTTTGTGTGACGAATAATTTAACCTATCAATTTCTTGTTAATTTCACCTCTTTTATTTATTTATTATTATTATTTTCATTTTTTATGCTTGAAATGTTAAATCATTGATTTAAAAACTTCTTGTAAACTTCCCCATTTTTGAAAAAATGAAGTGTGTGTGTGTGTGTGATTTTGCTTAAACGATCTTCTCGTCTTTGGACTTCAATATATTTATTAGGATATGGTTTTAAAATTCAAAAAGGGCTCAATAAAATAATAATTAACAAACCATATTGACTTTTTACTCTTTTGTTTGGTCCATTGTGCTTTACAGTTTGTGCCTAAGGACTTGGGATGGAACACCTACTCAAAATTAGTCAAAAAGTAAAAATCATTTAGTTTGAAAAATAAAAAAATATTTTGTTTTTATTTACATTAATTATAGCATATGAGGGAAAGCGCGTCTTAAATTTGTAATTACTAAGAAATAAAATTTCTTTAAAAGGACAATATTGAAACATGTAATGATCTGTTTGATTGTAAGAATGAAATTTGAGTGAAAAGAAAATGAATTTCAGGGAATTGAATTGCTTAAAACTTGTTTTACTGGAAATTGTCAATTAATTGTATTTGATTGATATAATTTTCTACTTGAAAAATATTAAAATGTTGGATCTTTTGGTATTCGTTTGACTTTATTTACTATGAAAATTGTTCATTAGTGGAATATAATTTGTTACAAAAAAAAAAAAAAAGAAATTTGCCTGGAAAACCAAAAACCACCAAACCCATGTGAAAACCAGTTCGAGGAAAATGTGGAAAATGGGGTCACATGAGGTATAAGTTGGAAAACAAATTGTCTAGAAATTTTTTCCTATCAAACAGCTTAAAAGGTGGAAAATGAAAAATAATTTTCAACTGCCATGAAAAATTCTTCCTATCAAACAGTGGCTAGGAGTCCTTTCAAATAACTTAATCGCAATATCTTGAATTATTCAAAATGGGATTAGACCCACCAAGAGGATGACTCTAATCCAATATTTATTAATAATAAATATATAAATCCAAACTGCATAGCCATAATTAGTAAAACTATGACAAAAATAAGGAATCCAATTAATAATCATCATAGCTAAGTGCATGTTGTTTAAAGACTAGAACTTTCTTCCATAATCATCATTAGATCAAAATATCGTTTTCGTGACAAATATATCGTGACAAATTGATTATGATAAGATGAAAAAATCGTAACGGACATGAAAGGACGTACCATTAATTATATTAAGCGGTCCGTGTTTCTAACGTGCGAGAGAATGAGGCACATGATCCCAAGGTTATGATAATAGGAATTCCCTAATTTGTCCTTTGAGAGGGGCTATTTTACAATATATAGTATATATTGGGGTTGCAACTTGCAAATTAATTTTTTTTTTTCTTTCGGTGAAAATGTAATTTAGCCAATGTAATATTTTTTTTTCCAAAGTTCAAATGAATAATTCAACATTTCTCTCAATATTGCATTTACTTCTCTTACTTTTATTTTTTCATCGTCATTGATTTCATCCAAAGTCCGTTAAGAAAAACCATTTTAAAACATTATGCATGTGAAAATTCTTACTACATCCATATAGAGTTCACGACCTAGTTTAACTATGGTACGTATGCCTAAGCTAAACTATTGTTCTTCCTACCCTTTTCCCAACTCGTCCAAAAATGGATTTCATCGTGTGGAGACATTTAAGATTGTTCAATGTTACTTTGTATTGCATTTACCACATTTGTAGTGAGAAATTTACGGGGCCAAATGGCCAAATTGGTGTGTGATTGCACAAACATAATAGAATAATGTTATAGCATAACAATTTAATTGATATTCCCTCCTATGCAGAGGAAATTTGTACAATAACTTTTGAGATTGAAAACTCTTCTAACAAGATAAAATACTTTTAAAAATTAATCTAACACGTTCAAAATTAATTTCTTAATTTTAGAAACAATTTTTAACTTTTTCAAAAATTTTACGAACCCTAAATTTCGGTATGGTTTATAACTCGCGTCCACACGAAAATATATAAAAAGAAAAAAAAATAGAACTAACATATCATATCACGTAATAAAGGCTTTTATCTTCTCACCTAATAATAAACTTAAGCAGTAATGTCATGTTTGATTGTTACATTTTTCATGGAAAATGTAACATTCGAGAAAATGAATTTCACTTTGGCCGTTTGATTTCAATGTAGAAATGGAAATCGAATTCGAATTTCAAGGTATAACAACTTTAAACTGTATTTTCTTTATTTTCATGAAAAATAAATTTCAATAAATTTGATAAATTTTTATTTTTCAAGTAATTGGAATTAAAATCCATTTACACATTTGTGAATCCTAATTTCGTTTATTTTCATTTACCCTTCCAACACAAACAGGAACATTCCACTTTCTCTAACCCCTCTCTCTGCAAATTTAGTAGAATTCCAGTATAGCTT
Organism: Fraxinus excelsior; assembly: GCA_019097785.1. Lineage (NCBI taxonomy): Eukaryota > Viridiplantae > Streptophyta > Magnoliopsida > Lamiales > Oleaceae > Fraxinus > Fraxinus excelsior. The sequence continues at coordinate 26,591,170 of CM032640.1, read as the reverse complement.
TTTGATCTTCTTCCTTTACTTACACTGAATGTCTCTCTCTGTTTCTGACACCAAACTTCTCTTTGAGTCCAAGTTTACCCCTGTTGTGGGTTTCTTTTGAACTTCTCTCTTTTGATATTCCCCTGTATTTGCCTTTCATGGGTTGTTACTGATTTTGATTCATAGATTTACCCTTAAGCTTTCTTTTTTTAGTTTTCTTAATTTTTCCTTTTCAATATCAAGAATCTTCTTTTCCTCTTTAATTGTTTTTTGTTCTATTAAATTTTTTGTTGATAGAGAGTTAAAATACCCACATTGTGCTCTTTCTTTAACTGTTTGGATTCTTTTTCTCATTTTCTGTTGTAGAGTTTTTATTTTTATTTATTTTTTGAGTTTCTTGAAAAGTTTTGTTTGATGGGTTCTTCAAGTTCATGAGACTGTAGTTTTGCGTGTATTAATAGTAGAAGAAAAATGAGGTTTCTTTCTTCATTTCAAGTTCTTTTGCTCTGTTTACAACTATTTCTTGCAATCAGTAATGCGTTTCCACTAAATGAAGGTAAGGGTTTATTCAGTTTTATTTGATTTTCACAGATCTCAATTCTTGATTCAGTTATTTCTCAAGAATTTGTGGGTTAAGATTTTTCAATTTATGTTAATGTTGGTTGTTATTTGATTCATTAACTTCTCAAGAATTTGTACATATTTTCTATTTTTTTATTTTTTTAATGCAGTTGAATTTGTTCCATTTACATCGATGTGGATTGTTATTTTATTTAATTATGGAAAATAAATATTAATTATAGATTTTATGGTTTTGTTGTTTATGACTGAGGAATTTGTGGGTTTTCTTCAGTTGAGGCTCTAACTTCTTTCAAGAGGGCTATAATTGAGGACCCATTACTAGTTTTGTCAAATTGGAACCATCTGGACTCCGATCCTTGTGACTGGACTGGCATTTCTTGTTCTATGGCTAGAGATCATGTCATAAAGCTGTAAGATTTTTCTGTTTGCTTCTGTTCATTTGAAAAGTTTGCTCGAACAATTGCACACGTGTATGCATTCATGGAATTGCTGCATTCTTGATTAAAATCTTGAAGCGATAGCAGTGTAGTTATTATTGCCAAACTTGAATTCTCATTTATGATCTTGCTCCATGTTGCAGTAACATATCGGGGGCATCTTTAAGGGGTTTCATTGCACCAGAGTTATGTCTACTATCAACTTTGCAAGAATTGTAAGTTTTGCATTGTCCTCATATTATTTCAGTTTTTGCTTTTGATGCAATGCTTATTTATTAGACTTTTAGAACTGGAATGTGTTTGATTTAAACTTTGTGTGCCGTTGATTAACAGAATTTTGCGGGGCAATTTGCTGATGGGTACAATACCTAAGGAAATTGGCAAATTGAAAAACCTCAAGGTCTTGGATTTGTCTTCAAACTGGCTAAAAGGATCAATTCCACCCCAGATTGGAAATTTAACCGTTGTTATGAAAATGTTAGTGGAACCTTCAATTCAACGGGTTCACTTGTTCGTTTCTGGCTTTTTCTCACTTGTTCTTGGTTTTTGGTAGAAACCTTCAATTCAACGGGTTCACTGGAAAGTTGCCTTCTGAGCTTGGCAACTTGAAATACCTTGAAGAACTTCGACTTGATAGGAATAAGCTTATGGGAACCATCCCTGCTAGCAATGGCTCAGCATTTCCATCGAACGATCGTGGAGTGTAAGAAGATACAATTTGTTTATGAGTTTTGATTTATTTGGAAACACTAATGCATTTTGTCGGATTGTTCATATGGTGCACATTTCACTGGTTGATAATCATTGGTCCATTTATTGCTGAAAGTTTCCTAAAGACTGATGCAGATGGAGTCTAGACATAGGAATCTCTGTGTTCTGTTACAGAATGTTTAGTTAGACCTAACGTTTGGGGTACTTTTATACTTTGCTTGCATTTCAATCTCAAGAGCTTGTTTATTGATGTTGTTTTTTCATACAATTCTACTAGGTATGCTTCAAGTGGCCGCCCAACAGGTTTCTGTCTATCATCCCAATTAAAAGCTGCAGATTTCTCATATAACTTTTTCGTTGGAAGCATACCCAAGTGCTTGGGGTTTCTTCCTAGGTATTATATGTCCTTGTTTTCACTTTTCTTCATCATTTTCATTTTGTCTTCACCTTTTCCTTTGTCTGTTTTAATGTTTATTTTGCTGTATAGAACAAGCTTCCGTGGAAATTGCCTCCGAGATGAAGATATCAAGCAGCGTTCTACTGCACAGTGTGGTAGGTGACCGATAACACTAAGACTTTTGAATGAGCCCTTTGTCCCTACAGGGAGAAAAATCACGAATAAGATTATACATTTTCATCAAGCGTAGAAAGAATTTAACCACAACGACTTTAGAAAGACCCTATTCTGCAAGTTTCTGCTTGCGTCTCTCTGAAGTGGCATTCTTGCGCTTTTGTAAGACAATTTTCATTGAGTTAATCACATAAAACCTATGAAACTTCAACTATGAAGACATTGAATGATAGGCAGTCATCATAAATCAATAATTTCATATGTGGCTGATAATTACAAAACTTTTATGGTAGGTGGTGCTCCGCCCATTGAAAACCATCCAGTAGTTAACACCAAGCACCGGCCTGTAGAAGACAGATCCAAACATCAAGCTAATTCGTCAAAGCCTGCATGGCTTTGGGCTCTTGAAATAGTGACAGGAGTTATGGTGGGTTCTCTCTTTGTCATTGCCATGCTCACTGCAGCTCAGAAATGCAAGAGCGAATCTTCTATCGTTATCCCTTGGAAGAAATCTGCAAGTGAGAAGGACTATACGACGATTTGCATAGGTTTGACTGAACCACCTGAATGCTATACTTTGAAGATTTGTATTAATTCACACATGAAGTTTCTACGCTCTATTGTGCTTAAATTGAGTGAAATCCATAACCAGATTCTGAAGTACTGAAGGATGTTGTGAGATACAGCAGACAAGAACTTGAGGTAGCATGCGAAGATTTCAGTAACATCATTGGATCCTCTCCTGACAGCATCGTATACAAAGGCATCATGAAAGGTGGGCCTGAAATTGCTGTTATATCCCTTTGCGTCAAAGAAGAGCATTGGACTGGATACCTCGAGCTTTATTTCCAGAAAGAGGTATCTCATCTCATTTCATTGAACGTTTGGTTACTGCTGCTTATATATCTTGTGCAATGTGTGATTAAGTAATGTATGTTATTGCATGATTTAGGTGGCAGATTTGGCAAGACTAAATCATGAAAACACAGGAAAACTATTAGGGTATTGCACAGGAAGCAGTCCGTTTACAAGGATGCTAGTGTTCGAATATGCATCAAATGGAACACTTTATGAGCACCTTCACTGTAAGAATTTCTTTTCCCTCTTTATTCTCTCTTTTTTGTTTGTTTCAGAACTTTGTGATGTAATCCGAACAGCTTCAATGAGCTGAAAACTGAAGCCTTCTGATTAATTTTAGATGGGGAAGGATGTCAATTATCTTGGACACGGCGTATGAAAATTATTTTAGGCATCGCAAAGGGACTGAAGTATCTGCATGCGGAACTTGATCCACCATTTACAATATCTGAATTGAATTCTGGTGCTGTATATCTTACTGATGATTTTTCACCCAAGGTGAGGCCTGATCACTTGTCAATATATCTCCAAAACCATATAGTTTATTTATATTCGTTGTGTCAAGTCACCAAACGGTAATTGTTTTACAAATCAGATGGCCTGTTGTGTCACTTGGTTCTGATCTCTGGCTTTTATGATTATCCATCCTGATTTTTTGATTTTATTTAAAAAAATAATAATAAAAAAGATCTTTGCATGGTAGTAAACTACCCCCATCAAATTTGGATTCTTATTAGGTTGTTATTAACTTCTCCTGCAGCTGGTTGACTTTGAGAGCTGGAAGACGATTCTATCAAGATCGGGAAAGAGTTCGGGTGCCATCAGCAGTGAAGTTGTTTGCGTTCTTCCAAATTCTTTGGAAGGACGTAATCTTAATATTCAGGGCAACATCTATGCATTCGGGGTACTTTTACTAGAAATAATCAGCGGGAGACCTCCATACTGCAAAGATAAAGGGTGCTTAGTGGATTGGGTATGAAATAAGAATTGCCATGATCTATTATGGTGGAAGTTGCCAGAATGTTTGGCTAAGCTTAAGAAGAAAAGATTATTTTCTAAAAAAATCATTAAATTTTAAAAAACTTCATATATGTTTGGCCCAAAAAGTTAAGCTCAGCCAAACATGCTCGCACTGTCCAATCTCAGGACTCTCAGTGCTGAAAACCTTAGTTCCACCTATTTGCTGCAGGCTAAAGAATTTCTTGAAGTACCCGATGTCGTGTCATATGTGGTAGATCCCGAGTTGAAACATTTCAGATACGAGGACCTGAAGGTGATATGCGAAGTGGTAAATCTGTGTACCCATCCAGAGTCGAGCACCAGAACCTCCATGCAGAACCTGTGCTCCTTGTTGGAAAGTGGTATTGACACATCTGTACCTGCCGATCTCATAGCATCTGCTTCTCTGGCATGGGCCGAGCTTGCACTTTCTTCATAACAGACTTGGAGCTAACACTGCAAATCAGAAATATACAGTTGCAATGGTTTTTTTTTTTTTTTTTTTTTCCGTCTCCCTTTTAACCTCTTCTTTCTCTAATGTCCAGTGAAATATTTACTTCCTGTAAATCTCTCGTGGTGTATGAAATGTAGGGTTTCTGCTAGTAAACCTCGGTGCTTTCTATATTTTGAGCCCGAGTTGTGACAGATCTTTAGATAGTGAGTGAAGGCCTTGTGCATGGGCTGTTCTTGTACTTCCTGTCGATGTTTTTATTTTCTTTTGGTTTTTGCCGTAGTTCACTGCCTTGATTTGATTCTCTGTAGTGTGTTTATTGGTCAATAGTATACAAGAAGCGTAAATAGTGATGAAAAATATTATATATAACGATCCTCCAAGTCAAATTTATCGAGAGTAAAAATTTGGGTTAATTTCACAAACGGTCACTGAAGTTACGTCAAAATCACAAAACGGTAATTGAAATTTAAAACTTGCACTAATGGTTACTGAAGTATCATCAGATTTCAGTAATGGTCACTGAAGGATTTTTTTCATTTTAATTGGAACTTAATGGATCAAAATAGTTCAAACTTGAATCTTGAGGACTATAATCGCAAATCTCCCCCAAAACCATTTCTTTTTGGTTTGAAATAGGGCTCGACATGATTCGATTTGGTTTTCTTCAGAATCGAACCAACCCAAAATTTTCAGGTATTTAATAAATGAAACCGTTGAGTCTAAATATAATTATGGAACCGTTCGGGTCGGGTTCGGTTCGGTTTACCATAATTAAATTTTTTAACATATACAACAACACTACATAAATATAACTAATAACATGTTCATTCGTAACTATTACAAATTAACGTATCCCAATTTAAAAATATATAAATAACAAGCTGTTCAATAAGATTAATTCAATATATACAAATACCAAAAATTAAATTTACCTAATTAATTTGCTAATTTGTTTAGAAAAAATTAAAAAAAATTAATTAATTTAATATTAAAAAATTAAAAAATTTATTTAGATTCGATTCTTATTCGGTTCTTCGCCTAGAACCGATAACTGAACCAAACTCATCGGTTCTTGATTCAGATACCCGTTCAGATATTTAATTTATAAAGAACCGCTCAGTTCAATTCCATCCGATTCGGTTTAGGAACTTTTGTCCAGCCTTAATTTGAAACACCACAAAACCGATTTTGGGAGGGAAATTAGGGTGAAAATCATGTTAATATCATCCAATTAATTCTTCCCAATCTTTAGCTTAAGCTTCCAATCAAGAACCCAAATAATCAAATCCTTTTTTCATGATTTTCCAAGAAATTCAAGAAAATGGCAAAAATGGTTTGAATTTGATTCAAGAAAAACCCCATTTGATGAAATCAATTCTTTGGACCAAATTTCTTCTTCCCAGTTTGAGTATTCGTCGTTATCCCATTCAACAAGTGCTCATGATTTTGTTTTAGAAGTTAAAACAAAGGAAGATCAATTCCTTTCTGTCTATTTTTCGGAATATGGAAATTCACTTCTGCTTGAGATTCATGATGGTGTTGCTGAATCTGCAGTGAAGTTCTTGCGAAGGAGTTATAGCAGCAATACTTTCAAAAATAAATCGATTTTTTTGTTTCAGCCTCGATTTGATAATCCTTTTCAGTCTCCAAATTTGCAAAATGAAATGCTGAATTTCCTATAAGGTTGTTTCTTTTCTGGTCAAATGAGAAGGATTTGCAGTTCTAGAGATTTGTAGGTCAGGTTGCTTCAATTGCAGAATTTTTCATAAATATGGCAACTTTGATAGAATATCATGTTAAATAATAACTCCAACCTCCGGCTACCATGGCCATCGGACCAACATACTCTCTTGAAGCCCTCAATCCCATCTTCACAACCCACCCAACCACTGGCCGTAATCCCGTCGGAATTGGCCGAAAAATCGCGCCAATGTAGGTTGCCTACGCACAATGAAACGACCGGATTTTAATGATTTGGAGCTGTTACCTTTGGACCACTATAACTCCAATCTTCGGCCACCAGACCAACATACCGTCTTGAAGCCATCAATGCCCTCTTCACAATCCACCCAACCACTAGCCGTAATGCAGTCATAATTGGCTGAAAAATTTCGCCAAAATAGGTTGCCCATGCATAATGAAATGGCCGAATTTTGGAATTTCCGACGACACCCATCTTCCATGTCGATCAAGCACCCCATTGCGCCCCTACACATGTGTTCATAACATCAAAATCAGTTGAAAATCAAAATCTGCAGCAGATTTTCGAAACGGCCGAAACAATGAACTTGCCACTTTCAAACCCATTTTGTGGCGCTGACACTACGAGTCACAGTCGTGCACCACCACCATTAGCTTCTACTCGTTAAGGCGAACAAGAAGAACATATGGGTCATCATCAATTTCCCTCAAATAAGTCAACTGCTGTATATGCAGCCCATTTCTGCGTGTTGAGAGAATTTGGGGGATTTTAAGATGAAGAGAGGGGGGGGGGGGGGGGGGTAGATGAAATGTGCACTTCAGGTCCTTAAGGTTATATGTTCACGTGTTTTGGTTATTTAAATTTGAGTTAAAATCATAACGGCCATTTAGTGACCGTTTGTGAAAGTGCAAAAAACTTTAGTGATGTTTCTGCAAGTTTTAAACTTCAGCGATCGTTTTGTGATTTTGATGTAACTTTAGTGACCGTTTGTAAAATTAACCCGTAAAAAATTGTTTTCTTTTGTTGTACATTAAGATTACGAAGTCTATTAGTCGAACTACAAAATAATAATAATAATAATAATAAATAAATAAATAAATAAAGAAAAAGTGTGTTGTTGAAAAAGATTTTGGAAAAAAATGAATTTTTGAACAATGGATCTCAAATGGGGGACTATATAAAGCCCATGAATCTGGAAATTCCTTTCCAATAATATTATTTTAAAATTTGAAACTATAAAAAATCATATGTTCAATTTTCGTCATGTCTATCTATTACTACTAGTACTCTCTAAAGAATCAATTGGAGTCGATTCAACTTCGACATAATAAGTTTCATCGACAATCGTGAGCACAAAAACTTGCTATACAAGGCATTGATTGACAAAATCCCCTTGCAATAAGGAGGGGAAAGTCCCCTTTGCACTTGAGGTCACAAAATTTGTCATCACACTCTTTGGATAATGCTCCCAAGCTGAGAACGGTTGTTCCGAAGTTCTTATCTTTTTAATATGTTTTTTATAGTATTGACTCTTCTTGTTGAGAAGATGCTAATACATTTTTTGATAGATCACAACATAAGAACTTGTATGATGTGTACTTTAGTTAGGTTAAAAACGAAAACTATCATCAAACACATTTTTAACGGGTTAGTTTCACAAACGGTCACTAAAGTTTCATGCGTTTTCATAAACGGTCACTGAAGGACCGTTATGATTTTAATTCAAATTTAAAAGACCAAAACACGTGAAAATATAACCTTGAGGACCTAAAGTGCACATTTCTTCTAACCCCCCCTCCCCCAAAAAAAAAAAAAAAAAAACCCAAATGTCATCTTAAAACCCCCCAAATTCTCTCAACACGCAGAAATGGGCTGCATATATACCAATTGGCTGATTTGAGGTAAATTGATGATGACCCATATGTTCTTGTTCACCTTGATGAGTAGAAGTCAATGGTGGTGGTGCACGACTGTGACTCGCGTCGGCGTCGAAAAATAGGTTTGAAAGCAGCGAGTTCGCTGTTTCGACCGTTTTGAAAATTTGATGCAGATTTTGATTGACCTGGACGATGGGTATGCCATGGGTGTGGCCGAAAATTCCAAAATTCGGTCATTTCATTGTGCATGGACAACCCATTTTGGTGGGATTACGGCCAGTGGTTGGGTGGATTGGGAAGAGGGCATTGATGGCTTCAAGACGGTATGTTGGTCCGATGGCCAAGGTGGCCGGAAGTTGGAGTTATGGTGGTCTAAAGGTGGCGGCTCCAAATCTCCAAAATTCGATCGTTTCATTGTGCATGTGCAGCTTACTTTGGCGCGATTTTTCGGCCAATTTTGATAGGATTACGGCCAGTGGGTGGGTGGGTTGTGGAGATGGCATCGAAGGCTTCAAGAGAGTATGTTGGTTTGGTGGCCATGGTGGCCGGAGGTTGGATTTATTGTTTAACATGATATTCTATCAGAGTTGCCATATTTATGAAAAATTCTGCAACTGAAGCAAACTGACCTACAAATCTCCAGAATTGCAAACCCTTCTCATTTGACCAGAAAAGAAACTGCCTTATGGGAAATTCAACATTTCGTTTTGCAAATTTGGAGACTGAAAATGATTATCAAATCGAGGCTGAAACAAAAAAAAAATCGGTTTATTTTTGAAAGTATTGCTGCTCTAACTCTTCTGCAAGAACTTCACTGCAGATTCAGCAGCACCATCATGAATCTCAAGCAGAATTGAATTTCCATATTTCGAAAAACGGTCAAAAGGGAATTGATCTTCCTTTGTTTTAATTTCTAAAACAAAATCCTCAACACTTGTTGAATGGGATAAGGACACATTCGCAATATGGGAAGAGGAAATTTGGTCCAAAGAATTGATTTCATCAAATGGGTTTTTTCCTTGAATCAAATTCAAACTATTTTTTCATTTTCTTGAATTTCTTGAAAAATATCATGAAGAGAGGATTTGATTATTTGGGTTCTTGATTGGAAGCTCAAGCTAAGGATTGGGAAGAATTAATTAGATGATATTAGCATTATTTTCACCTTAATTTCTCTCCCAAAATTGGCTTTGTGGTGTTTCAAACCAAAAAGAAATGGTTTTGGGGAGAATTTGTGATTTAGGTCCTCAAGATTCAAATTTCAACAATTTTGGTCCATTAAGTTCCAATTAAAATAAAAAAGGTCCTTCGGTGACCATTACTGAAACCGGATGATACTTTAGTGACCATTAGTGCAAGTTTTAAGCTTCAGTTACTGTTTGTGAAATTAACCATTTTTTAACATATCAACACGTTATTCTTTGTCAAGTAATTAGACCATTTAGATACCTTCAAAATAGAGGCGAACACGACTCGATTTGGACAATTTGTGTTATATTTTCAACTCAAATCATTTTATACAGTTTGAAATTTTTTCAAACCAAACGATTATTTGTGGTTTGGTTTGATTTTAATCCGCGGTTTACCTATCGACATTATAGTTATATGTTTAAAACAAGTTAACATATACATTCAAACAACAACTGATAATGTTAAATTACATTCATATTTGTTTAAAATTCGATATATAAACAAAAAGAAAAAAATAGTATTAAGTTAGCATATAGCAACAAGCATTCCATATTTTACAAGCAATAATATCAGAATAAGTATAAGGGCATATTCATTTGCTGGAATATACATGAAAATGTCTTAAACACATTAATAAATAAATCTCACAATCTATTTGAATTTTCAATAAAGCAAGGGTGAATTTATATATTGTATTGCATTTTTTACTGATGTATATTCATTTGTGGAATATACACGAATGAGATCTTAAACACGTGAAAATGTGCAATGCAAAGTACTATATTCAACCTATTGATGTGGAATGTTTAGATTAACCAAAACCTAACCAGATGAGTACTGTAACGTGCACTCAAGTGCAAACAACATAAGAAAAATACCATATAAATAATAAAAAAATATGGTTGTTTAGCATTAAATTACAGCAATAAAAAAACGACGACATTCTACATCTACTAAATTAGAGTATACGCACACACAAAAGTAAATGATCAAGTCTACATTTTATTCACTATCTTTATCCCAGTTAAAATATTAAATACTACCACTATTCATTCAAACTTAAGGGAAGATAAGAAAATAGAAAGAGAAATTCATTCAAAATTCTCTACTTAAATTAGTTCTAAATCTTCTTTTATGTTTCTAGAGAGAGAATTAAGGGTTTTGATCTCGATTTTTAATTTCTCTTATATAAACAAATTATGAAAAACTGTTTCGATACACAAAGAAAAGGAAGAGAGACTCGCATTCAGAGTTACAGTCAGTGGTAGTAGGTTGCGGTGGAGAAACGGTGTCGACGCCAATAGATAGAGGGAATGAGTTAAGGCTTGGTAACTTTGGTTTGCTTATGTTTTTGTAAAGGCATAATTGCATATATGGCTGGTCAACATTCACAATTTCACGTTCAATTGATTTTGTAATTATGCGCCTAATTTTTTTATTTTTTTTAACGAATGTCCATCTAAATACTAATGACAATGACATACTGACTTGTTTGTTATGCATGAGTTATGTTAATTAAACTTATACCATCCAAGAAATTATACTTTAATAAAATTTATATATTAGAATTTATAATTTAATAAAAATATTTTTTTAATTAAAAATAACTGTTCGGTTTGGTTTTTTATGATTTTTAAAATTTGAAACCTAAATCAAACCATTTTGAAACGGTCTAGTTCGATTTAAGGAAAAAAATCGCGGGTCCATGTGGACCTAAACCAACAACTTCGGTTCGATTTGCTGTTTCGCAATTTTTTTATTTTTATTTTTTTTGCAGCCCTACTTCAAAATAAAGATTTAGCTATGAAATATCAAGCCCCCTCTTTTTCTTCTATTTTGAAAACTTAAATACAATTTTAAAAAAAAAAAAAAAAACCGAAAAAAATAGATTTACCTTCTTGAAGTTTTTGATATTTTTGTTCGCTCCCACACACAATCTAGTATTAAGATCTTGAGATTGGTAATAAGAAAATAAAGAGATGAGATTGAACTAGAAAAAAATCAGATCTTAACGAGAAACCAAAGGGCAAGCATAATTAAATTAGAAATAAACAAACACCAATTAACTCAACGTTTTTTATTTTTTATTTTTTGCTTCTTATTGTTTTGGTAATTATGATTAGCTACCAAATTCGCAAAAATAATAATAATAAAACAAAAGTTAAAAAAATTTGAAATTCGAAAACTAAAATTTGAAGTCCAAGGCTTTAATAACGTCTACTGTATTTATTTGTTTTTCTTAATACGAATTCAATTTCGAAAACTTACGTTACTAATTTACCATTTTACGTAAAAACAAACTCACAACACTAGTCGAATTAAATAACCTACCAAATTTCAAAATTGTCCAAATAAATTACCTAAATCAATTCAAAACTAAGATGCATTTATAAATATGTGAATTTCAGTGAAAAATGAAGACTATGATCTAACACTTTTTACACATTATTGACATAAATTTATAATTTTTTAATGCACTCGTCATCTGGTAATTTTATCAAGTTCATTGTCAAGTTATGAATGAAATAAAGAAGGAGAATTACAATATTTCAAGTGTTTGAATATTAGAATTCAAAAAGCAGGGACTAAATTTCATTATTCAAAAATCAGGTAATATATTAAAACACTATCCCTGGTCTCTCTCTCTCTCTCTCTCTCTCTCCCCTTGCTTTCCTCCTCCCTCCTTCCCCTACCCCTCTCTCCCTCGCCTCTCTTCGCCGTCCGATGCTGCTCAGTTCGCGGTAGCATCACGATAATCTTTGTTAAATTTTGATTCTCATTTTTGAATGTGAACACCAACAAGATTTATGGAAATCTTCGAGTTTTTGGCCTTGGTTTGAATCTATTTGCTCCTTACAACTTGGCCAATCATTCCTCTCGCTAATTTTGTTTATAGTTTTTGTTTTTGAAAATTATGTAAACTGTTTGATGATAGGTTGGAGCTATGAAATTTGAGGTATTTTTAATTGGGTCTTATATATTCATTTATTTCCTGGGTTTCTCTTGAGATTTGAAGATAAGACCAAATTCACTGATAAATTGAAACTTCTGCCTTGAATGATTGAGGGTGTTTTGTTTTTTCTTTCCATCTCACGTGGAAAAACTCCTGAATTTTGAAGTCTGTTGAGCTTCAATTATTATAAAGTTGCTTGGTTTTTCTTCATATTTGGACAAAGAAAAAGCGGTGGGTTTGTTGGTGGCCGTGGTGGTGGTGGTGATGACGTCGACATGGTGATGGTGGTGAAAAGTGACTGAAGTGACAATATGTGATTTAAAAAATAATATGTGACCAATAAATTTGAAAAATGTGACCTATAATTTTTTGAATTTGTGACCTTGAAATCATCAGTGAATAATTAATTTGATAATATGTGACCAATAAATAAATTATGACATATAATTATGTATATGTGACAATTAATTGTATAATTGTGACCTAATTAATAAATATTTTTAATTAATTACCTTATACCCGAGTTTTGAATTGTTAAATTATTTACCTGACTTTTAAATTGGTGTATACTATACACCTGAAATATGAATTTTTCCCAATAAAGAATTTGAATTTTGAAGTGTAGTTATTCGATGGCCCGCCTATAATAGTCAGTATCTTCCGCCTTGCATGCTATGGTATTGATTGCGCCGTGGGCGTCTTAGGTCATTTGAAGCTCATCGTCATGAAAACATGCTACATACAACTATGATTGTAAATTCTCAAGTAATATTCAAGCAATTGTCAACATAGATAAATTATTAGAGAATAGTACATAACTCCTACTTTTAAAGATCACATTTCATAAATAACAAACTCAGTAAAATATTTCAAAAATCAGATGGTAAATAAATTTATTAAATATTAAAATATAATATAATATATATTAATTATTTCTACTCATGCCACCCCACCTACCACATCCTATCACCTCATTACACCACCTTCCTTCCACCGAATACGGCATCAACTCCGGTGATCACTCCGACGGCCTCTCCTACGACTGTTCCAGCAACCACTCCAGTGACTTAAAGATTTCCACAAAATTAAAAATTGAAAATCACTCATCCACCCCCATAGATCCACCTACCACTATTCCATCCTTGTCTCCACCTCCTAAAAAATTATCGAAAAAATTTCAAGTCACTTTATATAATCAAGTCGCTAACACGTGTCATTCGTGACTAATTGTGACAAAGTTTGTATTCAATGTGATTAATTGTGACCAAATTTGTGTTCAGCATGACTCTCTGTGACCAAATAATTGTGACTGTATATGATCAAGTCACAATCGGTCACAATTAACATAAAATTGGTCACAACCGTCACAGTACACACATATTTGGTCACAAATGATCACCATAAACCAGCACCGCAATCCACCACCATCACCTCAAATGTACCACCACTTTATCCTCCAACTCAAATTTACAATCAACACCATCAAGAAAATCAAGATGCCCAACTTCGATCAAACATTGACAAAATATGGTGGCATACATTTACGGATTATGCTACGAAATACTGCAATAACTTAACACATTGAAACCGAAGTATTATAACTACAATTACAAACGAAGTATTGCAATAACTCAACACCATCAAACTCACCTTTCAATCTCTGTCACCTCATTCAACTTCCCTTGACTCATCTGCCATCGCCATTCTCCCTGCTTTACATACATAGAGAAAAATAAGGAGGGAGGAATACCCGAATAATTAAACGACGTAGCTTTGAACACCTGAATCCCAATCCTTCCGATTCGATCGTCGATTCCTATTATCAAGAATGGCAGAAGAAGGTGGAGGGAAGAGCAAAGGTGTCACGACGACAGTCAGCGAGCAGCCTCCGCCTAATTATTATTACGGGACCTTCCAAGGCGTGACAAATTATCAGCCTCAACCTACTGTCTCTCCTCCTCCACTGTCTCACCATGCCATCAGTTTTCCTCAACCCATGCCTCCTAGGCACCATCGCCACCATCGCCAACTCAAATTTATGACCAAGGCACCACCGCCACCGCCTCTCTACGCCGCCATCGCAGAGAAGGCAGAGAGAGAGAGAAAAAAGTGAATTGATGGTGATTTAGGGATTTTGAGTCGAGGGGTGGGTGGAGTGGGGTGGGGTGTATATAAATTAATTTTTAGTTTTATAATATTAATTAATAATTCTATTTACCACCTGATTTTTGAATTGTAAAACTTCATCCCCTTATTTTTGATTTGTAATCTTGAAAAGAAGGATTTTAGATAATCGTCCATTGATATCATTCGTATATTTGGCCGAAGCTCACTCCATTTTCTAAGTTTGGCTCAAAATCATCAACATATTGATGATCAAACATAACTAGACTAGATTGATAAACATCGAATCGAGTCATGTGCATGTCGTGTCGGGTTTTTTCAAATAAAGCAGGAAGAAAATCAAACCTTACCAACAAGGGGATGGAGATAGACCTCCAACTTTTAAAGCCCAAGCCCACATGGGTTTTGAGGCCAATATGTACCAATAGACTGACCCAATACTGCCTTAAACCGCTTGATGTAGCATTCCATGAACCAATCCACAGCTCTTACACATCCTTTTTCTTCATTTCCCATCCCACCCCTAAATCGAAATCTCTTTGTTACTCATAACTTTGGAACGCAGTTAATCTCAGATTCATCATTGATCATCCGATCGGTAAGTCTTTATGGATACATATGTGCTTGCCTTTATACGAATTTGTAGTTATATATGTTACTGATTATATGTTTTCCCCCTATTTTTCTTGCCAAACTTTTAATCAAATTCAAAAAGATCCCCAAATGGGCTGTACTGTTAGGGAAAAGCACATCAGGACCAGCAGGAAGACTCGGCCGGTAAAACTCGAATCCGATCACTCCACAAGCACCACCACCATGAATAATAATGGGGAAACATTGACAGATCCGAAATCTGCAATTAAACCTACGCTTAATTCTTTAACCCAAGACTCGAGTTCTGTGTCAAACCCCAACCCGAATTCTGGTTTTGATGACAGCGGGTGGGGCTACTGCACGGAAGAAGAATTGGAGGAAATCTTGTTACAAAATTTGGAGTGTTTGTATAATGAGGCGTTAAATAAGCTGGTGGTGTTGGGTTATGATGAAGATGTAGCTTTAAAGGCTATTTTGAGGTATGGGCATTGTTATGGTGGGAATGATGTGCTGACTAATGTATTACAGAACTCTTTGGCATATTTGAGTAGTGGCTGTAGTGGCCCAAACCCGGAGGAGCTCGAGCCTGCATGCAGAGACTTGAGGCAGCTGGAGGAGTATTCGCTTGCAGGAATGGTGTGTTTGTTGCAACAAGTCAAACCCCATTTGAGTAAGGGTGATGCTATGTGGTGTTTGTTGATGAGCAATCTTCATGTCGGTCGTGCTAGTGTGATGGAAATCCCGCTTTTGCCCTCCCCTGGTGGTAGTGGTAATGGATGCGAGAGTAGCTCAGCGAGTGGTAGTGGGAGTATGGAGGATGGTGTTAGTAACGGGGGAAGTGGGGTGGTTGCCCCAGCATTGTGTCGGTTTCATGGTGGTTGGGGTTATGGGAACAATGGGACGGCTGAGTTCCCGGTGAATGGAGTGAACGGTTTTTTGTCTTACACAGCAGATATGGCTCCACAGAGGGAAATAGAGTGCCCGAAGAGGTTTAATCTCAGTCCATCAATGAAGAGTTTGTTGAAGAGGAATGTTGCAATGTTTGCTGCGGGGTTTAGGGCAAGCTCAAAGCAATTTCAAAGTCAAGTGCAGCCTTGTCCGACTTCTTTGTCTGGTGAGGATTCATCAAGTGGATGTGGAACAGGATTTGAGGTTGAGGCTATGCAAAATGAGGAGTCTCAATATGCAAAGAACCAAGATGTTGTAAACTCGGTGATGAGTAAGTTTCGGGACTTGAACCTTAATGAGAACACAGAAAATGTCTCGTTGGATCAGAAAGATGAAATGATTTTAAGCTTGATCAATCAGATAAAGGAGTTAGAGAAACAAGTGAAAGAACGTAAAGACTGGGCTCACCAGAAGGCAATGCAAGCTGCAAGAAAGCTTAGTCATGATTTGACTGAACTCAAGATGCTAAGGATGGAGAGAGAGGAGAACCAACGGCTGAAAAAGGGGAAACAGACCCTTGAAGACTCTACCATGAAGAGGCTGTCTGAGATGGAGAATGCTTTGAGAAAGGCGAGTGGTCAAGTGGACCGTGCTAATGCTGCCGTTAGGAAGCTTGAGACTGAGAATGCTGAAATTAGAGCAGAGATGGAGGCCTCTAAACTAAGTGCATCTGAATCAGTCATAACCTGTTTAGAAGTTGCAAAAAGGGAGAAAAAATGCCTCAAGAGGCTTTTGGCTTGGGAGAAACAGAAAACAAAACTTCAGGAGGATATTACTGCAGAGAAAAAGAAGATCTCAGAGTTGCAGCAGGAGTTGGCTCAGTCTGATGCGGATACGAAAGAAGCTGAGGTTTGTTGTACTTCAACCCTTTCATGTACTGATAAACAATTTTAAGTTTTTAACCAACATCAAAATGCTTTTCATGCCCCTTACAGCTGTCTCCCTCGTATTGCGCAAATATTAGTTTGTTATATTTATGATAATACCCAAGTTTCATGTTCCACTGCAAACTTGAGTGAAAAATGATTGTCTGTCATCTTCCTGCTGTTTGATAAGTAAGGTTTTGGGACTTTTATTCCATGTCTTTTTTTTCTTTAAGTTATCAGAGATGGCACTGAGTATTGCTTGTTTTTGGAGCCAATGCATAAAATAGCATCATATTGCAGGATGCCCCTGCCCCTCTCTCTCGCGCACTCCCACTGTACATGCTCGTGCTGCACACAGCTCACTCTCGTTTATATGTGTGTGTATTTTGTACATTGCAAGTGTTCTTCTCTTTCTTGATTGATCTTGTAAATATTTTACTGACTTTTGACCCGTTTTTGTTGCACACCGAAAATTGCTGTTCTTTCCTCCCTAACTATTGATCTGCATTGCTGATTTTGTTGGAATTTTTTCTATGTGGCATGTTATGGAGTCTTTTAAAATCGATTGAACTGGCTTCAGTTTGTGTTTATTAACATGTTCTTGCTAAGCTTCGATCTGCAATATTATCTCTATGCACATATGCTGCTGATACTCACAATTGCTCAAGATCCTTGCTTTCTACATATATACATGGTTTTTGCTAGCTTAGTTCTAACTTCCAACGTCATAATTGATAAATGAAAACTTTATATGACAGGCAAAGTGGAGGCAGGAGCAGAAGACTAAAGAGCTAGCTTTTGCACAGCTGGAGGAGGAGCGACGCCTCAAAGAAGCAGCTGAGGCTAGCAACAAAAGGAAGCTCGAGGCTCTCCGTCTGAAGATTGAGATAGACTTCCAGCGCCACAAGGATGACCTCCACCGTCTCGAGCAAGAATTTGCACGCCTTAAAGATTCAGCACAATCTACAGAGGTGCAAAATCCATCTGTTCGTTTATTGACAGCAAACTCCGATGGCGTGAAGCCCGAGGGAGAAACCATTGCAAGTCTGCTGCATGAGTTGGATTTGGAAGATTCTCCGGAGGTTAGCTACGACAGGGAATGCATAATTTGCATGAAGGACGAAGTTTCTGTCGTTTTTCTTCCCTGTGCTCATCAAGTCATTTGCGCAAACTGCAACGAAAAATATGGTAGGAAAGGAAAAGCTACATGTCCTTGCTGTCGGGTTCCAATTGAACAGAGAATCCGAGTTTTTGGTTCAAGCTCTTAGCATAGAGTCAGAATGCATATGGCATTCCGAGGCTCAACTGTTCTCCTATATGCTTTAGAAGACCTTTGGCTTAACTGTTTTACCTGTGTTGAATATGCTGTGGTTATCAGCATGACAGATTTGTAAGTAAATAAATAGCAAAACTTGTTTTTGGCATGTGCATTTGCTCCATAATCGATTGCTTTGTATAACTATGTTTATGTGAGTGAATTGCTGGAGTTCGATTCTGATATTAGTGTTTTCTTATTTCATCAACTCATCTGCAGGAAGGGGTGTATATCAGTCGGTTGCGAAGAGATTGATTGGGTGCAGTTTTTGCACTGTGGCTTTAGTTCTCAAAATGTCAGCGTCGAAAGGGGGCTTTAATCGAAACAATCACTTTCAAGCTATTAAGAAATATTCTGTTACTCATGAGATAGTTCTCTTTCTCCAAGTTCGTTCGTCGAACTATACAAAGCTGTAGGAGAAATGATACTGGTACAAGGGAAGTGCACGAACAGTTTTACGGGTGTTGAGACCATTTTAACTATTCTTTTGTTCAAAATAGGGCTGTCTGTGGTTCGGTTCCAAACTTTTCGGGTATTTAATAAATGGACCCGTCAGGTCCAAATATAATTATGGAATCGTTCGAGTTCGGTTCGGTTCCATACCATAATTAAATTTTTTAATATTTACAGCAACACTATATAAATATAACTAATGACATTTCATTCGTAACTTTTACAAATTAACGTAGTCCAATTAAAAAATATATAAATAACTAGCTGTCGAATAACATTAATTCAATGCATACAAATACTAAAAAGTAGATATTAATATTAAAATGTCGATTATCCATATTAAAAAATTGAGGCTCAAGGCTTAAAATTATGAAATGATCTGATTTATTTAATTAATTTGTTAATTTATTTAGAAAAAATAAAATAATTTAATTAATTCAATAAAAAAATAAAAAATTTATTTAGTTTCGATTCTCATTCGATTTTTCGGTTCTTGGTCTAGACCCAAGACCCAACTCATACCCATTGGTTCTTGATTCGAGTACCCGTTCGGGTATTTAACTTATGAAGAACCGTTCGATTCGGTTCGGTTCGAAACTTTTGAACACCCATAGTTCAAAATCCAATGAAATGTTGCCATGCAACATTCTCGGTGCTAAGACTATTTTAACTATTCTTTTGTCCAAAATTCAATG
Source organism: Fraxinus excelsior (assembly GCA_019097785.1). Lineage (NCBI taxonomy): Eukaryota > Viridiplantae > Streptophyta > Magnoliopsida > Lamiales > Oleaceae > Fraxinus > Fraxinus excelsior. The sequence continues at coordinate 26,571,861 of CM032640.1, read as the reverse complement.
AAATGTTGTCATATAACATTCTGTAAATTCATCTGTGCATTTTCCCTATACATGTAGCATGTCTCAAACTATAGAATATTCGACACATAATTGCCCAACATTAATCAGCTTTCACAACAATATGAATTGTTATGCTTAAATCGACATCTAGAGAATTTTAGTTCTTTTCTCGAGAGTGCTAACTTAAATTTGACGAGGACACAATTTGGTCCTCAAGTTTTAACAAACAAAAAAGAGAGAAAAAGAAAAAAGAAAATCAAATATAAGTGTTTCAGAAAATTATTTTTCCAATGAAATTAGTCGAAAAGAATTTATTTAATTTAAATACCACAACAGAACAGTTAATACGACTACATATATGCTTGTCTTGAGAACCTCATGGGTACAATAAAGTCTTAATAAGGAAAATGACTACGGAAATACTTTTATCAGCCATGATTTTCCCTCCTTGTAATCACATCTTAGAATGCAGAGCAGGTTTCATCGTGGATTCTGTCTCGTCTTTTGCCCCTCCCGACCGCAGCCTCTTTAGTTTCTCTTTTACTTTGAAAAGGACGGAATGCACTTCGTCAAAATGAGGTCTTGTTGCATTCTTTGTATCGTTGATCCATTTCAAAACTTTTTTGTGGGGGCTTAATATTCGATCACGATCCTTCTCATTCACAACCTAAATCCAACAAAATAAGTCCACTAACGTAGATCAGAAGTGGATTCACATAATTCTACAGTTTCGAACATAGAGCATCACTAAACTGAAGAAAAAATGTTTAAACAGAAGAATATACACGTTAAGTAAGGTAGATTAAGGGAATACGAGAAATAAGAAAAACAAGATGAGCATTTTTCAATTATAAAGAATACAGAATGGCTTGTAGCTCAGAGACTTCGTGTAGGTCACTGTTGAGGGTGGCAATATGCTGTTTATTACAGCTTCCATGAGATAGCATTCTGTTTTATGCAGAAGCTGAGCAAGACTTAATACAAAAGATCATAAATTGAATTTAACTAATTACATGGAATTTCATGTGGAAATTATACCGTATTTGCATCAATGAACTTGTACATCTTCATATATGCATTTCGGAAGGTAATAGCTGATACTAAAACTAAAAGAATGCCCAGTGACCAGTGTTCTACACTTACGATATTTATGCCATTAAATTCGTTATTTTGTTATCCTTGAGAGAATTTTAGGGCGTTTTAATGTGTGTTTTGTTGTTGTGATATAAGTTGATGAAATTGAACAAGAAATAAGTAAAAGTTGGCAAATTGGAGAAAATGGCTAAATTGTAAGAGATTCAAAGTTCGAGGTCTAAAGTGCAAATACTCAAAAGTTGTGTTGGATCTCACAATGATGATTCGAGAGTGATAGAAGTCAATTGGATGAAGAAATAAGTCAAATTAAATATAATCAAAGTATGATCACATATCAATTTCCAACCCAAAAAGTTATGTTCCTAATATTTAGTTTCATATTGAGACTCATTTTTGACATAGCAAATGTTTGAATTGGAAAATGATATCTGAAGCAAAGTTGTAGCCCTTTGAGTTATCTTTCCAACGCTTCTTGAATCGCCTCAACCGAACATCCAGAGAAAAAGTTAGGATAGAAATACCAAAAGACCCGCACTGCTGAATTTTCACTCGAAATGGGCGCCGCAACACTTGTCGCTGAAAATTGACAGCATCATGGGATATGGGCGCCAAGGCGTTACTGGGAGAGAAAACGGGTTTTTAATATTTTTGGATTCTTCTCTTAGCCCAATTCAACCATAATTCATCCAACACTCCAAATACATGATCAAAGACCTATTTTCAGAGAAATTGGAAGGGGCGAAGAACATCAAGGGGAATTCCAACAAAAGTTTTAAAAGAGTTTATCTTTTCCATCTTTCTTATGTTCTCTTATATAAATTGTATATATTTTATGAATTTCATCATGACTAAACAATTTATCTAGGGTTTGACGTAGCCAAATTTGATATTATGATTTGATTTTGTCATAATTATTTCTATTTGATTTTTCATATATGCTTGATTGTGTCATAAAATTAATTGGCCACTAATTTATCCTTTCAATTAATTGGCCACTAATTAAATGAATAGATACTAGTCAATTTCGGCACTCGATAGATGAGAATTTAGGCGGGATCGTAGGATTGACATAATGTAGATTTTATGGGTTTTGAGAGAATGTATAGGATCTATTAAGCTTACTCCATAAAAAAATCATGAACTCGATAAAATCTTTGATTTTAATTCGGAATAGAGATATTGGAATTGAATTCTAAGATTAATTTCTAGTTGGCACTCGAGAGATAGGAGATAAATACATTAGGATTCTTACTTTTAAACATGAGAAAATTGACTAGAATAGTAAGACATAATTGAAAGTTGGGTAAAATCATTCCCTAGGCCTTTCTTAGATTGAGTCATTCGTGTACATTACAGTCTTTGAATTCGTTACTAAAATCATCATTAGATTAGTTAACGATATTGATTTCAAAATTTGTTTCTCTAAATAAATTAAAAGCTAAAATAATTATAGTACTTAGTATAAAATCAATTATCAATCTCTGTGGGTTCGACACTCTTACTCAAATACTATATTACAAAACTTGACACCGTACGCTTGCGGTATAATTCACGTTATAGAAAACGTGTGACACCTAGTATAGCAAACTATGGTATAAGAACATTGCACAACCTTGTCATACTTTATTTTTCTAACCTATTATTGTTGATCGTATCAGTGATGGCAAAAAAATAACATAAATGTTTACCTCGAGCTGCATGATTTCACACACTAAACTAAGATCTGCTATGGATGGTTGTAAGCTTCCAAGCAGAAAACGTCCATTTCCCTTGAGCCAAACAGATTCTATCTTTGCAAGAGACGCTGATAATATTTTCTCACTTTCAGCTGCAGCTTTTGGATTCAAAGGCCGCCCAAGTGCAGGTCCAAGAGTAGAGCTGAGGACATATGTAACTGGAACCAACAGCATGTTTAAGAAAACTAAGGTCCAGTAGATAACGTACTCAAAGAACTGAACATACACAATTATTACTCCATTTTCTTTCTTTTTATACTACCATAGGGCACCTAAAGCATTTATCTCGTCAAAAAATAAAAATGCATAAAATCATTGGTGTGTAAAACCAATTGTAGTTCTTCCTTTGGAACAACCTCATTTAGTTAAAACAGGAGTGTCCCCTAAATTGTTGCTTCATTATTAAACATATCCCATTGCTTCTCTGGAGAGAATGCAAACTTTAACAGCATCATTAACCTATAACAAATCAATGATATGCTAAGCATAGGCATCGATTCGGATCAAAAGAATCTTTTAGAGAAGACATAAAGCACCTGCACCGTAGCGTAAATTTGAGTGATGCCAGTCTAATACGGAGTGGATCTTTGCTCTTTTGGAAAGGTCAGCAGGATACCTACAATAATAAAGAATTAGGTAGCAGCATATGAAATCTCGCGTAAAATATTTGAGAATACATTAGTGCAGATAGGTATCCAGACTTTGGAAAATAATTCCGGAAAAGAGACCCCAATTTCAAATTTACTTCACAAGCAAAATTTGGACATTATATGACTGAAGCATCATAGTAGTCTAATCTCGAAATAAAGAAAAGTAGCAATTCATTCTAGGGGAGACTTTGCACAATGGTACAATGAGGTGAGAGTGCATCCCGTATAATGATGAAAGAAAGCAATACCATGTAGTAAATATATATTACTCCTTATTTATTGTACTTACACCACATTTTATCAATATAAATACATCCAAAGGGCTTATTATTATGGCAATAAGCCACAGAAACATGAAAAGAAGCATCTCGGGAACTAGGGAATGTTATTTTCTGAAAGTATCACATCTGTAAACGGTCTACATTATAGCATAACAAGATGGTTAGTTTTTATTTTTTAAACCTAATCTCTATAGATTTCTATTCAAGATTCCATGTTTAGCTCTATGATCTATTTACATACACAACATATTATTTAGATACAAAAGGTTCTAATGACGATTGATGGAAAAACTAAATCAACTGAACTCACCAGTGATCTGCAACTCCTGGAAATACATAAGCTAGATAGATCATAATTGCATGACTGCAAAACATTTCAAAAATGTGAATAAAGTTGAAAATTGACAAAATTCACATCAACTGCTTCACTGGATAGCATAAGAACGTAATGAATTGCTAAAAGTAACTGTTCGATAATACTTGCTATATGCATATTAAAGATGAAAAGATACCAATAAGTGTACCATAATCCTTGTGAAACTCGTTTTTAAGCTGATGTTTAATTTCAAGATTCAAAACTTTATACCAGTATAACATTGCTTTCAGCAGCACTGAGTGAGATTTTTTCTACTTCCAGTCAATGCTCCAAGTTTGTTCTCAATAACTATCAAAACCCATACAACATTTCTGAAAAGTAGGTAGAAGCCAAAGATCATCCAAGTAGAGACACTATTCAATGGGCACAATATAATAAGTGAACAAAGACACAGTATCTTCCCCTAGACAAAAAATAAAATAAAAAATTCTCCAATGTTATAGTCCATAAAATAACATAGATATTTGTACCCAGCCGAAGTAAGGAACAACAGCATATACGTTTCATCTAGGAATGAGGCCAGAGTACAACTTCTATCCTGCTTCCACAAATTCAACTAAGACATTGATGGTTTTCTTTACAAGCAGCGAGGAAAGAAAAGCATTTTCAGGTAGACCACTACATAGAGAGTACTAGAAATGAGCTATTGCTCATGCCTAAGATAACCCAACAATTGGCACTTGCTAAAAAGGAAATTAGGCACCATTAATAAGAAAAAACTGATAATTAACAATGAACAGTTAGTGACTTTTTAGGATAACACTACAGAACTGGCTAATCATTAAGTTACTATACAAGAAAAACACGTTTTGGTAATTTCTAATCTCTTATCATTTTTCAAAATCGATTATTCCAACATCAGTAACCAGTATATTTAATCCAATGAGCATGTATAACTAAACATACCATAACGGAATCTAAACCTCAATTGAAGATTATCTTGAATGAAATCAAAGTAAAAGTTAAGGATACCTCTCAAAAAGCTTGAACCTCCCATCAACTATTGCTGGAACTTTCTTCATGGGATTTATTTCTGCCACAAAAAATCATCAAAAGGAAACAAGGAATAACATAGATTGTTTTTATTTATTTTTTTGTAAGATAAACTGGCAACTAACATATGTAAAATTAAGCACCTTGAAATTCAGGAGTTAAATGCTGGCGTTTGGAGATGTCGATTATCACCTCTTCAAAATCAATCCCATTTATTCTTAACACAACCCAAATCAAATTATTAGTTCACTGTAAATGAGCGCAAAGAAAAACCCCAAAAAAAAAAAAAAAAAAAAAAAAAAGGATTCATTACAAATAATGGATTATTAAGAGAAAATTACTTGCAGAAGATAAGTACTGCACGCGAAGGTTGAGACATCCGATCTGCATACACTTTTAGCGTCATTTTTCTCTCCAACGCTGCGGGTGATCACTCTGTTTAGATAAGTTTTCTTTTAGATTAAAAATTTTGTTTAATTGTATATAAATAATTTATAAACTTTGTTGAGGAAAACTAATCGTTGATACGATTTTGTTAGAAAACTTAATTTTGGTTTTATTAAAAATAAAAAAAATTTGGTAAATTTTGATAAAATTGATGAAATTATGTGGTTAGAAAAAATGATAAAATTTGCGATTATTATAAAATGTACGGATGAAAATGAGTTTTGAAAAAAGAGGATTGAATGTGTGCTAAATTTAGAAAAAAAACTTATGTGAGCAGATGAACGTCAACAAGTCGTGCAATAATCACACTTTTAATAATTTGTAAAAGTATTTTCAATAAATCCTGTAAACACAAAATACTCTCTATTTTAAAGAATCGATATTTAAAAATAAGTTTTAAAAAACTTTCTATTTTAACTTTTTAAAATAAAGAGTTTTGCTCTTCAAATTTAGAAACGAACTCACTCTTTATTCTTAATTATCGATGATTGCATTTAATAAGTTTCAAATTTTAATACTTTACAATTTAAATAATTTAGATTGCTTTTGAATTGATTGGTCATAACGTATAAAAAATATGTTAAATAAAAATGAGAAAAGAGCTTAAGAAAAATCTGACATTGGTATTTTAAAATCAATAATAATATAGATGTTGCTCTCTTCTTATTTAACAATCTACCTCTTTCTATGTAATCTAACAACCTTTTTGGAATATAACATTAAGTCGATTTTTGACACGCAGTACTATTTGTCTATAATTGTATAAAGATATCATACATTGATCACGTTGCTAGCTCTTAGTCGGTCTTAGTTAGTCCCTTAATAGGACTCAACATGCTATAGATGCTGCAAAAATTTTTGGTAAGCAGTAGCTTGTTGTTTAATGCAAATCATTTTGAATGTAGGCGGTTTCAATACCAAATGTTAATAGATTCGTAAAGAGTTCGCTCTGATATGAAATCTTGATTGGTCATTGTCGTGTTTAGAGAGTAATAGAACCATAGAATGAATGTCACGAAACTGTATAAATAATGAGAAAAAGATACGGAATCAGGTTACTGGAGGGTATTTATTAAACACCAATTAATGAGTTTTTGTTAAGTTTTTCTTGAGATATGCATAAAAAATATTAACATAATTTACTCTATCCACTTATGCTCGTGAACGGCTTTAGAGCTTGGTACGCTAGTGACGTTAGAACATTTAAATTAGCAAAGTTTGGGATTATCTAAGAACCCGCCATTAATATTTTTGTTGGTTTACAGTTGTTATTTTCACAGGTTAATAAGAACCTTTATATCTTATAAACGGTATATTTTATCGAACTCTTTGTGTAAGTATCAATATTTATAAATTAAGATAACACAATATTCTGCAGATGTATTAAAATTGATTTAATTTTTTTTTTTTTTATTTATTTTTTTGATATTGTGTATAGATTGATCGAGACTATAGTCACGTCGCGCAAAAAATTTGTGGGTGAAATATCCTACAAATATACAATCTACCAATTCTTAAGCCATGTAGAAGTAAAGTTCGCCCCTCGTTGAGTTATGTTGGTATTCTCATGGCTGCCAGACCTAGGCACAAATAATTGTATTATCGGACAGAAAGTGATAACCACCTGACTCCTTCGCTGCATGAATATCAAACGAGAAATAAGAGGTTATCTTAACTATAAACTGTCCCAACTGTGGGATTAACATAGCAAAGGTGACTGTATAAAGTTAAGTGTGTTCTTTAACTCCACAATAGACTTTTTTCTCTTATTAGGATCCTGGCACACATTCGAAAGCGGGTAAAATCTTCGACAATAGTAGGAGCAGAGAGAAGGAGAATAGCTACTCATCACATCCCTAAAGGAAGTTCACCAATTCCATAGGGGAGAGAATTCGTCCAAAAAGTACAAAAACAGATTAAACATGTATATTAAAAGAGATGTCCATTCTAGTCACTACTAGAACTCTGAGAACTAATACATCATAGGTTGAAAGTGTAGATTCTATAGAGATTAGTTATAAACTAGACACTCTAACACACTTATAAGAAGTGATTATAGGTAACAATATTCACGACCTATATATACATAAGATCCATATCAAAGTTATAAGTGTATCACTTATAGATACACTCTATAGCATTGACTTCATTATGAATATCCAAGCATATAGAGGCAACTAGTTTTAAAAGAATTTGAATTCTCAACAATTCGCATTTTCATTATCCTAATCATAATGAGGATTAATTATCCTTACTGAAATTCACAGATTATGTCACTCTTGAGTTATTCATTCCATGATCACAGTTACATTATAAGAAGAATCATCTATAGTCTATCATTAAACTTATTAATAACAAAGATAAACGCTCCATTTTATATTTTAGGATATATTTTTTTTTTTTTCTAATTATTGGAGTTTGAATAACATTTTGTGTCCAATTTGAGCTTTTCACGCCTTGTACATTAGAGAATAAAGCCGGAAAGATGTTTCGGGAAGATTACCTCAGAGGTCTATCAAAAACTGAAATGACCTAGATATTGTTTTTCGTCCCAGTTAATGGGCTCTGAGTCTTAAGTAAATATTAACCGGCTCAAAAAGGAATATAGATTAGGGGGGACACTATATATAAGTAACAAAAGTGCGATTTAAATATGTCAATTCTATCAATAGAGCTATCTCAATTCGGTTTAATCAGAGCCAAGCTCATAGAAGGTATTGATATAATGATTATATGTATCACATCACAAACTGTCAGCATAGTCAACAGCATAAGCTATCTTTGATTTCGGCTCACTCACACTTAGAAGAAATGTTAATGGTCTCGTAAACTTAGTTGACGAATGATGCTCACTTCCATATAAACTTACCATTCCGCACATTTTTGAATCCTCAAGGATGAAATAAACAAGTGAAATTATCAATTACCTGCAAAGAAAATATTTCGACCATCGTATTATATCAGGGAGCATCTATGATTAATGGGGGCTAACATAAATGAGACTTTTAGTTTGTCAATTCAGGAGTCTTAAAACTGAATGGACAAAAAAATAACAAAGGAAGGTTGTACAGAAAGTTAAGAAACTGCTATTTCTCGAATACACACTGCATTGGGCCATATACCTTACTAAGATAATGGTTTTCAACAGTTATATTTACAACATTGTGGAATCAAACGTTTAGAAGGGGTTAATTGAATTTGCATGTAGGAGAATAAAGAAGTCGTTTTTAATGACTATATCCTTCATTGTACTCTATGAATGATAAACATTAGATGAATGGAATCTTAAGTATCAAAAATAGGAATAATCTCGTGTGTTTATCTTTTTTTTAAATATAGAAAACAGACAAACGAATCACGTATTTTTAAAATAAAGACAATTATTGTAATGTCTTAACTAATAGATTGTTACGTAATCTAAAAGAACAAGTAATTGAATAGACACTGAACAATCTCCACCGAATGACGACTGATGGTCTAAAAGAGGAAAAATTTGTAGCTAAGAGACTGAGAGATCAGACTCAGGGCATTCCGTATTGACCTTATGCTTCACCACCTTAAGCATATCTGTAAAGGGCTAACTACCTAAATACTCGCTCTCCTAGTCGCATAGGTATCTCAGTAGCAAAGATATCTCTCAATTTCAAGGAGACCCATCGACATCGTAGAAGGAAAAAAAATGTTAAAATACTCATCAAATCATTTTAAAATGTATGTCTAATTGACTAATTTGATTTTGAATTACAACTAATTAAATTGTAATATTCACTTTCATTATTTCATTTATTTAATTTTCAAATTTAATTTAAATTACACTTGATTATTAATATATTAATGTTAGATATTATTTTCTATAAGTTTAAAATATTTTAATTTAACAAAGTAAACTATTTTAATATATTTATTTTTAATTTTTAGTGTTGGGACTAATTGTAGGATATATAATAAATCTAATTAGTAAAGATAGATTTACTTTAAATTATTTTTATGTATTTATTGCATTCGGTTCGACCGCAGTTGAATTTCCACAAACTTCATGTCAGAATCATTCTCGATTGTGAATCAAAATCCTTCATCTCCATTTTCAGATATCGGAATTATCAAATTCGCAAATTTTTCGTATAAATCCTATGATTAATGCTCATGTTTAGTTCCTTAATTAATAAAAAAAATTAAAATTCTCATAACACTATTTGGCAATATTATAGTATTATATTAAATGTTTAGTAAGTATTATTTTTAAATATAAGTATTATTTTTAAATATTATATGATTTTATGATATAGTAAAAAATCTATTTTTTTTATAATATCGAAAAAAACTATTTTTTAAAATAAAAATATATTTAATGTCTTAAAAATAATTAAAATAATATTAAAAATACGAAACTTATTATGACGCTTATTTTTCGTATTGACACGTCTAAACTTGTGATTCTTGATTCTCAACATCGACGTTTCGCAACGCATTACGCCTTTTAGAACATTATTAATAAATGAATGGAAAATGCAAAAAACTTTGTACTACTACATTTTAGTCATTAGGAAAAAATGAAACTAAAAAAACAAAATGGATGTTGATATTATCAATTAAAAAATGCTAATAGTTTATTTGGTAAGGTACATTGAACTCAATGAAGAAACAATATTTATTTATTTAGTTTTGTATTATAATGTTATCTATTATTTTATTATGTATAAAAGTTCATGATTAAATATAAAATTTAATATAGTATAATAGTACGAAACACAAACTTATACATTTTAATTTAGAATTTAACACTATTCAAGTTAAAATTAATATATCAAAATGTGTAATTATTTATCAATTACATAAACATTACATCATTAATTATTTAATGAACCAAAAAAATTATATATAACTAAGCAAACGTGCATTGCACGTTGCTTAAACCTAGTATATATATATATATAAACAGGCCCATGTTAGGGACGGCGACGGCTATGGACGAAAGAAGTTGATAATTTGATACATAGTAACTCCATCAAGATTCCATTCTACGATAGACTTTTCATCGTATTTGAGTTATTTTTTGTCTTTTTCCTCGAATAGTAAATCCTAGGAAGTATGACGAGGATAATAGGCCGGAAGTTTTGAACTTTGAAATTTCTAACCATGAATTTTATTGACTTGTAGATCAGTTTTTTTTAAGAAACTGGGATTCTAATTCATCAATGATATTGATATTTTTTGAAGAAGATAAATTTTGATAATTCAATAGCGATTTCTTTGTGAACACTTTCTTTTAAATCGAGCTTTTGAGGAACGACCTCATGAAAATGACACAAAGAAGGTACATATTTTTCTGCTTTCTTCTTTTTGGCTTTTTTTGGGGTAGTTGATTTATCAGTCTCAAAATTAATTTCAATTCTATTAAGCTGAAAACAGACAAATTGAAGAACGACATTGGTGTAATTGTTCCGAGTCATAACATTTTTTATATCATTAGCACGAACGAATGAATCATTAGCATGTTCAATCTTTTTGAAAGGAGCTGCAAGAGTTTCTGTATTTTCATGGGAAATAACAATTTCTTCCATCGGAGGATGAATAGATTGAACCATATTACCTGAAGATGTTTTCCAGGCTTTCTTTGAAGACGAAGTATTATGAATAGTTTGTTTTTTTTTAAATTTTTTGAAAACTTTAAAATAAGTTCATTCATAAAAACTAATATCTTCTGGGGATTCATCAAATTCTTCCCTAGTAAGAATCAATTTGTTCTTTTGAAAACGAATTTTTTGATTAAATGTCTAAATTTTTTGACTTCTAGAGTTAGATCAGTCTTGAATTCGTTTCTTCAACCAATCTTTGAAGAAATAACATTGCATTGACGATCAAGTTTATCAGATTGAGGAGGAACCATATTCGATAAAGTAGGAGAAGTAGGATGTTTCGATTCTTCTTCCTTATGAGACGTTTTATTTTGATAAAAAGGTTTTGGGATTTTTGGATTAAAATTTACTCCTTTTAAAGATGAGGTCGAAAACCTAGCTAATTGAAAAGAATCCATTCTAGATTTATCATCAGATCTGGATGAGAAAAGATATTTGAAGAGTATTTGAAGAAGATGGTTTATCAAAGATAACGTTGACACTTCCATTAGAAAAATGAATAATTTGTTCAGAATTTCTCTTAACAAGGGTTGGAATTGGATTTTTTACATTCTCAAAATCTCATTCTAAACATCTTGCTTGAAGATTCCAAGGAATAGGCTTAGGAATCATGATATTGGAATGAAATAGATTGATTTCAACTAAAAGACTTCTGTCTCTCGAAGAGGATCTAAGAACACGACTATTAGTTGAGTGTTTAAGAGCTTATAATATACCATGTATGATATGATCCGAGAGTCGAGCCCGATGAGGACAAGCCCGGAATGAGACCCGTTGATTATCGAAGGAGACTCAATGACACGTTCGAGAGCAAAACGGGTGAAAGGGGCGATGGAATTGCTTGTTCAAGCTATGGTGAAAGAGACGAAGTTTCAGAGTTAACAAGTCAAGGAACAAGTTTCTTGTTGGGTTCGGAAGAAAAAACATCGAAGAAACCAAATGTATCAACTCGATCCAAGCAGCAAATGAGTAGCATTGATGAAAACGAGTATAACTTTCAGCTCGATTGTCGGATTTTCACTCATGAATACATTCCGAAAATGACACGAAATTCTGCACAAGGTCACGTGGATCAATGTATTGTGTAATCAAGAGGTCTTTCAAACACCCTTTTTGATTGATTGCTTGATTAATTTAATTCTTGGTTCAAACTCAAAATCGGAATTATCTTTTGGACTTTCTTGAGATTTTTAATCTCGTTGTGGGTTGCGTAGTGTTCGTTGCTACGTAGTTCTCATCACTATATATTAATGCCAAGGCTCTTGAATGATCATAAACATTGAAGTTTTTGGTTTGAATTCGTAAATTGAGAGCATTCAAGATTACTCCATCTTGAAGGCTTATTGAAAATTTTGGACAACATTTTGAAAATACGGAACCACTTTCGAGGCTAGACTCAAGGTGGATAATAATGAATATTCAAACTTTAAGAGTCCCTTGTCTCTTAAAATTATTAGAACATGAATATTTATTCCAAGTCAAAACAATAGTTTGACAGCTATTTTAACAAGTCCAGTATGAAGATATTGAAATTTCTTTCTATGAGATTGTATGACTTCTTTTGAAAGTAAATTTATAGAAGTAATCTATTCCTTAACACGAATAGTTTGCTCCAAAGTTTTGGTAACATAATTTTAAGTAAAATCAAACTTTCATATCTCATATATGGAACTCTTGTTTACCTTTGGGATGATCCAATTTGAAGTTTTTGTTCAATTTGAGCAATTTGAAGTTATATATATATATATATATATAATTTTGAAGTTTTTGTTCAATTTGAGCAATTTGAAGTTATATATATATATATATATATATAAGGTGTGATTTGTTATTTTAGTAAAGGGTATGTGCGTTCAATTATTTATAATGGCATATTTGTAATTATAACAATGAGGCCGTACGATCCACAAATGAAAAAGTATAACAAATAATTTTGCATTTGATGCTTCAAGATGAGAGGTATTGTCTAGCTCTTCTCTATAATTTATCTATTTATTTGAAAGAAGTAAGTCGAGCTTCTACTTCTCTAACCATTTTCTACAAACCTATCCGATTTTTAAGGAGTAAGCCTAACTTTGTCCTTCTATTTATTCATATACTTGAATGCAAATAGGCCACGATTTTAGTACTATTGGTCAAATTTTTCCATGAAGATTACTTTTGAAAAATTCACTTGTACATCAACTTTTGTACATAAGGGGCTATACCCCCTCATATGGGGGTGGGACCCACTACATAATTTTTTTTTATCTAAGCGGGTCCCACCCCATGTGAGGGGATGTACACCCTGATGTACATTGTGATGTACAAGTAGCAAAGTCGATTGCTTTTAGGTTTGACCTTCATGGGAAAGAGATTTGAAATAGTAATATCGATCCATGAGGGGCCCCTTCTACAACTTTTGTGATGATTTGACTTAGAATTCGAGTTTTATTTGAGAGGTAGGCTCCCATTTTTCTAATAACTTATTTTTTCAAAATTTATTTTCAATTACACATTCTTTTGTAAAATAATTCTACGCGTAAATCGAATTTTTTCTCCTATTTTTAAATTAAACATTATTGAAAAAATTACAATTTCAAAATACATTTCTCTCAAAATATGAAGCTCAAACATGAGCCTAATATTTGTTAGGTAGACTACATGGTGTAGCATGAACAAAAGTTTATGGTTAAACTGTTTTTGTATATTTATTATTATCCAAATTCTTGGAAAAATTATCCGAATATATATGGAAAATACTTTGCTGCTTTATATTAAATTTAGGGTATTTTTCCCCAAAATGAGAGAGATTTCAATTTTTTTCACCTCTTATCTTCCCTCTATCTCACTTTCCCATTGTTTTAATCCCGCCCATAACCCAAATTCGTTTACTTTTGTTGAATATTTACTTAAACGTGCACAACGAAAATTAAATAAATTTCAATGTTCAAAAGTCAGATGACCTTTGTGTTTAGATATAAATATATTTTTTTAGCAATTTCCGTAAGCTGGGATAATTATGAATATCATCTACTACAATCTTAGGATACCACAATTGTTCAAATATCCAATATATATAATAAAATTCTATACAACGAGAACAAATTGGAATTTCACCCTCACTAAAAAATCATGGCTGCCAGTTGAATTCAAAATTCAAATTATAGGGAAAATTGCAGCCATGGTATTAAACATTTCATTCTTTTTACAGACTTTGTCCAAATCTTTCATTTGTGCCACCCAAAGTCCAAATTGACAGAAATCGTTAGTTGACCAATAATTAAATGTTTGATCAATTGCTGACCAATTTTTAAAGGATAAATATGTAATTTCACATTTTTCATAAGAAAAAAATTAAAAGGAAAAGAACATTCCTGCTTCTTCCTCACATTCCCATTCCCGCTCCCGCACTCCATCCCACCCCATACCCAGCCAATGCTTGTAGCTATCTCAACCCACCCAAACGTCCATGGCCACCGATGAAATCACCACAACAAACTTTTCCTTCATAAAGTAAAACTTGCTTACTCAAAATCTGCGATCACAAATATCGATTTACCCTTCAAGATCTATTGTTTGAATTTCAATCGAAGCCTGATAGTTCCGCCTTGTAGTCACTTGCAATCAAGCCATGGAAATTGCTCGAGTCTTTCTTCATTTTGTGGTCTTAGCCATGGAATCGAAATAGGAATTGTAGAAATTGGTTTGTGGGAATTGCAGTGGGAATTGCAAATTTTGAAAGATTTGGTACGTAGGAATTCTTTCTAGCGAAATTGGTTTGTGGAATTAAAATGATAAAATGGGCTTTCCATTTGCTCGTTAATATAAGCTGAAACTGCACGATTACCTAATTTTCACATTCCTTGTGTTTGGGTGGTCGTGATATCGGTTTTGGAGAAGGTACTAGTTATAGGGATAATGGAAGTAGAGATTGGGCTAATGATGGTGGAAATTCGGATGATTCGAAAAGAAAAAATTACATGGGCAAGGCAGATCTGGCCTCCAGTAACATACTAAAAGAAAGAATATACATAAAGAAACCTAGCGGGTAGACGAGACGCCCTGTATCACCTTTCAATTTGCTGTAATCTCTTTCTCATCCCAGAAACCCACCGACCTTCAAAATTAATCTCAAGTATAATTTGAAGAAAAAAAATTCACTTAAATCAAAATGCAGATTATTAGGGGATGTAGGTGATGATGAGGACAACAAGGACGACATCTGCAGACAGTAATGCTACGGGGAAGATAATTTTGGGTTTTCTGAGAAGTTTTTAAATGGTGGAATTTTGCTTCCGCATAGGCTTTTGCTTGGTGGCAGCGGATCGGATGACCACGGTTGGTTACACTTTCGGACCAAACTGAACGTATACAAATCTTCGCCAGGGATGGGAGGAAGGAAGGGGAGAAGACGATGAACAGTAACCTGTGATTTTTTTAATTTAATTTTTTTCATATGAAAAATGTAAATTTACATATTCACTCTTTAAGAATTATTGGTCAACTAATGGTTTCTGTCAATTTGGACTTCGGATGCGAATCATTTAAAGGTTTGGTACCCGGGTGGCACAAATGAAAGGTTTGGACAGAATCTGCAAAAGAAGTGTAAATATATTAATATACAACTAATTAATATATATTTATTATATTATTCTTTCTATATATAATATAGTTTAAATATATATACAATTGAAATACATTACATCCCCCACCCCATCCCATCCCATCCCATCACATCCCATCCCATCCTACCCTCACGGGCCCCATAGATCCACCCTACCCCATCTCACCGATAGAAAAATTACAGAAATTAAAAACCGTTTATGGAGAAACACATCATCCCACCAAACCACCCCACCCATCCTACCTCCACTATATAGAAAATCTTCATAAAAACCGTTTATGGAGAAACACATCATCCCACCAAACCACCCCACCCATCCTACCTCCACTATATAGAAAATCTTCAGAAAATTTAAAACATTTTCTGGAGATTACACCCCACCCAGATTTGTGACCAAATTTATTATTTATTATCAGATCTCGATCAAATTTGTCTAAAATGTGATTATATATGATCGTCTAATTTGTGATTGTATATAAATCAAGTCACTAACATGGGTTATGTGTGACTAATCAATCTTAAATGTAACCGTGATCAAGTCACAATCAACACAGAATTGATCATAGAGGGTCATCACAAACAAATCTGCACATATCGTGTACAAGCACCACAAATCACCACCACGGTCACCTCAAGTGCACCATAACTACCACCTTCAACTCAAATCCACGACAATGAAATCACATCCCCTCTTCATTCTTCATCAATCAATTCACCATTAGTCATAGGCGACTTCAAGGTCAACTTTTTAAAAATTCTATCCACGAGCATAATTTAATTGTACCTTTCGACAAAGAGTTGTAGGATTTCTTGCAATGAAGAATGGCGCATTGAATTCCATCCGTGTGCTATTGTAATAGGGAGCCATCTCTCCGGCTAATTGATGACGTCGACATTTCGACAAGAGCAAAGGCCGATCCGCTTCCAGTAAGATCAGTATCGTCAGCACTACTTGTATCAGTGACGACACAATGTTTGGTCGCTGAGCGTGGTAGTACTACTCCGTCGTGCACAATGACGCTGTAAACGAGATATTGTATGGAGGGAAGGAGAGTGGTGAGGTAGATGGAACGAGTAGGGAAAATATGTAGGCGTCGCCACTCGCATCCAAAGCCAAAGCTACAGCCATGGCCTAAATTTGATCCTTTATTGGTCGAAAAGAAAAGTGATAGAGGCAGTTGGTGGGTGGATAGAGAAGGGTGATAAAGATAGAGAGAAGGTAGAGAGGGTGATGAAGACATGGTTTTTATTAGGACCGTGCTGGGTGTACATGTAGGGGTTCACTGACCTCTCACAAATAGGGGGTCGGTGGGGGTTTTTTTTTTTTTACTTTTTTATTGAGGTGCGCCCCACACCTTGTGAGACATCTGTAAGGGATCAGTGAACCCCTACATTGTACAAAGGGAATTGCCCTTATTTTATTATTATTATTATTATTATTTTAGGATAGAGAAGGTAGATAGAGTGATGAAGGCATGGCTTGGGATGAATTGGAGGTGCGCGAGTGAATCGGTTAGGTTTAATTAAATTCTTTATTAATCATAATTATTAAAACCTAATTACCACATGATTTGTGAAATGAAAACTAACCCTCTTTGCTTTTGAAACTTTGTCTTTAAATATAGGTTTTTAGGTAATTTCTCCTTAATTATAAGTCACTGAACTCTGAAACTTAGAACACATACTTAGGCCATGTTTGGTACGGATTAAAATCAGATTTTAATTTAAGTCAAATAATCAATATTAATCACATCTTTCATGGGTCCCACAACTTTTCAATCACACATTTCAAAAACTTATATCACAATCTACTAAAAATCTAATTTTAATCCATAGTATTCAACTAACCCTAATAAGCCCAATAGACTATTTATCTAATTTATTGACATTGACCCATGATAATGTCTCGTGTAATAATTAAGTCTAATCGAACCCATGACATTATTCTTACACAATTCACAAAATATCTTTAGAAAAATTTACTAATTCTAAACTTGCTTTTAAATCTCTCTTTATTCTCAAAATAATAAATTTTCACTATATTTTTAACACATTGGGTTACAATTTTTTATATTTCATTTTTCCTCCATTGTCGTCATCGTTGTCATCATTTAAAAAAACGATGTTACATCGCTGCCCTCACTTTGTTACTTACACAACAACCGCCACCACTCGTTATACCACTACACCAAAAAAGAGCTTTTGCAGCGGTCAAAAAACGCTGCAAAAACTTTTTACAGCTTTTTCCAAGTTTTGTGGGTCGATGTTGCCATTGAGGGAAGACTTTTTGCAGCGTTTATTCACCATTGCGAAAAAGTCTTTTGTGGCATTTTTTTAACGTTGCGATAGACCCTTTTTGCAGCTTTTTTTAAACGTTGCGGTAGACTCTTCTGCAGCATTTTTCAATGTTGTGGTTAGACCCTTTTGCAACGTTTTTTCAACGTTGCGGTTTACCTTTTGCAGCGTTTTTCCAAAGTTGCCGTAGACTTTTTTTTTTTACAATTTTATATTGTAATTAACCCACAAAAATTGAAAATGACACTTTGTGAACAAATTTTGAAATTACATAAAAATTGATAATTTCATTACAAATTTTTGAATCAATACAACATTAGAATATGAATCAATACAACATTAAATCAATAAAACAAGATTCAATAATTTCACCTAATAAGTCAATCTTAGTACAAAATTAACTTCAACGACTTTGCTGTCAACATTCCCATGCTAATGTCTTCCATCTTCCACCTTAATCCTTCATCGAAATCACGAACATCGAGCAGGGGCTAAACTACCATATGAAAGATAAGAAAACATTAGAGGTAGAAAATAGAAAGTTATCCTTCACTAAAATCACGAACATCGACCATGGGCTAAACTACCATATGAAAGATAAGAAAAACTTAGAGGTTGAAAATAGAAAGTTTCAGCAAACTAAAATTAAACCAAATCAAATCGTAGATAAAAATTATCATTAAAAGTTTTTAAAAGTAAACATATGTAGCTAATTTAAAAGTAAGAACATCTTCATTTGCAATCAATGATCGGATAATCGAGAAATCACTAATAATATCATTAAAAAGATCAGTAGATATTTTTCTATTTAGATTACAATCCATTATGCTTTGTAATTACTATAACTCACATAAATCAATACCTGCTATGAGAGGTAGATGATCAGTTTAAAAGAATATATTAAATCATTTAGACTACCTATGACAATACAACTTGTTGCCAAACAGAACAAACAATATCCTAGATGTTGCTAAAGTTCTCCATGTCCTCTACAAGTATGTGTCATAAAAAATATAGAAGATACGAAATTAAGTGTAACTTGTAATAAAAGCGTTTGAATGAGAAAATATTGTTAAAATTCGGTGATGAATGCAGCTCCCCTTGTCAGGACGTTGAGGGGACAAAAAAAAAACTCCAAGATCATGCAAGATAATTAAGTCCGAAACTACAAATCGACGAAAAGAGTGTTTCAGATCTAGCAAGTGAATTAACCATGATGACAAAAAGAGGACCAGGCAGAGAGTGGTTGGTGTTTAATTGCATGTTTAGACTTCCGTACATGGCTAGAACTAGGCGAAGGAGCCATGTCGAAGAGTTTCTAAAGGTAGCCAAGGAAATACTAACCAGCTATAGAGCCTCTGCCGGAATGACAACTCTTGCTTATGGAGAAACATAGATCTATTCAAGAGCTTATTCAAGTTATAGTTCATTCTTCGATGAACTTTTGAAGCACTACTAGGCGCTGTTTGAATCATTAGAACAGAGTTTCCCAATTCATCTAACAGATGCAAGAACAGCCCTAGATAGTCCTTTTCTAGCACCTTATATGATCTCCCTTTCTTGGTTCCAGGACTGGGAGGAATCAAAAGAATGTTCTGAACTTCAATTAGAAATAGGATTGGAGGGTAGGGAATTGAGCCAAGAAAGCTTAGTTGAAGCTAAATATATGGTGAATGAAAGAGAGAATTCTTACAAGGTGAAGATCAATGGACAGAGAGAAAATGAGATGGTGTTGGAATGGAAGGGCACACCTATGGTAAACGTTTCCACTTGGATGTGAAGAAGAAACTAGAAACCAATAGTGTAGGATAAAATATTAACTCTGTATCTGTAGGAAGTTGTTATATATTCAGATTCTTGGTTTTAGTCCTAGTCTCTTTCTAATTGATCATGTAAAATGTGTTGTACTAACATGAAAAGGAGAACAAATATTCACGATCTACCTTATTTTTTAACAAAAAACAAGCGATGTCAGAATTCAAGGTTTACTGTCCGGTATCATCCAAGCTTCGCAAACAAGCATGCTATAAAGTTGAAAGAGTCATTCAGATTTCCAGTCAAGTTGGAAACTGTCCTGAAAAGGTGGGTAGAACTTCCTGAACATGTCTTTAAAACTTCATGTCCAACAATATAACCAAAATTTCAACAACTGATTTAGACCTCTAGAAATGCAAGTGTAGGCTTAAAGCATGAAGCTTTAGATTGACAATGTCTTGCTGCTCAATAGTAGATGCTGGAACAGGAAGTTGCAAACATGGAAAACCTCGATTATAGTAATTTATTTTCTTAATGGCGTTGAACGAAAAAAAAAAATATCTTTCTTAACTAGAAATACATATGCATTAACCGTATCCCCAGTGGCATTGAGTTTGGAGGAATTGATCTCGACAAATCATGCAAAATCCCATTTGTATGCAATCCTCATCAAAATGCTAGTTGTAAGTACTCTAATGTCATTTAATTGGATCCCTACTAACAATGCTAGTTGTAAGTACTCTAATGTCATTTTAAGTACTCTAATGCCAAGATCAAATATGAGGAGGATTGGCAACGTCAAGGGGTAGCTCAACTTGATTTTATGTAGATATTGTTCCAGATTTGACTTCATTTATCATCTGTGGTTGGGAAGCTCCAATATCTTTGTTTGAAAAATCAGGATTCCCTTCAACCTCATGAACTCGGTCTTTGAGAAGTGAAGTTGGGGTTACATCCTTTAAATCTACGCCCAGGTTCTTAAACAAGACCTGAAAGGCAGAGAAATGTCAGAAATAAACAAGAAATCATATATTTCGGTGGTCGATTGCATAGGCAAAATAGAAATAGATATATATACACATGGATTTCCTCAATATCAAACTTGAGGTTCATTTTTAAATTAGGCATTGTATAAATCTCAGTGAGTAATCCAAGAATACCCATGGTCTGAAGGTTAGGAGATTGATACACAAGACTGTTTTAACATGAATCCAGAACCTGAAGCAAGAGTACATCGTAAATAAAATATGCTGCAGTATTATGACAAGCTACACCAACCATAGAATAAACATACATTGGAGGTAAAAGGAATAACAGCAATCATTAATCCTTTGTCATAAACATGCAAAACATACCAAAAATCATTTACCTTGAATCATCAACTTCACAACATGAGGGGTAGTATTCAACATTATAAAAACATCCCAGAGAAGAGGACCCCCACAAACACTGCATTGACCAATAAGTACACACTACACATGAGAAAATGGAAACCCTCTATAATTAGAGATTTGGGATCTATCTCCCGTGCCCTTAGAACTTGATTTTTTCCAATTGTAATCTTCCCAAGCCAGCTTCCTAAATTTTTCAGCAATGAACGTTCTTCCGAACTTGATTTTATAAATTCTGATCCTAAGAGAACCTGAAAAATGTATGGTCGCGAAATGTGAATACCAATTATAGCTCTGCTATTGGAGAGAATAGTATAGTTATGTGCCCACAGACCTTGCAGTTCTCATAAATGGCTTTTTAAAATGTGTGTGTAATTACCGTCCACCACTAAACATTGGACCAAAAAGGGTTCCATGTACAGGAAAACACAAAATGAATATCCAATAAGCAACTAACGTCTACTAATTTTACACAATCACCACCAAACCATGATATAAAAGTACGAAATTAAAAGAACAACAACTTTACCAATGAATTCGTTTTAGGAACCGAAAGTCACTGATCAAAAAGATTCTCGGCAGTATGAGGATTGGCTTTGATAGCCAAAGGAGACACCTCCTGAAGCTGCAATAGTTCCACCATCTGGGGTTGTGTACTCCTAATCGAGGGCGGCAGCTCCGCCATCCTCTTCTTCCTCCTTGCCACTCTCACAGTAGAGATGATAGAGATGATGGGGAAGAAGAGAGGAGAGACGGAGATGAGAGGGGTGGAAAAGTTAGGGCTTGATCTAATGGGGGGTATTTTTGCAACGTTTACTTTGTGAAATAATCAGAAAAAAATTAAGAAAGCGTTTCACAACGTTTTTTAAATGTTGCGAAAAATAAAAAAATTCACAACACTGAAAAACATTGCAAAAAGGCAGTATTAGCAACGTTCACTTAAAAAATGTTGTCAAATCTCAATTTTGTTAAGCAATGTCAACATTCGTTTATTAGAATGTTGCGATAGATCATTTTAGCGACATTTAACAACCGAATGTTGCCTTTTATGTGTTACAAATGATTTTTTTTGTGTAGTGTACATCATGTTACACTATTGTTGTTGTCGACACAACATATAACACGGTGTTACACCGTCATCACTAGAGCCGCACCATTGTCTCACTACCAGATTTTCACTATAACCAACAAACCGCCATTGGATCATAGCCACCACCACCATCAAATCGATAATCTAAAAATATAAAGAAAAAGATAAAGTAAACACAGCCTATCGACGTCATAAATGACTAGGTCATTTTTGTCAACTTAGAGGACCGACTTTAATGTTCGTGTCGCTGACCTAATTTTGACTTACTATGGAGGTCGACTTAGAGGACCGACTTTAATGATGTTCGTAACATGTCATAAGGTGATTGGGTTAGATAAAGGTGTGACGTCAACTTTGGAGTGAGGGAAATTAGAGTGTAATGATGATATTCCTCAAATGACGGCTGTAGTTGCTTCCTTAAGATAAGTCGAACCGAGTCGGCAGAAGTGTCGGGCTGAGATGAACTAAAGTGAGAGTTCCGCCCTTACATATAACCTTATTCTGAGATTTAAACTCAAATTAAATCGGTTTTAATTAATTTGACGAGCTCTTAAATTGATGAAGGTCAACACAACCGAAAATGGTGGAGAATATTCAACCACCATCGTCTACCCCTTCATCTTCATCTCCTATTCAATAAATCCCACTCCACTAACTTATCCATCAACACCTATTTGAACCACGACACACCATTAACACTTACCACTATTCAAAAAGCACCACCAAGGAACAAGATAATACACCATCATGTTGCCTATCTCCACCATAAACAACCACCACCATTGCACCACCATTCAGTCAAATCCTCGCACCACTACAAAAATAATTTCAAAAATCAAAACAAAGTCCATTTGGATTAAGCTATATGATTTTCTGCAAATCAAATTCACTGTCACCTTGGCGGTAAAAGGAGGCAGTGATGGTAAAAGGAGGCAGTGACGATGGAAAGGAATATGTGGTAATAGTTCTGTGGTGATCGTTGCATTGTTGTGGTTGCATGTGGTCGATGGTCTGTGGTTAGGGATGTCAACGAGTCGAGACGAAAAAAAAGTTCGAGCTTTTTTGTTCCGAGCTTTTTTTGGCCCGAGCCGAGCCCGGTCAAAAAAAATAAGGCTCGGCCCTAGCCGGGCCGGCTCGATTTTTTTATTTTTTTTAATGTCAAATCTACATTTTTTACTTAAAAAATTTAAAATTTGTACGGTTTATACGTATTATAAATTAAAGAAAAAAGCTCGGGCTCAACTCGAGCTTTTTTGGCCCCGAGCCGAGCCGAGTTGAGCAAAGCCTGGCCAAAAAAATGAGGCTTGGCCCGAGCCTTGGCTCGTTGTAATCGAGCCCGAGCCGGGCCAGACTCGAGCTTTTTTCGAGCCGAGCCCGAGCCGTCCAAGCCAACGAGCTTTTTTGTCATCCCTATCTGTGGTGGTTGATTGCAGTGGTGATCCCAACACAAAAGTTCAGCATGGACCGATCGAATGTTGATCCTTAACCGTCGACAATCAGTGATCCTAAGAGAGATATCGTTTATTAATATTTAATTAAATAATATTAAATTTTTTTCAATATATATGTGTGTGTGTGATTCAATACAACCTAAAATCATCTCGTAAGTATGACATCTTAACATCATATATGATATTAGGATCATATGACTCAATGGAGGGACGCTTCCTTGGATCGGAAACAAGATCATTCACATTAAATTGAGTTTGGGACTTCTTTGTGTTATTTAACAATTCACGTGCTCCTCTAGAAGTAGTGACGAGACTAGATGCACAACTAGAAGTAGAAGAATTAGTTATGGACTTCCGTTTCGATTGAAAGAATTGTTCCATAATCTGTAAAAAAATCATTTCAATTAAAACGATATCAATCTAATAAGTAATAAATAGTTAAAACTTAAAATTACTCCAACAATCCAACACTCGTTACACTCCAACCAGTCCGACTACAAACAACATCTTGACTAATCCCAAATTCATCCATACTTTTCAATTTTCACTAATCCCTACTTAGTAATCACTACTCACTAGTTACTAGTGTAGTAGTGTAGAATATAATTCACAAATTGAAAATCAACTCATATTTCTTTCCTCATAGAACTGTAAAAGGCCAAAGACGAGCTAGCTTACCACAAATGGGTGAAAAACTGAAAACTGAAATGCTAATCTTCTTAATTTTTGTTGTTTTCTTCAAATTCATAAATGTATTCACAAAAAAAAGAAAAGAAAAGAAAAGAACTGAAACAGAAATGAAAAGCAGAGAAGAAAGGGCCAAAACTAAAAAAGAGGTCCAAACTTTTTTAAATACCAAACTCTCTCTACCCAAAACAAAAGGGCCAAACTAAAAAAAAGGTCCAAACTGAAAATATGGTCTTCTTCCCATCTTCTCTCTGCAACAACACTTGACGCCCTACAGTATTGAAGATTTCGATGAATCTAGCACTGGCGGTCGCTCCTCCTCGTCGAGTGCTGGGTCCGCCCCCGGTTGATTGATGGTGGTGTGAGAGTGTGTTCATTTTTAGTTTATTTTTTGTTGCATGTGTTTGTATTTTAAAAGGAAAAAGAAAAAAATATTGTTGAATTTAAAAGTACTGCTATAATTGGAATTTTAAAAGTAAAGAAAGTAAATGGCATTTCCTATTTTTTAATTTCAATTGGGGTTTTACAATTCAATCAAATTCCTTTTTTTTTTTTTTTTTATTTGTGTAAGTTTGAATTATTTAGACATTCTCGTCAAATATTGGGAAGACAAATGAACTCGAGTGTCTTAAGTTATACAACGGAGGGACAATATAACATAATTTGATTTTGTCATCTTGAAAGTTCAAAACTTTCTCGCATTTTCTCCCATGTCAAGCTCTTGTTTACTCCTTTTTGGGACATTTGTATACACATTTATTATAAAGTATTTCCAATGTATAAAAAATATATTAATGCAATTTAGAACAGTTAAGTGTTTAATACTGGTCAAAATGACAATACTTGTATCATTAAATTATATATTCAATTAAATATAATAATTTATTATGTATTTTTGTTAGAATATATGATATGCTGACACTTAAATTAATGTTAACATCGTTACTGCTTGATAACATTTTTGAAAAGAAAAGTTATAAACTCAACTTCGAAATTTATTTGTGTTTTTTGTTCATCATCTATTTTCGTTTTCATTTTGCTTAAAGATTCTTGAATCTGAATATAAGTGCATCGAAAGGGGAGACATTGCACATGTAGGGCCATGTGACAGGGCACTCTGGTGATAGTGCAGAAAAAGAAGGGCCACATTTAACAAAGAGATAACAATGACCATTCCCCCGATTCAATACATTGTACCACTTATAACGTCACACATCCCAAAGGGCGAGAAATATTTCAAATTTTTTTTTTTTTTTTTTTTTTTCGAAACGCGTAGTGACTATCCGTGAGTGCGTAAAGAACTAGAAACATTTCAAGATTTTATACATGCAAAACAAGTAACATGATCGTTTACTTAAATTACGATATCTTAAACTTTTAGCCCTTGTTTGATGCACATTAAAATGAGAAGAATACATTTTTTTGGGTGATGTGATGGTGAATATGTGGTTGAAAAAGAAGAAAAAATTATTGATGTGATGAAAAATATTATTTTATTAAAAAATGTGCAGTTGAAAATGAGTAGAAGAATGTGAATAAATTTTTTAATGTAACTCAAAAATGGGTTAATTATTCAAATTACAATATTTTGGGCATCCACTCGATCCACCACCCACTCTATTACTTTCTCTTGCTCATACAATGTACGAGGTATCGCGACTTCATGGATTCATGATCCAAAATGTCTAGATTTAAGACCCTGTTTGAAACCCATTTTGTGTAGAATAGAAATTTTGGAATAGTGATTGATGTGAAAATGTGTGGTGGAAAAGTGATGAATTTTTTTTGATTTGTGTGTAATGTTATTTTATTTGGAGAATGTGTGGTTGAAATGAAGAATGAGAATGAGAAAGAAAGAGAAAGAGAAATTAATGGGTGTCAAACGGGGGCTTAATTGAACTGTCCATCCATGTTCGTATATAAAATCGTTAACACTAAAGTATTTGTCCCGAACAACACATAGAATCATTGATGGAAATTGAAAAGGAAAAATTAGAGCTGAGCTCTCAAGGCTTTGAAAAATATTCGTGCATGCTTTATGCACACTCACCAACACATAAATGCAATTGTTTAGTGAGAGTACTCTGTTTCTTATATTTTGTACGAGTAAGTGAACAAATGTCATTAAGACTTCAAAAGAACATAAAGTGATGTAATTATCTTTAAGCTACAGTAAATCTACTTTTAATTTCAATTAGATTGAAAGTAATGAATTGGAGATAAATGAATAGTATTTATTGACTCTCGAAATGTGAATAAAAAGTGATCTGAGTATCTATAACAATTTATAAATCGAGCTAAACTTAGGCTAAATCTTTCGATCATATTGTGAAATTTTATTGAGAAAATTCTACTAGAGGTCTTCAACTATGCAAATTGTAACAATCTTGTCTCTAGCTTAATCTTTTTACTAGAGGGGTTTCCTACCTCGTAGGTTCGTGATGAATTAATTTTGAGTGATGGTATATATCTACTTTAAAGATGGCAAAAAAACCCGCCTCAAATGGGGTGAAAAAAACCTCCCCGATGGGTTGGCGGGGCGGGGCGCTAGTTAAAAAAAATATAAAAAATTGAACATTGTTTGTTTTCATTGCTTGGTTTGGATATTGATGTAATTATTTTAAGTATTGTTTGCTTCGAATTATAAAATTTTGAATTTGTATTTAATTAGAAAAAAAAAATCTAAATGGGGCATTAAACGGGGCAAGGCTCCACCCCGCCCCCGCCCCCGCCCCCGCCCCGCTTTGACGGGGCGGGGCGGGGACAAGGTCCCGTCCCGAATCCGCCCTATTTGCCATCACTAATCTACTTTATTATTGATAAAAAGAGTTACTTGAGCGTGTCTTATATTTGACCAGTGAAACGTTTGAATAATTATTTTTAACTAGTTCGAGAGTTGAAGAAATTTTCTTATATCATTTCTCCATTCTTCCCTATAATTGAGATCTCTCAATCGTTTTATATAATTGTTCATTCTTCTAGACACTTACTTATCTTAAATTTCTCTCCTTTTTACTTTGTAATCGACATGGGATAAAGTTGATTCCCTTAAATATAGGATTTGACATGGGATAAAGTTAATTCCCTTAAATATAGGATTTGACTACACATCCTAATGTAAGAAGAAGAAGAAGAAGAAGAACAAACCCTACAATGCCTTCATGCCCCCATCAAATAAAGCATGGAGTGCGACAACACGAAATGCAGTAATTATTTCTTTTTATTTTACCTCTTAAAAAATAATACATGTTCAAGTTATGTTCCGATAATCAAGTTGATAGAAATCATGCATTAGAGACTAAATCATGCATTAGAGGCTAACTTGCGATAAATTTGAAACATAAAAATGGTGCAACTTACCAGAATATAGTTTGAAGGTCAAATTTTTACAACTCGCACAAATTTGAGACAGGTATAACTTTTGCTACTCCGTTATATTATACAATATAATAATTGTTTGGATTTATATATCTACTATGCTCGAAGGATTTTTCATTTTTGGACTAAAAGCCATGCATTATCTCTTGGCGCCATACCATGAAGGATGGTTCTAAATGTTAGATTTTCAACCTCTATTCCATCGCTTTCAGACTAAAGCCAATTTTGCATCAAAGTCCAAGGTCTAAAGCAAAAGATATGGTGGGTTGGGGGGACCAAATGGGGTATGGACCAAGCAAGGATTTTTCGTTTACCAATGGAAGGTTTTGGATATGAAATTATGTATCTTTTTCACTTGTTAAATTATTTTGCCTGAAAAAGGGAAAAGAAAAAAAGAATTAACGAAACATGTTTATACATACTTGTTGAAAAACGCAAGTTCGACTCTAACAATACCTAGAGGGGGGGTGAATAGGTATTTAATACGGAATTAAAAAAAAATATGAATTAAACAGCAACAGTCACTTTTAATTCTTATCTAGATGGTTAATCAAACAATCCAATTTATCCTATGTTGAATTACCGCAATTTGAATTTAATAAACAGTAAACTATAAAGCAGTAAAGAACACAAGAGGTGTTCACGGAGAAACCCAACTGGAAAAAACTTCGAACACTTTGCCAGTCAATCCACTATAAACGATTCAACACTTACAGCCCACCAGACTAGACGACGACACGAACAATCTAATTTCCTGACTGTAGTTTCAACAGCTCCCCTGAATCCTGTGCTTCCCTACACCAATTCCGGCTGTAATAACCAACTCTCTCCTGTAGCAGCCCCTAGCTTGGTAGAATTGTCTATCTCCTGTGGATCACGAAGAACAATCTGTTCTTCACATACTGGAACTCTAATCGCCTTTCTTGATCTTCAGCACTCTTTGACAGATATGTAGGAAGTTGGTTTCTGGTATTTGGATATTGGGTTCAATGTTTTTTCTGACCAAAACACTCAAGCAAGATGAAGGTTGAAAGATGTAATCAACAGATCTCTCACATATAAAGTTCTCTCAATTATCAACCTTAAGAATCTCGTTTTGAACGTGTTCTAATATTTACAGATAGGTCAAGAAAATCATGGACCAAGGAAAAAACCTTTAAAACGCGAAAATAATATTTCTCGTATAAAGCGTCGCTCGAGCGAGAGGCCAGCGATGGTTGAGCGACAGGGTGTCGCTCGAGCGAAGGAGGGGCGACGGTCCAGCGACAATGTTTCTGCTTTTGAAGCTCGAGCCATAACCTGGCAACAGTCCAGCGAAAATCCACGTTGTTTTCTCATTTGTTCCAAACTCGAAACCCTAGACCTATTTAACTAACTTTTGACATATTTGCACATTACTACTTGAACTTTCATCAACTATCAATTTAAGTCCTATTGTCTACACAATAAGCCAATTATAAAATCAACTAAAACCTAACACTTGTCATTAAGAAAAAGGTATTCCAATTAGGATAATTCTAGTGGTACATTGGGGCATACATCAAGGTGTCCATAATGGACACCTTGCGGCCCCCTATTGGAGGGAGTGCCGGTCCCACAAGCACTCCCTCCAATAAGGGGCCGCAAGGTGTCCATTATGGACACCTTGATGTATGCCCCAATGTACAAGAAGCACAACCCTTCCAATTATAACCATGCTGGATGTACATCAAAGTGTACACTCCGTCATGTGTCAAGCTACCATTTGACAATTTTAAAAAGAAATTCACCAGTCATATCTAAGCCTCCGATTGCCCCTTCATAAGGTGGCAAACTCGCAAATTGAGTTTTTGTTTTTGTAGAGAAATAGGTGTTTCTGTTGAATGTAAGATGCGGCGATATTTTGAGGTCAACAATTTAAGCCACGGTTTGACTCCTTTTAAAAAAATAATAATTTATTTCTCATATTCATATTCAACCACACATTAAAATATTTTGCACATAAATTCAAAAAAAAAATTCACCTTTTAACCATAGATTTTTTTTTAATCATTATCCAAAACATTATTTTCACACAATAATGACAATCAAATAGAGGCTAAATATATTTTAAGGAATATCAATGGGGATGGGACTTCATACCCTGTCCCATCCCTTCTCCATCCTCGCACATATGAGGGTCGGGTAGGATTAACCCCCATCTCCTCTTTCTTCTTTGGTTCTAATAGTGGCGTGTATGGCCAAAATATAAAAGTTAAATACGATTGGTCTAGACTCTAGAGTAAGGACCTCGATCCATTCCATCTCACAAAACCGATTAAGCAGGGCGTCCCATTGTTATCCTTATGTATTTTTTAAGTAGAAAAATGATATCCAAATACAGTATGGAAACACACAATGATCATAAATTCTAATTTGGTCTATTTAAAATATCGACACTATACTTAGGTGTTTAAAAACAACATTGAATTTAGGTTCTTGTCAATATTTTGTCCAGAGGTTTTAAGGCAAATTCATTGTTTTTCGCTCGTCTTTCATGCGTGCCTATATGAATTGCACGAGTCATTAGACATGTTTTCATTTACATTACACGACATTTTACGTGTTTGACAAAAAAAAAAAAATGGAGATTTTAAGCTGATAGATCCCATTAAATGTGTTGTTAAAAATAAATAAAAATTGTGGGTTTAAAGAAAAGTGATTAAAAATGAAATTTGATAAACTTAAAATCTGAAAAAAAAAATCTTTACCAAACAAGGGCTTGATAAAAAAATAATTGTAGATTTTTGTGTTTAAAAAACTCGTTGTGCAAGTCTATCATCAACTAATCCAAGATTAGTTGATGATTAATTTTCTTTTTGAAATGTTGGACACCAAATCATAATTAGTTCAATTAGTTGAGTACCAATGCAAATTTTTTCCTTATAAATACTCAAAATGATTATAGAAAATTAATTGATGAAATAATGACTTACTATTTATACCAATTTTCATAGCATTACTCTTTTTGGTGCAACCATTAGAACTATACTTGGGAAATAACCACATTTAAACCAAATGCTCAATGACCATTTTTAAGAATGTTTATCATCAATGATTTTCCAAGAAAAAAAATATTTACAACATATTTGGGAAACATTGATGAAGTAATAAAATCATCAAAGTATCTTATTTGTTATGGTATCTACCTCAATTTAACGTAAACACATTTGGCATAAGCGAGATCGATTTTGACTCTCCGAGGACTTTATTATTTCTTGAACATGATAATAATAATGACTCTTACTAATTTGGAAAAAATAAAATGTAAGTGTCTTAAAACATGTTTGAAATGTATTTATAATCAATTTAAATTATGGGTGTGTTTGGTGTAGATTCAAATCAGATTTTAAGTGGATTGTGATAGAAGTTTTTGAAATGTGTGGTTGAAAAAAATGTGATACCCATGAAAGATGTGATTGATATTGATTGTTTGACTTTGACTTAAATTAAAATCTGATTAAAATTTGGCACAAACAAACCCTATAAATAGACAAAAATCACTTATAGTACGGATAAGAGTAATTTGAATATTTATAAAAAAAAGGTTAATAAACATTAGCCAAACACACACGGACGCATGGATAAAGCAACAGACCCCCACCAATAGAGGGGCGCCACATGTCATAGTCAACATTTCAAAAGAATAAGGAAAAAAAGTTACACTTTGTTCAAAATCTTGGTTGGCTAGTTTTGGCCTCTGGACTGGATGACAACGTCATTAATGATTCTGTAATCAGACTCGCAGTTCACAGAGACCCCACACCAACCCACCTTACTCTCATGTACATACAGTATACATACAAGTGATATATAAAGAAACAAGCAACAAATACAATAGAGCATTTTCAGCACGTAGCCATGGTGGATGAAGAATTCTGAAAAAAAGTTATTTTCTTTCGAGATATTGATAATGTTGGTGGAGAGTTGCTGAAGATTTGAGCTGAAAAGATAAAAACTGGTATTTTTCTTTATTCCGGTTCTAATTTTCGAGAACCATTTGCACTCTTTTTATTCTTTCATTTTTTAATTTTTCTACCTTCACCGGTAAAACCTGATTTGGCTGAAGAAAATCGGAAAAAAAATTGTGGGATTTTCATTTCAGATTTGAAGATCTCGTTTTCTTGATTTTTGCCTTCATATCTATCAAAAATGTTTGCAAACATACACAGATATTTGTGTGTGTTGGTCAATTCTTAATTATGTTACTTTGTAAAATGTAATAATTTTAAAGTTGGTGTCTTTTTGTTTGGATCAAGTGTTGAAGGTTTTCTTTTTGTAATTATGTTTTCATTATCTTTTTTCTTTTATCTTTTTGAGAAAATCGACAAAATGTTTGGCGCTTTAGTGCTTTGTGGTGTATTTTCAGTTGGAATCAAAAGTGACTATGGTTCATTTCTTTTTAAGCTTTACAAGAAGTAACTTTAGCTTCAAGTACTAATTTATTTATTTATTTTCTGAATTTTTAATTTCAAGAATTCTGTGTTTACTTCCATAGATCTCTCCACGAGGCACATGGTGATGAAAAACTGTTGACCAAAATTTCCTTTTTGCCCTATCTTGTACGTTTTGTGGTCACCCCTTCATTTTGAAGTCTTATTGATGTATATCCTTAAAGAAAGTCAACTTCAAGAATTGCTAATTGATCTCATTCTCAGCATTTTTAACATGTATTAATGCTAATTTTTGGTTGGTGGGCTTTTTATTGAAAGTGACTCATTTTCTTGTCTCCATTTTGCACCAGTCTATCTGTAAATTATTGCCAGTATGAATACTTTTATAGGTGGGTCTGATATAATGATTCTGTTGAACTCATTCTTAAAGACAAAGCTGAGATTTTGATTGGATTAATATAATGCTTTTTTCCACGGCTAGATCTGTTTGCATGCACTAAACAATTGTTTCGTTAATTTAAAATTCTGCTCTAGTCTGTTTTTAGTTCTTCAGGAAACACTAAGCACTTCATTATTCGATGTAAGTGTTGATCACCATGCACGTTGAAATGATTAGCTGAATAGCTTTGTTTTAGGTGGTACTAACTTATAGTGGTTCTCCTTCCCTCCAGCCAAATCTTAGTCGTTCTCAAGGTTCTGGAGCTTCTCTGTGTTTAGTTTTTTCAAATTCGATACTCAAGCTTCCAAGGATCTTTCGCTCGAAGGGTAAGTGACTTAGAACCTTAACGTGTAATTTTGGTGGATTATATTTGCAGTGATTTAAACTGGTTTAAGTTTTGTTCTGGACATAACATCCATTTTGTTAAAGAATCATTTTATTTGTTAGCATAAACTGATTTCATATGTGTAGTCCCCCTGAAATTTCTTTAGATTATTATCTTCTTTAAACTAAGTCAGATTTCTTCTATATGCAAGTACTTTTACATGATTTACTGAACTATATATGTAAGATGCTGTCTTTGAACCTCATACATGGTCTATACCCCAGATTGTGTTCCCAGTCTTTAACTAATTTCTGTGAGGAGACAAAGAAATTAGTATTATTTGCAGCTATTGAAATCCTTTCCCATTTTCATGTTTTGCTTCTTTAAAATAGAACTTTTGCTGGTTGTGATTCATTATGCCCAATCTATCCCTTCTTCCCTCTCCTTATGATAAACACATAACTCAGATATTTCAGTAACATGTATAATTCTGATTCTTGATTTAGATCTGGTACTACTATTTTCTGATGTTGACATATAAGTGTGCATTTATCTGCACGTTCTCTCTTTTGCTTTCAGATGAAATTCCTATGGTTTGAGTGGCATTTCTGGCATTACGGTTTTATTTCTGCAGAGTAGCTGTGTAACTGTTGAGTTTGAATTTTGAATTTATTTTGTTCTCTTTCTTTCTCTGTCTTTGTTACTAGGTTTTGGTGACTCGTCTTTGTTTTTGGTGTTGACATATTCTTGATAACCCGACCCACCAAAATGACTCTGGGCAACCTGAAGCTAGGAGTAGATGTCGTAGGTGCTCATAACCTCTTACCTAAAGATGGACAGGGCTCATCCAGTGCTTTTGTGGAGCTTTATTTTGATGGTCAGAGGTACCGCACCACAATCAAGGAAAAGGATCTCAATCCTGTGTGGAATGAAAGCTTCTACTTCAACATATCGGATCCTTCCATCCTTCATGCTCTTGCCCTTGATGCATACATCTACAATAATATCAAGGCGACTCAAGGTAGGTCCTTCCTTGGAAAGGTCAGCATCAACGGGACTTCCTTCGTACCCTATTCTGATGCTGTTGTTCTGCACTATCCTCTAGAGAAGCGTGGTATTTTCTCACGTGTTCGAGGAGAGCTCGGCCTCAAGGTTTATATCACTGATGATCCATCAATAAAGTCATCTATCCCTGTTTCTACAGCTGAGGAAACTCAATTAAACCTGGAATCAGTTCACGTTCCAGTTTCAAACACTGTTTCTCATGTCAAAGGAGAGGCAAGGCACACATTCCACCATCTCCCAAACCCCAATAGTTCCCAACAACAGGATCACTCTCCTGCTGCTGCAGTGCCTCATCATGTAACTAAATACAGGGTTGATGAAATGAAGGCTGCTGAACCACAGCCTCTGAAGCTTGTCCGGATGCACTCAGCATCGTCAGCACAACCAGTTGACTATGCCCTTAAAGAAACAAGTCCGTTCCTTGGAGGGGGACGAGTTGTTGGGGGGCGTGTTGTTCGTACTGATAGGACAGGTGGAGGTACCTATGATCTTGTTGAAAAAATGCACTTCCTTTTTGTTAGAGTTGTTAAGGCTCGTGAGCTTCCTGCAATGGATGTTACTGGGAGTCTAGATCCATACGTGGAGGTGAAAATCGGAAATTATAAAGGAGTTACCAAGCATATTGAGAAGCAGCAAAACCCATTCTGGAATGTAGTGTTTGCATTCTCAAAGGAGCGGATGCAAGCCTCTGTACTTGAAGTTGTTGTCAAGGACAAAGATCTTGTCAAAGACGATTATGTCGGTTTTGTCAGATTTGACCTCAATGAGATTCCAATGCGTGTTCCACCAGATAGTCCCCTGGCTCCAGAATGGTACCGGCTTGAAGACAAAAAGGGAGAGAAGATAAAGGGAGAGTTAATGCTTGCAGTCTGGATTGGCACTCAAGCAGACGAGGCTTTTCCTGATGCATGGCACTCTGATGCAGCTACACCTATTGACAGCACTGCTGCTGCATCTTCTCTAATACGTTCAAAAGTCTATCATGCACCACGCTTGTGGTATGTACGTGTTAATGTTGTTGAAGCTCAGGACTTGGTATCAACCGAGAAAACTCGTTTCCCTGATGCCTATGTGAAGGCACAGATAGGAAACCAAGTTTTGAGAACGAAGCCAGTTCAGGCTCGGAATTTTAACCCCTTATGGAATGAGGATCTATATTTTGTGGCTGCAGAACCTTTTGAAGACCATCTCATTCTTACAGTTGAGGATCGTGTAGCACCTGGTAAAGATGAGATAATTGGGAGGGCCATTATACCATTGAGCATGGTAGAGAAGCGTGCAGATGATCGCATTATTCATTCTCGTTGGTTTAACCTAGAGAAGCCAGTTGCTGTGGATATTGATCAGCTGAAGAAAGATAAATTCTCTAGCAAGCTTCATCTCCGACTCTGTTTAGATGGAGGGTACCATGTT
This sequence comes from Fraxinus excelsior, assembly GCA_019097785.1. NCBI lineage: Eukaryota > Viridiplantae > Streptophyta > Magnoliopsida > Lamiales > Oleaceae > Fraxinus > Fraxinus excelsior. The sequence continues at coordinate 26,536,340 of CM032640.1, read as the reverse complement.
CTTGATGAATCGACTCATTATAGCAGTGATCTTCGCCCCACGGCTAAACAGCTTTGGAAGCCACCCATTGGGATTCTGGAACTTGGTGTTTTAAATGCTGTGGGCCTTCACCCCATGAAAACACGAGATGGCAAAGGCACGTCAGATACGTATTGTGTAGCTAAGTATGGTCACAAGTGGGTCCGAACTCGTACAATTGTTGACAATCTATTCCCCAAGTACAATGAGCAATACATTTGGGAAGTTTTTGATCCAGCAACAGTCCTCACAGTTGGCGTTTTTGACAACAGCCAGCTGGGTGATAAAGGTTCCAATGGTAACAAGGACCTAAAGATTGGCAAAGTTCGAATTCGAATTTCGACTCTTGAAACTGGTCGTATTTATACACATTCTTATCCATTACTGGTTCTTCACCCTACTGGTGTTAAGAAGATGGGAGAGCTACATTTGGCAATACGCTTCACTTGCATATCTTTCGTTAACATGCTCTATATGTACTCACGACCTCTGTTGCCGAAGATGCACTATGTAAGGCCGTTCACTGTGATGCAGTTAGACATGCTACGACACCAGGCTGTCAACATAGTGGCAACTAGGCTGGGTCGGGCAGAGCCACCACTCAGAAAGGAGGTTGTAGAATACATGTCCGATGTAGACTCACATCTTTGGAGCATGCGTCGAAGCAAGGCCAACTTTTTCCGGCTGATGTCAGTCTTCTCTGGATTATTTGCTGTAGGGAAATGGCTTGGCGATATCTGCATGTGGAAAAACCCAGTGACAACGGTGCTAGTGCACTTGCTATTTCTTATGCTTGCTTTCTTCCCAGAACTGATTTTGCCAACATTTTTTCTTTACATGTTTCTTATTGGAATATGGAATTTCCGATACCGCCCTAGGTATCCTCCCCACATGAACACAAAGATCTCACAGGCTGAGGCGGTACACCCAGATGAACTGGACGAAGAGTTTGACACATTCCCAACAAGTCGGAATCCGGATGTTGTTCGAATGAGATATGATCGATTAAGAAGTGTGGCAGGACGAATTCAGACTGTGGTGGGCGACATTGCAACTCAGGGAGAACGTGTCCAGTCGCTGTTAAGCTGGAGAGACCCCCGAGCTACAGCCCTCTTTATCACTTTCTGTCTTATAGCAGCTGTAGTGTTGTATGTGACACCTTGTCAGGCAATATTAGCCTTGGCAGGCTTATACATGATGCGGCATCCAAGATTTCGATATCGACTGCCTTCGGTGCCTGTCAATTTCTTCCGCCGGCTTCCTGCTAGGACAGATAGTATGTTGTAGGTTACAATGTACTTAATGTTTTCCCCTAGTCAAAATCTGGATTGGTTTGATTAACTTGTTTCATGACACAGTTTTAACTGTTTTTGCATGCATCTAATGTATTCTACTTAAGTGCTTATCGAAACTTTTATTGATAATATATGTAGAATTTTAAATAAAACTTGTGGGAACGTACCATTTGCATTTTTGTGTGTTACGATAAGCCTTATGATCTGAACAAATATTTTGACCAGGTTATGTAATGTATGCAATATAGCCTATGTTTGGCATAGTGATGGCAAATTGGCCAAGCTACTGGCAGACTTTGGCTAGTTTTAAGACGGGCCATGGGTCAAGCTGAGCCGAGCTCACCATTTTTTTCACTAGTTGAGTGGGCTCGGCATGCGAGGCGACAAGCTGAGCTCGGGCTCGTACTAGGCCCATTGACACTCAATTTATCTTATGCTTATAAATATTTAAGTTATTTTTTATTCACACATTTCGAGGAATTTACAAGCGATATTCACTTATCCATTTTTTGTTTCCAAACATTTATAATTTAAATCATTTATAAACACTTCACAAACATGCCGTCATAGGAGATGGAGAATTAAGGTTCAATTTGGTAGGGTTTTGCTTCTTGTCGAAGAATTTTTTGGGAAGTTGTTTTGGGTCAGCTTTCTTTGAAATTTCTTCTAAACAAATTCAAAAGCAAGTTCTTAGTCTTAAAAACAATTTTTGACTTGATTTGGGTCCTAATTCACGAATCAAAGTTTGAAATAAGACTCTTTTCTTGTTAGCACTTGTATCGTGTACTGGTTAAGATTTTAGTCGACTTCTTTAATTATTTTCGATATTATCCAATGCAAGTTAACATGTCATTAGTGAATCAACTGATAAATTCCTCGTAGAATTGTTCGATACCGATCCGATGTTACACTTCTTTTCACCATAAAAATGAGATCAGTGCTGGTTTGACACCAAAATGGGTCAAAATTACGACACTGGTCAAAGATTATGAGCTGGTTTCTAGTTGGAAATGCTTGGAAATTGATGGGGATTGAATATAAATATTGTCTCAGGTCTTCGTATTGAATATTTTGATCTTCTGTCTAGGAAGATGCATCCTACTATATGATAATAATGGTAATGGAATGAGGGGAAATCTTTTCTCAGTAATTTGGTAGAATGTACTCATAATATATACATCTAAATTGAAACAAAATGCGCTATAATCAGCAGCTATACATAGAAAGATTTGAAATTAGAATCAGCTACACATGGAAAGCTTAAATCACATAATACTCTCCTTCAAGTTAGAGAATGGAGATATGTAATGCCCAACTTGTGAGCAAAATGAATGAACAGGTCTCGACCAAGAGCTTTGGTGAAGATATCAACTACTTGTTGAGACGAAGAAACATGTATCAGGCAAAGGAGATCTTATTAGTATTTTTCATGAACTATGTGACAATCAATATCAATATGTTTGGTTCCCCTTCTTCCGTTCAATTACCAAATGGTGCATATGTTCCTGTGCATCACGTTAATGACACGGTAATTTCCCCTACTATTCATTTACGCAATGTTCTTTTCGTTCCTCAATTTTCCTTTAATCTCCTATAAACTCACACAAAGTTTAAATCATGTTTTGTTTTCTTCCTTCTATATTTTTTAGGACCTCAAACCAAAGACGCTGATTGAAGTGGGAGAGGAGAAAGATGGCCTCTACTACTTCAAGCATGTTGCTGCCTAAACGCTACTACTTGACCCTCATTTAGTACATGGCACCAACGACTTGGTCATCCATCTCCTTCTAGTTTTCCAAAATCTAATCCTATTGAAAATAAATTACACCATTGAAATGCTTATGTCAAGGGCAAACAAACTCGACTTCCTTTTCCTTTAGTTCCGAATAAAAGCTCTAATACAATGATAATAATGGTAATGGAATGAGGGAAAATCTTTTCTCATTAATTTGGTAGAACGTACACTCAAAATATATACATCTAAATGGAATCAAAATGAGCTATAATCAAGTATCTATACCTAGATTTGAAATTAGAATCAGCTCTACATGGAAAGCTTAAATAACGTAATAAGTGTGTTTTGCACACTTATTTTGGTTCATAAACATGGATGCTTGTCAATAAATATGTGAATATCACTTAATTCTATGTAATTTTTGTTTTGTAAGCTAAAAATGATGAACGTGGTGAAATTTCGGAAAAACAAGCAAAAAATGACTAAAATGAAGCAAAATCACGATTTGAGGACCCAAGTACAAATACTGAAAGGTGTGTCGGTCTCACGATAAAGATTTGAGAGCATTGGATATCAATTGGATGAGGAAAGAAGCCAAATGGATGAAATATAGTCGAAGTACTATCACATATCAACTTCCAGCCGAAAAAGTTATGCTTCGAATTTTTAGTCTTACATTGAGACTCGTTTTTGGCATAGAAGACGTTTGAATTTGAAGATTTATATCTTTGGAAGATCTTTAGCCCTTGAAGTAAGCTTTCCAATTCATTTTGAATCACCTCAATCTGATATCAGGAGAGAAAAATATGACAAAAATACTAAAAACTATCCGGTGGGAAAAAAATATAACCATGTGGCCACATGGTATAACTTCCATGCGGTCGCATGGGAGTGTACAAGGACCTCAAGTGGCTCATCTTTATGAACCATGCGGTCTCATGGCTCATAATCATGCGACCGCATGGTTTGTCTTCCGAGGAGAGAAACTTTTGGTTTCCTTTTTCAATTCAAACACCTTTGGAAACAAATCGTGGGATGGTATTTAAGCCCTAAAATCGTCCATAGTAAGAGGGAGAGTTTTATCAAGGTTTTGAAAGAGAAAAAAGAGGCAAGAACACGAAGAATAACACCATGAAGCGAAGATTAAATTCAAGAATTCAATTGGTGATGTCGTTTCTTCAATGTTTTTTTGATTTTCTTCTCTCCACCATGCTAGGCTAGATTTATTTGTACTAGAGAGCGATGAACTATGTAATTTGATTTTTAATTCTTAGTTTTGCATTCTTGATAATCAAAAACGTATTTTGGATATTTGAATGGTTTATATGATTTAATTTCTCAATGATTATTGTGCGCATAATTATGTGAATTTGGTGATTTATTTTATACATTCAAAAGAAGGGAAATTCGACATATATAAATTATCATAAAGTCCGATAGGTGATAGAAATATATCGATATACCTTATATGAATCTTTAAGTGTTCATAAAAATTCATGCATTCTTGTATATTTGCATCCATCATAGAAATATAGTTGGGTCATATACAAGAATATGTTTAACTCCACTCGAGAGAGATTGTTAAATAATTAAGGAGTATTGATTCTTCAATATTTCCAAACATATGTAAAAGTGTAAAACCATGTTTAAAAAGAATATTACATAGTGATTCGTGATCCTAATATATTCATCACATATTAGAAAACACTTCAATTTATATTCATTGTCAATTTGCATTTAGTTAGCTAATTCATTCATACTTGCATATTTATCATTAATTTAGTTATAATTTCATAAAAAAAAAATATTCTCAATGTTTTATTGTTTCGGTTAAGGTTACGATAATTAGAATTAGAACTAATCAATCCTTGTGGAAACGATAATTGGACAGTTAGTAATTTTTATTTTTATTAATTTACCTAAGTGCTACTTTTCATTCTTTTTTCAAGTCTTGTATACGAAGGTCGTTGTGTGGTGAACTCCTTCCAACTGATTTGGAGATTGAACGGGCCTTTCACGCAGGCAAAGGGAAGTTAGAGTAGCACAACATGACAACCAAGAACAAATATCAATAGCAAATCAACATATTGAAACAATGAGAAATCTTGCAGTCTCGACCAACGTAGAGGAAGAAGGTGATGGAAACACCTTACTTGGGGATTTCTTGTCACTATTCGTTGTCCAAAGTCAATCCAGTATTGTGTACCCCCCATTCGAGCAACTGAAATTCTAGTTGAAAACTAATGTTATCCAACTCTTTCAAAATGGGCATCAGGTCTACGAGTTGGCTAATGAGAATCCACACACACATATATCCCGGTTTTTGAATATGTGTCAACACTTCAGGTACCAAGGAATATCAGAAGATGCTATCAGGCTGAGGTTGTTCCCACACACTCTATGGGATAAGGCACTCGAATGGTTGGATTCACTCCATGTGGCTAGCATAACTACTTGGAACGATCTGTCTCACAAATTCTGCACAAAATTATTCTTGCTAGCCAAAGTAACAAGAATGAGGCACGAAATATCAATCTTTAGCCAAATTGAATCTAAGCCTTTTGATGAGACTTGGAATAGGTTTAAAAATATGCTAAGGAAATGTCCTCAACATGGGTTCAACAGAAAGACGCAAATAAGATTTTTCTATACAAGGCTGCTTCTTTCTTTCAAGAGCATGGTGGATTCATCAAATGGCTCCATAATCACAAGAACTATTGATGGAGCATGTGAATTGTTTGAGAGAATTGCTAACACTTCAACTATGTGGTCCTTTGAGCGTGTGGGTACAAAGAAATTAGCCGGAGTCTACGAGATTGACATTATTCAGCCTTAACTACAAAAATATACTCATTATTTCATAAGGTGGAAATCATATCACAAACAGCTAACGATGCACAAGCCAAAAAGCCAAGTTGTGAGGAGTGTGGAGCAGATCATAAGACAGCAAATTGTCCTAGTCTAGCATAAGGCATGGAACAAGTGGATTTTGTACAATGGGATCAACATCAACAGAATAATCCACATTCAGATAGTTACAACCCAAGTTAGAGGAAACACGCAAATTTCTCGTGGGCTAATCAGAATAGGCCGCATGATCAGTTTTAGCAATAATAGAGGAAAATTCAACTGGAAGAGATGTTCAGGAAACTTATGAAAAAATAAATCAATACATGGAGGCTAATAATTAGTTCATGAGAAAAATCGAAATAACTCTTCGAGATCAGAGTGCTGCTATTAAAAACTTGTAGATTTAAGTTGGGCAAATGACACTTTCTATGACAAGCAGAGCACCCGGTACCATGCTAAGTAATAATGAGACTAATCCCAAACAGCGGGTAATGACCATTAGTATTTTGGAAAATGAAACAATTGAGGATCCATCTACGAAAGCAATCACCACCAGGAAAGAGGTACAATTACTTAAATTACATATCAAGCGGTTGAGTACGAGTAAGGAAACTGTAACTTCTTTAGATGAGGAGCAAGTGGAACAGACTGAACAGGCGATAGAGAGATCTACTAAAGAGAGTTCAAATACACCATGGGATAAGGCAACCGCACATATCAAACCTTACGAGCCCCTTATTCCATTCCCACAAAGGTTGAAGAGACACAATCTTAACCAGCAGTTTGATAAGTTTTTGGATGTGCTTAGGAGACTCCACGTTAATATCTCATTCATAGACGCAGTATGACAAATTCCAACATATGCAAAGTTTTTAAAGGACATGATATCAAAGAAGAAAAAACTTCCAGAATTTGAAACCATGGCACTAACAGAGAAGAGCAGTAAAAGAATACAAAAATTCTCTCAAGTTCAAGGATCTAGTAGTTTTATCATACTTATTTCAATTGGGAAAGCTAGTACTTTTAATGCTTTATGTGATACTGGAGCGAGTATTAACTTGATTTCACTTTCTATTTTCAGGAAACTCGATTTGGGAGAGAATACAGCAACAACAGTGACTCTACAGCTGGCTGATAGATCCCATACTTACCAAGGAGAATTATAGAAGATGTGCTAATTAAAGTGGAGAAATTCATCTTCTCAACGGATTTCCTCATTCTAGACATAAAAGAAGACACGAATATACCAATAATCTCGAGGAGACCATTCTTAGCAACCATCCTAACTTCGATTGATATGGAGAAATGAGAGTTAATCTTGAGGGTAGATGAGGAGCAATAACTTTTTAAACTATATAATCCACCTAAACAATCATCAGCCCTCGACGAGTGTCAATGTATCAACAAAGATGACATATCCCCTCAACAAAATTGCTAGAAAAGAAAATCGAAATTTGAAGAATTTATTGGTAGAGACGAAAATGGAGAATTCAAAGTGTGGAGAGCTAACAGAGGATGCAAAGCTGGAAATTGCAAGGAATGCACCTGTGAAATTCTTCGATTTGAACCACCATGAACTTACCAAAGTAAAGTCGAACTATAGACTATAAACTAGCGCTGGTTGGGAGGCAACCCAACAATTCTTTCCTTTTATTTATTCTATTTTACATTAGATTATGAATTTTTCTTATTTTTGATAATTTTTAATAATATTAAGTTATTCATTGTCTTTACAGAATACAAAGAGTCTATCCATGGTCCACACTTATTTTCTTCCATCATCTTCACCTTCGCATCTCTATTAATCAGGGGAGTATTTCTAACCCCATTTTCTTTATCTTTATGTGAAATTGTCCTTAGCTTTATGTGCTGTTAAGTTGTATTTTGTTCTTCTTTAAATATTGAGGACAATGTTCTGTACAAGTTTGGGGTGAGAATATTTTATTCATCATATTACTGCAATTTTTGTGTGATTGTGTGAAAAAAATAAAATTAAAAATAAATAAAATAGTCTCTTGTATAATTTTTCATTAGTTACTGTCAGTTTAGTTTATTTTCTAGAAGTAATTTAGAATTTTGTGTGCTTGTGTGATTTTGATAACTTTGCTGGCTATGATGTTGAATATTGGAATAGGTAAAAACTGTGAATAATGGAAATAGTGCACTTTTAGATTAATCAATACTCGTTTGTGTGAAACTTGATATAATTCGTACACGACATTCATGTTTACATATTGAGTTGATGATTTGGTTCATTACCTAGAAATAGTTTAAAATAGCGAATAAATCTGAATAACCTCTTTTGTACTAAAGCATGGCCAATTATTAGAATAGTTTGGAGGTGGTCGGGATGTTGCAAGGGAACATTGAGATGAGTATGAATCTTGTGCATGATATTATCTTGTGTGGATTGTCTAAAATCAATGAGATGAAGATGAGGTAAAAGTCTTAAGTTGGAGGTTGTTTTTAGAAACTGGATGTCTAAAAGAAAAAGGGACATTGCACTAAGTTTTGAGTAAATAAAAAGCATATCGAGCCTGTAAAACTCGAGTGATTAAACTGCAAAGATTTAAAATTCGGTGCCCTATAATTATCTAATTTGGGAGTCATCGGCCTAAAGCTCGTTACAAGGGTTATATAAAAAGCAAATGAGAAGATATTAATAAAAAAAATTGATTGATGAATAACATATATACATATATGGATAAAATTGCAATGATTAAGCCCCAAGACATTCGGTTGATAGAACTACACCTTTAATACAAGGCAAGTAGTTTAGTTTAATCTTAAATGTTGAAGTAATAAAAAAAAGAGTCTTTACTTGTTAAAGTGTGAACTTGTAATAGTAAGATCTATCCAAACTAAGAGAGAGGGTAATGAATAGAATTGAATAAGTTCAATTTAGGATGCACCTCGGGAAGATCGAGTGAAAATAATAGGTTTGAGGGTGTGTGTATATCTCAAGCGAAGTAGGGAAATATTTGATTGCCATGTGTCAGTTGTTGAGTTAATCACGAGCTTGATATGTCTACATGAGTTTACACACACACACACACACGAGTTATGCATATAATTGGTGGAGATTGGTTTGATTTTTTCACTTTTGAGGTTGTTCATTTGATTAATTGCTAACTTCCAATCCTGAGACATGGTAGGTTGCTGAACTATGTTTTATGTGGAATTAAGTAACAGTTTTATTTGAGGACGAACAATAGTTCAAGTTTGGGGAGTTGATAAGCGTGTTTTACACACTTATTTTGGTTCACAAACATGAATAATTGTCAATAAATATGTGAATATCGTTTAATTCTGTGTAATTTGTGTTTTGTAGGCTAAAAACGATTAACATGGTGAAATTTTGAAAAAAAACAAGAGAAAAATAGACTAAAATGAAGCAAAATCAAACTTTGAGGACTCAAGTGCAAATACTAAAAAGTTGTGTTGATCTCACGATAAAAATTTGAGAGTGTTGGACATCAATTGGATGAGAAAAAAAAGTCAAAAAGATGAAACATAGTCGAAGTACTATCATATATCAACTTCCAGCCGAAAAAGTTATGTTTCGAATTTTTAATTTTAATTTTAGACCCATTTTTAGCATAGAAGACGTTCGAGTTTGAAGATTTATATTGGAAGATTTGTATCCCTTGAAATAAGATTTCCAACGCATTTTGAATCACCTCAATCGGATATCGTGAAAGAAAGATATGACCAAAATATTTAAAGCTGTCATGTGGGAAAAAAAGTATAACCATGCGACAGCATGAGAGTGTGCAAGGACCTCGAGTGGCTCATCTCTATGAACCATGCGGTCGCATGGTTTATGCATGGGAGTGTGTAAAGACCTTGAGTGACTCATCTCTATGAACCATGCGGCCGCATGGTCGTTTTCCAGCGCGAGAAATTTATGATTTCCTTTTTTAATTCAAACACATTTGGAAACAAATCTTAGGATGGTATTTAAACCCTAAAGCCGTCCAGAATGAGATGGAGAATTTTATCAAGGTTTTGAAAGAGAAAAAGAGGCAAGAACACGAAGAACAACACTACGAAGGGAAGATTAAATTCAAGAATTCAATTGGTGATATTGTTTCTTTATTGTTTTTCTGATTTTCTTTTCTTTACCATGCTAGGCTAGATTTATTTGTCCTAGGGAACGATGCTATGTAATTTGATTTTTAATTCTTAGTTTTACATTCTTGACAATAAAAAACATGTTTTGGATATCTGAATAATTTATATGATTTTAATTTCTCCATAATTATTGTGCATATAATTATGTGAGTTTAGTGATTTATTTCATACATTCGAGAGAAGGGAAATAAATTCAACATATATAAATCATCATAAGGTCCGATAGGGGATTGAAATATACTGATATGCCTTATGTAAATATTTAATTATTCATAAAAACTCATGTAATCTTGTATATTTGCATCCATCATGGAAATATAGTTGGGTCATATATGAGAATATGTTTAGCTCTACTGAGATTGTTAAATAATTAAGGAGTATTGATTCTTCAATATTTCCAAACATGTGTCAAAGTGTAAAACTAGATTTAAAAAGAATATTACATAGAGATTCGTGATCCTAGTTGAAATTTATGTAGTTTGATCCTAACAATGCTTAGAGGAGGGTGAATAGGTATAATATGCGGAATTAAAATTTTTTTAACTAATTAGCAACAAGTCATCAATTAATTATTTTTAGATGATTAATCATGCACGTCAGTTTAACCATAAGTTTAAATATTGCATATCATACGTTCAATATATATAAAGCAGTAAATGAGCAACAATATGATCACGGAGAAACCCAACTGGAAAAAGCTTCGGGCACTTTGCCAGTCAATCCACTACAAATGATTATTTACTTACAGTCTACCGACTAAACGACGACACGTATTATCTGATCTCCTAACTGCAATTCTGACAGCTCTCCTAAATTCTGTGCTCTCCTGTACTAATTCCAGCTGCAATAACCAACGCTTTTCTGGAACCCTGCGATCCTGCAGCGGCCCTAGCTTGGTGGAATCGCTTATCTCTTGTGAATCATGAAGAACAACTCATTCTTCACATATTGGAACTCGAGTCACCTTCATTGATCTTCACCAACTCTGATAGATATGTGGGAAAAAGTGATTTGGTATTTGGATTTGGAATCTGATGTTTTTTTCACTACCAATAACGATTCTCAAAGAAATATGAAGGTTGAAAGCTATGGAGATGAAAGAATATTGACAACAAAGTGTTTCCTTATTGTTCTACTTTGAGAATTCTCGTTCTATGACTTTAGAATATATATAGGCAAGGTAGAGAATAGATGGGCCGAAAAAAAAGCCTTTAAAATGCGAAATAAAATATTCTTGACCTTATCGCCGAGGAGGAGTCGTGACAGTAGAGCGACTGTGTGTCGCTCGAGCGAAGGAGGAGTGACAGTCTAGAAATGATATTTCTACTTTTATAACTCGAGCCAACCCTTGGTGACAGTCCAACGAAAATTCGCGCCATTTTCCTCCTTGTTCCAAACTCGAAACCTTAGACCTATTTAACTAACTTTTAAACAAATTGCACATTACTCCTTGAACTTTTGCACTCTATTAATTTAAGTCATTTTGTTAACCGAATTTACCAATTACAAAATCAACTAAAACCTAACACTAGTATATTCATCACATATTAGAAAACACATCAATTTACATTCATTACCAATTTACATTTAGTTAGTTAATTCATTCCTAGTTGCATACTTATCATTAATTTAGTTATAATTTCATAAAAAAATATTCTTAATTTTTATTGTTTCGGTTAACGTCACGATAATTAAAATTAGAACTAATCAATCATTGTGAGAACAATATTTAGACTCAAAATTTATTTAACTACTTGTTAACGAACCGCACACTTGCAGTGGTTTTAAAACGAACAAATATTTCCGTGAACACTGTACAACCCAAATCTAAACTTGAAATGAATTTTGGACCAAATAATACCCACATATTTGTTTCTTAGATGAGTCTACACAAAATTCTCTTGCTTGTTTCGTTGCTTATGTCTCAGTTATAGTTCATAAATTTCAAATATACTTGTGTCAAATGTCTTTTGTTACTTCTTTAACAAAACATATGACATGTGCGTGATGTATTATGGTAGTTAGACCATAATTAGAAGCTTAAGTACTAGGTTTTGACTTATCGATGTCCATTATAATTCTTGGTGTAGATTGACCTGTTCATGTAGCCTATCCAATGAGCAATCCCTATGTACAACGAATAAACTGATATGCATTGATACATTATCTATTATAAATCATAAGATTAAAATTCAAATAATTCTCTCTTTAGAGCTCATTTTTTGACCTCATGATCTTGGCACTCACTCTACAATGTGCTTCCAACATTCAAGAAATTATTTGGTCCATTTTCTTGACTTATAAAACACAAGCAAATCAAGAATTGTCTGAGAAGAAATCTAAACTATACAAAAGATTTCAAGAAAATTATCAGAGTTTCTTTTATTCTCTTCTTGCATAAGTTTTCTTTAGAATTCTTGTCATCGTTTTTCTGTTGATGCTTATCCATATATGTTCATCTTCGACTTGTATTATTTCTGGTAATGTTGTTCATTTGTGTGTATCGAGGAAGCTGAACAGTCTATCACCTTGCAGCTGGTACTCAATGGAGTTTTGAGATCCTGGATTCTCTTGTTAATGAAAGTTACATTTCCACAAGCATGGTGAAGGTGGGAATGTAAAAGAAATTGTTGATTTTGAGTTGAAGAGTTCAATTTCTGTCGATTGAGTTTTGAGATCTCGGTTTCTCTTGATAATGACAGTTGCATTCTCACAAGCAATAACGAAGCTAGAAATGTACAAAAAGTTTCTGATTTTGAGTTAATGACTTCAATTTATGCAATTAAAATGGCATTAATAGGAACAGGGATGAAGCATTGGCAGACTCTTACAAGGACGTAGAGGAACAAATACAAGTTCATTGATCATGGGCATCGGGTTCAGACCATAAGTCATGTGATGGACGAGGGATATATGTTTATGAATTGCCATTAAAGTTTTACAAAGACTTGCTGGCTTAGTGTAGGGATATGAATCCATGGATGGACTTCTGTAGCTTTTTGAGCAGCGAGGCTCTCGAGGAGCCTATACAGAAGCTCAGGGTTGGTATTATACACATCAGAACTTGTTGAAGCCTATATTTCATGATCGGGCTTTGAAGAATTCTTGTAGGGTATGAACCGAATGGAGCAAAGCTCTTCTACGTGACAAATTATGGTGGACTAGGCATCCTCGGATGGCATTTCAAGAATGTATCGGATGATGTTAAGGACTCGTTGGGGTCAAAACTTTTGAGGTGACTCGAGTCACAGGGACCATGGTACCGCAATGACATGTCAAAAATGTATTCGACTTTGATTACTGCAAGTGTATGGATCGTTCAAGTAATAAAATGGATTTTTAAGTCCAAATATCACTCCCACGGAGATTGAGTTAGTTTGAGTTTTATCTATCTCGACCTTAACCAAAACTAAGGAAATTCAATGAGATGATTAAACTATGGAATTATCTAAATTAGACTACAAATACAAGTTTAAATGAAAATGAACAACTAAATGCAAATTACGATGTGAATGCAAATGTTTGAAGAAATTTATGAATGAGAAGCGTACTAGGATCCCGAATCGCTAAATAAGTTCACTTTTAGCCTTTATTTCACAATTTGATAGCACGATGAACGGATGAAGAGTCAATATTCCTAAAATATTCAACAATCTCTCTCGAGTAGAGTTAAACCTATTCTCGCATACCATTTGACTATATTTTTATAACAAATGCCAATATACAAGAATACATAATGTTTTATGAACACTTAAAGACTGACATAGCGGTATATTTCTATCCCCTATCGAACATTACGATGATTTATATCTTATAGAATTTATTCCCCTTCTTTCGAATGCATGAAATAGACCACACAAACTCACATAACCATTGCGCATATAATTATGGAGATGATAAAGTGAATATAAATCATTCAACATCCAATATTTGTGTTTAAAATCAAATTGCAAAGCAAAAGTTCACATTATGAGGTTCATCGTTCATCTAGTACAGTAAAAGCTTAGCCTAGTATGGATAAATTAAAACAACAAATAAAATATTTAGGAGAAGATATCACCCAATTCTTGAATGTAAAGCTTGAGATCTTATATCTTTGAATGAAAGTCTTCGTCCTTGCCTACGTTCTTGCTCAAAAAAGTCGTTTTTCTCTCTAAGAAGACGTAACACTAGTTTATGGACGTATTTTAGCTTTTATAGTTGCCTTAGATTACCATACAAATTAGAGTCGGATAAGAAAACCAGAAAATTCATGTCGAAATCCTTCCTTGCGGCTGCAAGGACAAATTCCTTGCACCCACAAGGAACAACTTTTTTCCCTGCCATCATACTTGCAGCCTCATGGTTAATTATACCTTGCGCTTGCATGGTATAATTAACTATGCAAATTCTTCATTTTGGTCCTCTAACTCCACTTTTCTCTTGTCTTGACTTCTTTTGTTCAATCTTTTCTTCCAATCATTCCATGCATTCCTCGATTTATGATTAAGCTCGTGTTCGCTCTTGAATTGGCCTCGGGTCATCTTTTGGTTATTTACATTTTGGTCCCTGAACTTTAGTTTTTCTCCTTTTTAGCCAATTTTCCCAATTTTTCCTCTAGTTTCCACCAAAATCTTCATTGTTGTCCTACAAATACAATTTACACAAATTAAGCTCTATTCCGAATGCTTATCGACAATTATTCATGTTTATGAACCAAAATAAACGTATAAAAAGGCCTTATCACGCAACATTGGAAATGACCATGTTTTTGTTTTGGGTCAAATATCACAGGATTTTCGGAGAAATAAGAAATCTTCATACGAACTATATTTTTAGAACTGTACTAGATGCAAAACCCGATTAAGCTCTTGATTGAACGTCAACCTTGGCGCGTTAATGACACTGGAATGCCTCATCCTACCTATTCATGGTAGTTAAAAAACATCAATTCAAATGAAAAGCCAGTTGAGTTTTTCAGGTGCAGCTAGGCCTGATTCTCCTAACAATTTCATATCAGTACTAATAGAATAGTGCATTATCAGGCGTATGCGATCAACCCGAGTCCATAATGAAGCTATTAGAATTCGAACAAGATTTATGTATATTGATACCATTTGTTAAGAATAGAAGAAACGAGATTATATGACATATTATGAAATAGTAATCACAACACAAAAAGAACAAAAGAATGAAAATTCAATATAACATTGAGAAAGAATACAATGAATATTGTTTTTCTAACTTGTCTAACTTGTGTACAAAGACAATAATCACGTGGACTATATATATGACCTAAATGAATATGTTTTAGATGGAAAGAGAATAAAAAATCATGTAAATAGAAGGAAACGATATTTCCCCGGATAACTTTGCCGCTTGAGTGGCAGCCTTGTGGGAAGTGAGCACTGCAACGCCGCTTGAGTGCTAGACAGACAGCAAGCGAGCCGCAGTGATGTCGCCTTCAATGGCTCCCAGCGTTGAGTTTCGGGATAAATCTCACCTCTTGACCTCTTTAACACCATCTTCAACAACAAAAAAAACCCCCCACTTCCCAATAGAATTTGGATCACAATATTAAAACGAGCTCTTCATCAAGTATGAACTCTACCTGCAACCTCGGTGACTGTCCAACAAGAAAATCAGGATTCGACTCCATGGCATTTGCCACAAGAATTCGATTTATTTTTTTTGTCTTTATTGACAAAGATAAGGGAAGTGTTGGATAAAATGGTGCATAATATATATTTCAATACTAACAAAAAACACTTGCATGTGAATACGATAAAATCGCAACTTACTCGTGCAAAATACCGGATAGAGTTTCAACTTACTAAAACCAAGTACATGCAAGAAAAATACTCACAAAACTGCAACTCACTAAAATATAGAAAATACAGAAGTTAGAAGGAGATAAAATGAAATGTGGTATGCGATGGCAGATTTCCAAATGACGGGATCAAAGGGACATCGTCTAAGATACAATACTTATTTCAAAATGAATATGCAAAACATTAATGTTACTGGATGAAAAAAAATTGATAGTAATCTTCACGAATATAATAGACACGAACTAAAGTTGCTTGAATAAATTTTTATTTTTGAAAATAATTCGGATGTAATTTAATTTCAGTAAAATAAAAATATAAAAATATTTTGAAGATAGATTCCAATTTTTTTTTTTTTTTTTTTTAAATTGAATTGGTAGGAAATATGAAATCATGGGACCCTATTTATAAATTTTTAAATGTCTTTTCGAAATGGTTGCATATTCTTATTTTTTAATTTGGATAATTAGATCACACATTTTCATATTTTTAATGGTCTAGTTAAATCCCTATCAAAAGGTCGTGACATTTTATAATGTACTTTTCATAATAGTCACACCCAATTCGAAATAACATAACTCTTTAATATGCGCCAATATTTACATTTGAAGAGTTGTGACTAGTAATTGCACTAATTGGAGAGTTTTCCAATTCGTACACATAAAAATTATACCGTAAATTCCAGTCCTCACATGTATGGAAGAAGTCAACTCAGGACAAGAGATACGAAGAAGAGTATTACTGAAAAATAATGCATTATGATCAATAGATTTCGCTTTAAACATTCCTTAGCAAGAATATATCGAACTCATTGACTAATTAGTGAACGCAATATTTTGAATTGTCAATTGTTATTGTAAGCCTACACAATAGATCAAACATATTTTCTCTTATATCTAACTTTGGTTCTTTATTGTGTTTCATTATTTTGGCGCTGAACGTTTTTCGGTTTTACAAGTGCACTAGAAAATTTGTCTAAGTAAAATTCATATAACATACAAAGTTCGAACTCGCATAGGCGATGTTCTATAATGAGTACACTCAATACTCCACTTGTACTGTTTATGAGATATAGTCATCATTAAAAACCTAGTTTATTCTAACCAATATTTGGCAGACAAATTTTATTTTCTATTAAACTTAGTTCGTGAAATCGCAAATAGTTAGGTTAGGTTTCCATTGAGCTAACTAATTAATTTAGACTTTAAACCCATTTTCCCAATGCTCATTCTATTCTCTTTAGATAACTCATTCATAAATGGATATGATAAGTTATTCATCGATAAAACAATCAGTATTTTCACGAAATGACTACACTCTCAATAGTAAAAATACATTTACTAGTAGATTTTTAATCATTGCATTGGATATCTAGTTTTCAGCATTGCACGCATCTTAAGTTTAACAAGATATTCACTGCAGTGCAATTTACCTTTTCAAACATTCTTCAAATATTTCAAATTGTAATTTGAAGTAGGCATCGCTACCCCCACAATTCCTAGAATGTATCCAAATTTTAATTGAGAATATTATGCAAAAAATCACACCCCACAATTTTGCATAGGATTCAAGTTAACAACCAAATATTCATCTAACTATGGGTTCATCTGAATACTAATTTTTAGGAGAATATGTTTTATAATAGTGATATTTTGAAGAATGTGCAATTATAAAGTAAAAGATTTTTGATTCATGTATAAAATTATTTTATTGACAAAATGTATGGTTGAAAATAAATTTGAAAAAAATAATTTTTTTATAGAATGGAGCTCAAACAGGGGCTATATAAACTTCGATCATATTGTTAATTATGTTTATCTCCCGAATAGATAATTTTATTTCATATCTAATCAACATATTATCTCATGAAAGTACACACACTTTCATGTATGAGACTGTCAATCACTATCACTACTCTTCTAAAAGAGGGGATGAGGAATTCATTGTTTATTTTCGCACCCTCATTTTCACACTTATCTAGTTCGTACTGTTCATTAACCAAACCAAGCCCTAAGCTAATCCCTTCTCCTCACACACCTAAGCTAATCCCTTCTCCTCACACACACACACACACACCCCCCCCCCCCCTATGTAAACACAAGACTTCGATGGCGATCATAGTGTGGAGGTTGACGGGATGGCGGTGATTTGGAGTTGCAATGGAGGTGGAATCGACGGGTCGATGGTGGTCGAGCCGACTTCTCTTAAATGATATGTTCTCCTTGCACACATCTGGAAATGAATGTAGGAAAATGAGGTGAAAATATGTTGTATGATTTTTGGTTTTTTCAATTTCGTGGGGGTATAATTTGTGTTAGTCATTATGATTCTCTGTTCTTTGCATCTAGAAAATAAAAAATTTATTGAATTACTATTTCTATATTGTTTCGTGATATTTAGATTTTGTTATTTCTGCTTCTTTTAATTCTAATAGCCCCCCGCTTTATAATAGCAATTAATTCATTGAGTCATTTTTGTCATTTGATGGCCGGATATAAATTGGTATTGCACGTGTTGTACCTTCCTCAGACAGGAATTCAGCAGAATCAGTCCATTCGCGCTCACCAAGAAAGGGAACGTATTACAACTTCCTTCTGAAGATTAATCTTAGATTACATAATTCTCGAAGTTTTGTAACATGCTACTATATATTTCATTGTGACTGTGTATTAATGATGGCAATTAGTAGATGCTTTTTCTTTCTTACACATCATATTATCATGTC
Source organism: Fraxinus excelsior (assembly GCA_019097785.1). NCBI lineage: Eukaryota > Viridiplantae > Streptophyta > Magnoliopsida > Lamiales > Oleaceae > Fraxinus > Fraxinus excelsior. The sequence continues at coordinate 26,517,776 of CM032640.1, read as the reverse complement.
ATCTATTATTTATTTATATTATTTGTGAACTAAATTTTTCTTAAATGCTTTAGCATGAAGAATTGCATTTGATGACTGGGTTTTACAAGTTTTTTTTGGGGTCTAAGATTGTGTTATTTCTTTCATTAGAGGGATTTTGAGCTTTCTTAATTGCAGACAAAGAAGATACATTTGAAGAGTATTGTTGCGTATTTTTATATCGCAAGTGTACGATATCGAACAAGTAATATAGTGGACCTAAGAGTCCGGATTATCGTTCCTACGAAGACTATACTTTAGTATTGGATATATTTCTCCTACTACTATTTGATGAAATTAAACAAACTATAAATTTAGATTGTGATGAATGTGGATGCTTTGAAAAACTAAATTCCTAGAAAGAATAACAATTGATGAAAGAATATTGGAGACAAATAGATCAAAGGTTTAAATATGCGAGAAGTATTAGGGCAGAACAATTTTACCTAATGATCACCTTAGTTATAACAATTCAAGATTCTAGCCTAATATAGTGTTCGGTCGAATTCTCCTACGGTATTCAATTTACCCCTCTCGAGTTCTCATTGAGCCTATTTAACTAAATCAATTCCATATCTCTATGCAAATTCTCCTTAGTTAAACGAATTAAGGCACTAGGAATTCATATAGCGACCGCAGCACTTAGTATAGGTATCTCTACACGTTATACCTCGTTACCGGATTTTATTACACGTTCTAAGTTTCGAACTCACCTCTCGACTCGTAAGAAACTCAATAAATCATCAAATTATTGGCCAGATAATTTAAAGCATTGCACTCATAATAAAATCAACACATGGAAGAATAAAACTCAAGAATTCATGAATTTAATAACTAAGGGTTTCAAAAGATTACATTTTTCGCCCTAATAAATAAATTAGCTACTCATAATCAAAGCAATGAAATAAATGACAAAAGTTGAATACATCATCGGATTTAAATGATACAAAAGTTGGAAAAGAATTATTTCTTGCACCAAGATCTTCTTCCGCTTCCAATCCTTGATGTAAATCTTCTCGCAAATCCACGTTTATCTTGTGTTGTTTCTCTCTATTTTGCAAGGTGTGGAACCCCAATTTCGTGCCTCTCTTAGCCTCTTATACTTCTCATACATCCTTGGCCAATTTGGAGTCCTTTTTGTGGGCTTTTTCGTAGTCCAAAAAAAACCCTAATTTTCTTCGCGTCAAGCGCCGCGAAACTGACCAGAGTAGCGCTTGAGCGCTACCCCCAGCGCTTGAGCGCTACATGTATAGCGCTTGAGCGCTACACCCAGCGCTTGAGCGCTACATGTGTAGCGCTTGAGCGCTACATCGCTGTTGAAATTTGTCCAATTTTGTTTTCCGGCGCTTGGGCGCTATTTTCGGGCGCTTGAGCGCCAAATTTCTGCTTCATTTCTTCGTTTATTTTGCTTCAAAAACTCTTTTTCATCCATCATTCTTTCAACCAAAACACTAGCAAACACATTAAATTCGTTCGATAATCAACATATTAATCAAGCAAATGAGGCTCCAATGGTACAAAATTCATGTGCAAAACACACTCATCAAGTATCATGATTATATGTTTCCTTTTTCAAAAATTAAGTCTTTCCTTTTTTTATTCATGTGGTTTTTAATAATCTGATTGATATATATATATATATATATATATATATATATATATATATATATATATAATGACTGTAATGGGAAGGCGTTGACATGTATATTGATTAAATGTTCTATGATAGTGCATTATTATGTTAGATAAAACTTACTTAACTTTCACAATAATTTAGCATTCCATTAATATTTAATACAGTAATATTACCTTAAAAATATCAAAGCCTGTACATTGTACGGGCATACGACTAGTTTACATATAAATGTGAAGAGCCATTTTTTTTTTTCCATTTTAAAGAAATTACAATTTATTTTGAACAGTGTTCGAACCAACTTAATCAAACCATTTAGATTTAACCTTTGGTTGGATCGCAAAATGAGTCACTTGGGAAAAGACAGTGTGTGAAATATACGAAACTTCTCGATGCACCTTCCCTATTATTAGGCAGTATTCCCCCACAATCCATGGGTTGATACGAACTTTGAGTTGAGAATGTAACTTGTGGATGACAATACTATCGGGTTAATTATCCCAATAGTCACTGAACTTTGGCCAAAGTTTCTACCAGGTCACTGAACTTTAAAAACTACGTGGTTAGTCACTAAATTTTCGAAAAATCACTCCATTGGTCACTGAAATTTAAAAATCACCTCATTGGTCACTAAACTTTGCAAAACGTTTCTCAGATGGTCACTGAACCCAGTGACTATCTGTGAAACTTTTTGCAAAGTTCAGTGACTCCGTAGAAATCTTTTGCAAAGTTCAATGACCAATGTGGTGATTTTTAAAGTTCAGTGACCAATGGGGTGATTTTTCGAAAATTTAGTGACTAACCACGTAATTTTTAAAATTCAGTGACTTGGTGGAAACTTTCGATAAAGTTCAGTGACTATTGAGGTAATTAACCCCAATACTACCCATTCAAACTTCGGCGTAGACCAAATTTAAATATTCATCAACTACTTTTAAAATTCACATCTTTCATCAGCCATGAAACTCTTTTTGCTAATTTAATTCTCAATCTCATTGTTCGAAGTGTTCTTAAATACCAATAAAGTTTGTTCATATACGAAAAAGATAATCATAGTCCATTTCATTTAACAAACGCAATCATAACTGCTTAAAAGTTCGATGCTTTCGATTAAAAGTTGGCCATCCATTCTAATAATTTCGACTTCATACAAAACCAACGCCTGTCTCATCCTGTGTGAATAGTCACCAAGTTTTCAAACTAACTTTGCTATATCTCTGCCGTGTACAAGAATTAGTGCTTAACTAAAAAATATATATATAATAAATCACTTTTACAAATATTTGACTATTTTAATGCACGGGAAATATACTGTGTGTTTGAATCTCATTTTTTTAGAATAGAGTTTTTGAAATAGTGATTGATGGGAGAATGTGTGATGGAAAAATGATAAAAAATTTTAGATTTGTGTGTAATATTATTTTATTTGGAGAATGTGTGGTTGAAAGGAAGAAAGAGAAAAAAAAAATAAGAATGAGAATGTGAAAAAAATGGGCGTCAAACAGGGGCATAAATTGTATATCCCAATCTCAGACTTTGATTAATTATGCACAAAAGGATTAGGCACATTCACTGTACGTGCAAGTGATGCAAATTTATGCCCCATGGCCATGACGCAATGGTAAAGTAGGAGGGTTTTCTACGGAGCACGAAATATTGGAGGTTCGAATCCCTACGACAGTTAGAATGCAACATTTTATGTTGGAAGACAGATGTCCTGTGGTGGCTAAGTTATGGTGTGTTTTGTCGTCCTTCCGGCCTCCGGGGGTCATGTCCACACGTTGTAAAGAGAGGTCCACGGGGAGGAGAACCGCTTCCCCGAATATCAAGTCTAAGTGTGTATAAGCTGCGATCGCATCCGGATTTATCCAAGTGGCAAACCAAGGGGAAGACCGCCACTGAAAAAAAAAAAAAAAAAAAAAAAAAAAGTGATGCAAAATCTGAAAGCCGTCCACGAGATTATATACTTTTATCCAATAATGGTTGGGGTGGTTAAATCAAGTTGAACTTCCAGATATGCGAAATAAAAAATTAATCATTCTATCCAAATTTCAGTATGAATCTAAACTTGGTTTAATTCAAATTAATTTGCATATAAATTCATATATCAATTGCAGCAAATTAAGTTAATGGATTTAATTTAAATGAATTTGAATATGCATTACATCTACGAGAAATACATAAAGAAAAAGATTGCAACTATCCCGTATATGCAAAAAACAATTTATTTAATTTCTATAAATGCCAATTCAATTGAAATTGGAATAACATGCCCATGATGCTCCAGAAAATTAGAGTTTTAGAACCTCAGATTCTTCATAAAACTTCAAAAGAATTTATGCATTATAGTAATCATATGCACATTAAACAAAATGCATAAAAGGAAATCTGTCTCAATATTGTTGAATAAAATGGTGCATAATTTATATTTTGATAACTATATATCCAAAAACATGTGCATACAAATACGATAAAAATCGCGACTTGTGCAAAATATTTGATAGAGTTGACTTACTGAAAATAAGTTAGTGCATGAAAAATATGCACAAATTGCGACTTACCAAAATATAAAAAATATATAAATGAGAGGGATATGAAATGAAGCGAGTTCGCAATTGCAAATTTTCTTAAGAGATAGATTTCGCTCCATGCACTGTTGCTAACAGAATAAATGAGCGTACATCTCTCAAGATACAACATTTTTTTTTTTCAAAATTAATATAACACATTAAGTTTATTGGACAAACCAAAACGTTGCCACTATTCTTCACGAACGGAATAGACACGAACTAAAATTGCTCGGACGAATTTTTATTTTTGAAAATAATTTGAACAAAATTTAATTTTATCAAAATGAAAAATAGAATATTTTGAAGAGAGGAGAGAATTTAGAAATCTTTTCTTGCATTGATTTTGGTGTAAGAAATATGGAATAAGGGGACCCTCACATTAAGTTTATTGGACAAACCAAAACGTTGCCACAATTCTTCACGAACGGAATAGACACGAATTAAAATTGCTCGAATGAATTTTTATTTTTGAAAATAATTTGAACAAAATTTAATTTTATCAAAATGAAAAATAGAATATTTTGAAGAGAGGAGAGAATTTAGAAATCTTTTCTTGCATTGATTTTGGCGTAAGAAATATGGAATAAGGGGACCCTTTTTGTAGATTTTCAAGTGTCTTTTCGGAATGGTTGCACCTTAAGACATAAATTAATTTGGACCGTTATATCACACTTTTTCATATTTAATGGCCTAGGTTGCACCCTATTGAAGGTCTTGAGTTTTCATACTATACCTTCTTGAATAGTCATATCAATTCAAGACAACATGACTCTTTGATATGCACAATTTACATTTGAAAATTCGCAACTAGACTCGCACCAATTTGAGACTTTTCCAATTCATACATATAACAATTTTCCCGTAAATTCCAACACTAAGAAACAAGAATGTTAATGTGGGTTGAAAGGCTTATGAAAATATGAGGAGATACATTGTTTAACAACTGTTGCCCGGAAAGAACGTGTTGTTGAAAATGAATTTTGAAAAAAATTTATTTTGAAAGTATTATTTTTGCTTATATTACTACCATTTTGATAATATGTAACTTGCACCATTTGTAAATATATATTTACTATGACCATTTTTTGTTTAGCCTCTCCATGCTTTGTTCTTCATCTCGTTCTCTGATCAATGCAAAATGGATCAAGCCAAATCAATTTTCATCAATTCTAAGATATTTGTATTCTTCAGTTTATTTTGGTATCAATTCACGTAATTTTCTGTTTTTGGGTCTGAGGTTAGATCTAGCCATGGCCAGCCAATCAGCTCAGGCACAATCAGTTCATGACTTCACCGTCAAGGTTCTACTTCTTTTCCTCTCTACTTATTAAGATGAATCGTGTATGGATTTTCAATTGATTAATAATTTATATTTTGATGTTTTAGTAATGGGACATGTTTTTGAATTTTTCATAGACTATTTGATTTGTTTTTGAATTTTATTTCATAGTTGTGGATTTTTGTATCTGTTTCTGAGTGTGTTTGTGTTTGTGTAGATGATGATTCGATTGGAGGCGATTCTTGTTCATAGGTGAAAGTAGTAGAAGAAGAATGAAATTTTATCATAGTAAAATATGAAATTAAGGGGAGACAGTTCAGAATTTATACTTGTAAACACCAGTAAATTTGATTTGAACAAGCTCGTGCTATAGTGAGCTTCGTTTGATATTATTCGACTTTTACCATGTATCACTTGGACTTTTGACCAGGTCAAACAAGGATCGAACTGCCCTAGTGACGCCGAGCAATATAATGATTATTCTGAAGGTTGGTTTCAACATATAATTTACAGAGAAGAACACGAGAGAAAACGCCTAGTAGAATTCTTTATTATTCATCTAACATGCGAAAACAACCCACAAGCCGAGTTATATAGCTAGAAAATCGTAATTATCGGAGTTTTACCAAAAATATCAAAATTTCAATAATCATACTAAAAGAAAGTACGTAATAAAAGAAATAATATCACAAAAATCTGACTCAAATCGAATTCATAATCTATTTTAAAAAGGCAAATGAAATATTACTAAAAAGGGAGAAAATAACTAAAATTGAGGATTCATAAGGGAAAACAATGGATTTTGCCCTCGAAATCGATGTGCACCAAGCAAAACTACGTGACCACGACGTTCGCGTCGAAAAGAGCTTTCCAAATTGGGGTGATGAGCGTGATTCTAATAACAATAGTCAAAGTTATAGACAAAATACCAAAATGTGTCCAACAACGTCCCAAGTTAGGAAAGATCGTCGATCACTTGCCATTTTTGCCCTAATCTGCCAACTCACGGTACCTCAGCGCCATCAACGAACGATTGGACAATTCGGCATCGTCTAACTCGAATCCTTCACCCAGACGAGATTTACACCTAGACATACTAGTGAATTAGCAATCTTATTTTTGTCTGCTGCAGTGGTCTGACCAATTCAAACTACACAGAGTTGACAGATCTAAATCAGAAATACAAGGATCAAGGTTTAATTTAGCTGATGATTCTTGCTTTTGATATTAAACTTGTTCAGGCATAGAAAATATTTTTTTGTTCTTGTTTTGTTGCTCAGGATCAGTTACTAAATTTCATTTTCATGCAGCTATATGCACTATAGATTTTCACTTGGAAGGCCTCTTTTAAAGGCGAATGAAAATTGTACTTGTAAATTTAGGAAGAAACCTTTTCCATCCTAAGAGTTTGTTTGGGAGGGATTTTAATCAAAATTCTAGCTGTTATAGTCAACCTATGGACCCTACCTGTGAGATGGAAAGTCAAATCTGAAACGAGGAACTGATGCAGAAGAACTTACTGAATTCTTGTGCAGTAGTTGTTATTTCGTTGCAGTATTAAATTGATATATACTGTTTTTAATCCGTTCATGTCCATGTAATAGACAGTATAATTTAGTGCAGCTGTCTTGGGGCTCCTACTGAATATACATACAAATTCCTCCTCGAATATTCAGCACAATCAAACAAAGAACAGATTTGAGTGCAAGCAAGGAATCCCTAGGTTATATCTGTTTATTATTAATAGTTAATGTTTATTGATTTAGGAAGTGTTAACTTATGAATACTGGCTAATCCACATTCAAACATTCAATTTTGACAGTCTTAAAATTCCTTTTAGCCTAAATCTATACCTTCCAGTTCATTAAATTTAGTGTTTTTAGTCTACTGGCTAGAGCTTATAGGCTATATATAGCCATGTATGGAATGTATAGTTTAATTATTTTCTCCATTTCTTTTTTATTCACTTCTCTAGTCAAAATTTTAGATTAAATTTATTCTTTTTCAAATCAAAGTCTTTTTTAACCACTTTAGAAAAAATCACTTTGTACGGAAAGAAATGGGTCTAGACTATTTTATTTGGTTTTGAATTTATTTCCTAGTTGTAGATTTTTTATTTGTTTGCGAATTATTTGTATAGATGATGATTTGATTGGCTTTGATTCTCGTTCTTAGTTGAAAGTAGTATGAAATTTCACCGTAATAAAATATGAACTTAAAGAGACACAATTCAGTATTTATACTTGTAAACATCGGTAGAGTTAATTTGAAAACGCTGATGTTATAGTAAGCTTATTCGATATTATTTGACTTTTACTGTTATCACATGGATTTCGGACCTGGCCATACGAGTATCGAACTGCTGAACCTTCATCAGCTACACATGTAATTCTAAAACCGTGTGATTGCAGGACAATCAGAAGTACAAGGATCAAGGTTTCATTTGGAATGCCTCTTTTAAAGGCTAATGAAATTTGTACTTAGTAAATTTAGGAAGAACCTCTGATCTTCTTGAGGAATATTTATAACCACCATTCTGCTGATCAAGGGAATGTGAGATTTTTAAATTAAATTGTAAATCATGTTCGGAGTAATAAAGAAATAAATCAAAACACAAGAATTTGACGTTGACTAAAATTTGACATGATTTATTCAACATTAACAAGAAATTAAACCAGACCGTATTTTTCCATTCATCAAAAGGTTTTTGATGGATTATTCATGCAAATACTAATACAAGAATTAAAACATGTTTACCTATGCTCGTCATCATACGATAACGAGGAGTATAACTAGGACGCACGAAGTGTAATCCTTCGGACTGAGTAATTTTATTTTTATTGTACATTTAGTTGGAGGTCAGGTTCAACTCCTCTTAAATTTGTAGTTTATTCGTGTTGGCCTTGGTATTGAAAATCACGCATCAGCCCAGAAAATCTCCATCAACCCCCAGTCCTTCTTTGGCACCCCCAAAGCTTCCCAAACCGCAGGAGAAGCATCTACGATATTATTTGCGCACGGTGGCTGAAAATCATGCTCAGAATCACACCCCTTTGTAGAGTCACATTCATCCACCACCTTGGCTTTCACACTCCTCCCATTTGCATGAATAATAATGTTTTTATTACACCTTTTCCCGTTATTCTTCAGCCATCCGGTGGACAGCGCCACCACCTTTGTTTTATCAGAGTGGAATTTCCCGTCGCATTCTGAAGCCCCGCCTCCATCTCCACCCTTTTCGAAGCTGTTTAAGGTCAGAGTCGCCTTAGTCCGTCCCTTCACCAGGGGTGGAGAGCACTTGTAAGTGTCGTAAGACTTGCCTTCTAGGCAGCACTCCGAATCATTACCTTTGTTGCATTGGTTTTTCGGGGGTTTCTTTCCTCTAATTTTCCCACTAGGGTTGCATTTTTTTGCACTAGCCATTGAACAGGCCACAGAAAAAAGGATGAAAAGGAACATGAGCAAATTCCTTGTGCAGAAAGGTACTTTCTCTCCCATTTCTTTAAATTATTCAAGTAAAGTTTGTATACAAATGTTAGATGATTCTGTGCTGCATTTCTACTAGAATTTATATAGAAAAATAGGGTCCAACAAGACGTTTTTTACGAAACAAATAATTGATGTTCTTCTAGTAATGTACATCACAGCTGGATAATACGTGAAACAAGGAACTGATGCAGGATTCTTGTCCAGTATTTGTTATTTCACTGTAGTAATAAATTGACATATACTGTTTTTAATCCATTCATGTCAATGAAATATACAGTAGAATTTAAAGCAGCTGTCTTGTAGCTTTTACTTCCCCAGTTTGGTGCAAATTTTAAGTCGAATAATGCATTTTTTTTGTTTGAAGTGATGGAAAATATGTGGTTAAAAAAGAAAAAAAATTATTGATGTGATAAAAATATTATTTTATTAAGGAATAGATAGATAAAAATGAGTATAAAAATAAAAATAATATGACTCAAACAGCTCAACATACATACATACAAATTCCTCCTCGAACAAATAGCAGATTCAGTGCAAGTTGTCCTTTTCATGGAATCCCTAGGCTCTATATTTTATTAATAATTAATGACTAATCAACACACCAACAAACAATTTTGACAGTCTTAGAATTTCTTTTGGACTAAAATCCATGCCTCGGGGTTCATCAAAGGCCGATTGGTCAAGATTAAAATCTGATGAAAGTCAAAACCAAATAATTAATATTAATTACGTCTATTAAAAATTTAATTTTAATCCCATCAAACACCTTCTAAATTGAGTTTTTTTAAGGTTCGTTTCGCAAGACTTCTACTTTTGTTTATGCTTCTTGTCGGAGTAAGTTACCTTAGGCCATCTTCCTTTAAAAGCTCTTCTAAGAAGACAATGCAGTTCAAAAAATTATTCAAATATATTCAAAAATAATTTATCAATCTCATAAGTAACTTTTGACTTTTTAAAAGCTTTACCAAATGGTCTCTTAGTCCATTGTCTCCCATATTTAAATTTCATCATATTTGAATCATGGTATTTATGTAACATAATCAAGCAAGCACGGTTATACTAAAATGAAGTCAACGAAAGATTTCAACTTCTTCTTTTTTTATTTTTTTTTTTAATAGGATTTCCAATCCATATTCTTGTTTACTGGAATTATACAAATTTGTTTTAGATTATATTATTTTTCCTTATTCCTTGCGTTTTTCCCTATTTTTAATGAGATGGAAGTCTGACTTCATAAATCTTTCTGAAAAATGTTTAATTCAAATTATATTGGTGTAATTATTTACTTCAATATTTCTATAATTTTTCTAATACAATTTATAACAACTGGCTAGTTTATAAATAATTAAATTACTTTCTCCCTTTCTTTATTTATTCCCTTTTCTAGTCAAAGTTTTAGATTAAAATTATTCATTTTTCAAAATCGAAATCTTTTTTTGACCAAAAAATTATTGTTTAGATAAAACCACTTTGTGCAGAAGGAAAGAGGAAAAAAATAACTTGATTAAATAAAAATTACCTATTTTATGTAAATTTAAATAAGAAAGAAACAGAAAATATACTTTCAAATTTAAAATGTAAAAGAAAAGGTAAATTTGTATTGTGTAATTTTTATAGTCGGGCAATTTTTATTTTTTTAGGAAAAAAATAATAATAATAAATTAAGTTCGCTATATATGTACATCTTTATACATCACTCTATTCACTTCAACACAAAATGTCTCGCAATACAACCAACATTCTTCAAAAAATCATTTTTCGCAAAATCTATTCTAAAGAAAAAAATCTACATCAAACATATCCTAAGTTTCCACACAGACACAGTTAAGTTTACTACTTTTTGAGTAATGAGCAACAATTTTGATGCCTAAGTCTTAAAATTTAAGGTTAAATTAAAGGTCTGCAGTTACACAACAAGAGTCGATACCCAAAGAGAAGAAAGAAACCCCACCAATTGATTTCAGGTAAAACAAAACTAGACTTGCTACAAATATAGTCCATCAACAACCGAAAACATCTACTGCTGCTACTCAAGAACCAAGAAGAGAACGTTTTGTTACATATATGTTAGGACGACCCTTCACATCTACTCAAGGGCTTCATTGCTTGTTGATCTTCTGGCGGCATTTCATGTACAACAACACGTATTTACAGAACTGCTATGCGTCTAGTTTAGCTGGTATCACCCGCGCATCAAGTCAATATCAGATTGAGGACTTTTCACATCAGGCCGTGAGCCTGATGGCCAAATGCCGGTTGCAGAATTAGGAGCAAAGTTTTGACCAGGAGCAGCACTAACTGGTGTTAACGATTTCTTAACAGACTGGTCGGCTGGATTTTTTTCACCTTGTGATTCAAACTCTGTATTGCTCTTTGCCTTAGAACCACCATGCACAAAACTGGATACAACTACCTGCAGAACATTCATTATGCACGCACTCGTGAATACTGCAAAAAGAAAGCAGAAGATACTTAAAGTGCAATGTGCTTGTTTGAATACTAATTTTCTCTCAGAATGTTAGGTGGCTTCGATATACTCGATGCTGACATCAGATCAATTGATAAAATGCATATAAAATCTTGATAAAAATTTCTTTGATGCAGATTTTGCTCATGGGCTCTCACTCACTAGGAGGGAAATTTAACCTATGAACAGAAAAAATAGGGAACTCCGCCGGAGAGAAATATAAAGCAATCAAATACATACCTGCACGGGGCTTGCTGCTATGAGCTGACCACCTATGGCACCCCCAAAAATATGTCCATCAGGACTACAAACTGAAATGCTAATACCACCTGTCCGATTGCGACCACCACTTTCGGAAACCAAGTAAGAACCTGACAAACATAGTATCTCAAAACGGCCCTGAAAGAAAGTGACGAATTTGTGTAAGTTCACTTTACTGAGTCTCAAGGCAAGATATCTTCAATTAAAATGGCCTTTACATCTATTCCATCTTAAATATGATTTAGCGTAAGGTATAGATTAAAATTTTTTTTTTTAAAAAAATGGAATTTACTTTAGTAATCACTCATTCTAGTTGTAGAGTTTGGCAATTATTGCAAGGTAATAAATCGTTTCCCACAAGTGTCAAGCACAAAGAAAATACAGTGAAAAACCAATTTATAACCGTGCCATAACAAGATTAGGCCACAATTCTTATCCATTTGCTTGAATATCCTTTCTTTCAGCCAGTCAGCACATTCATATAAGCACGTAGCTTGCAAGATAAAATCTTTAATAAAGCAACAGATCTGCTAGTACTGTTGGATAAACTTCATCACCTAGCCTCATCGAAGTGCATAAATCAACATTGATAAACACGTTAATGTTTCAACATTAATGTGCATAACTCCATACTAACAAAAATAACATATAATAAAAAATCTTAGTGTTGAATAGAATGGCAAGCAAAACTTTAATCTGGAGAAATATCAGAGAAAACAAGTGTGCCTCAAGGCTGCATATAGTTTAAATATGCATGTGATGAAAAGAAGGCATACAAGAGTACAATTGAGTTCTCAACGCAGTTGTGTAAGAATCCTAAAGCATCCAAGATGGTTGAAATATAAGCTTTAACCCAACAGCCATGGCCTTGTTCAGAAGAAATTTTTCATTGTAATATTGAAACTTAAAAGCAGTTTTGTTTTTACTCTAAAATCCCCAACTTTAATGCAAGTAATCGTGTGCACTGTACAGGCTCTGTTTGTTCTTTATAAATGAGAACCTTCATGTACAATAAGTCCGTAAAACGAAGCACGAGAAAATCAAACTGCCACAATCTTCTAGAATATGGATCCAAGATTGTTGAAATATAATCTTTAAGCCAACAGCCATGGCCTTGTTCAGAAGAAATTTTTCATTGTAATATTAAACTTGAAAGAAAAAACTATTTTACTCTCGCATTCCCAACATTAATGCAAGTAATTGTGTGCACTGTGCAGGCTCTGTTTGTTCTTTATAAATGAGAACCTTCATGTACAATAAGACTGTACAATGAAGCACGAGGAAATCAAACTCCACAATCTTCTAGAATAGGGATTCAAGATGGTTGGACAGTTTAAGTAGGCCAAATGTGAGATGCATTGTCAATCAAAAGAAACACAAAGTACATTTATTTCCCTTGGCTATAATTACTTTCCCCAATGTAAATAACTCAGATATCGGTTGTGTCAACATCAAAGTTCCTACATAGATCATTTTCAGAAAGAAAGAACAAAAATTACATTACAGTGTCTTGATAAGCATGTGTCAAAATATTTGCCAAAGTCAGAAGTACCAAGACAGTAATTTGCAATGAACATAAATTCTTTGGTAGTAATGAAATGCACTCTAATTCATTACCTCTTTTTTCATCACTGAGACAATTGAGATGGACATAACAATGATTGTATGATCATTATTTTTCTTTGAAAGCACAGCCTAGCTTGCATACATGATACAGTAACTGGACCGTGAAGAAATAATTTGAACAAACAAGTGATAAGATACTCTCTACAATTTACTAATTTTCTTAATAAAAAACTCACATCCCATAGTAAAATGGACATCTAATGATTCCCATAGTAAAATGGACATCTAATGATAATAAGATTTATTTAACATTAACTAAACTAAGAACTGGAAGATAAAACAATTAAACCATTCAGAAATTGATGACATAATCAATTCAACCAAACATGTTTTCCAACCAGATTTATCTCTTTATCAGTTTCACAATCCCAGCTGAAGCAGCTATACTGAATCAGGTAATGTTAAATGATTAACGATATCCATACTTGCCCTCACCCAATGCTCCCTTACCAGAATGGAGAAAATTGAGCATGACTTCGAGCCACAAGTTAACACTATAATTTCAGAACTATAATTATTTCCCAGTTAAAATATAATTTTCAAAATCCTTCCAAACTTCCATTGATTTTCTTAAAACCACAGTATTAGGCATTGCACAGAAGATACTTTAACAATTGCGAATTACCTTATGTATGTGAGTTCACTGTTTACACACACACACATAAAAAAATGTGGTAAAAGAATTAATGGACATCTCTTATCAGGCTACACCACATCATATAATAATCTACAAGTTCAGTGTCTGTCCTAGCATTGAAATGCTAACAATTTTAAAACTGAAGGGTAAAAATGCTTCCATCAATTTCTGAATTTAAGTGCATGTGCACAATAAAAGGACCAGGAGTGCTTCAACCTCGTATGTGATAGTGCCACCAGAAGTTGTAGGTTGGCGTAGTGTTACTGAGGAAACCGATCCATTAGCTGATAAGATGCATAAAGCTCTTGGTCTCTGTTGTGCAAATGACAATACTTTGGCTGCAATATCCTGCAGAAGAAAGCCATAATTACTTCTCTTACCATAGTATGTAAGTGACGGCAAAACTCTTTGGTGCACTCATAATAGCACGTGTTATACATGAAAACTTGAACATTGCAAATTGAATGCTTTAGATGTACCCTACACAAATAATAAATCCAACTAACTCATGTAAGGTAAACTCTAGAAACCATGTCATTGAGCATATTACACATATGCTTCAGAAAATACCTGCGCCATTATAAGAATACGACTTTATATCATATCAATGTGCACTTCTGAAAATACTTTCACCATTATAATAATACCACTCCTATATAAGATCAAAGTGCACAGCAGGTATCTTAAATCATATTTATTCAGGTGTGATATGTGACTTATCCAAAACCTTGGTGGTATCAGATAAAAGGTCCTGAGGCTTGAGCAGCTATTTTATTAATGCTTCAAAAAGGGATTGCAGCATACCTCTTCACTTCCAATGTGCAAGACATGAGGTGTGAAAGCTAGTCCAGCTGAGCTGTTCATCCATTCACCTGGCCAACGAAATTAATAGATTAAGAACGCCATTTTCTTAGACCATAAAAACTTAATAGATATGTATTAGCGAACTACACTGATTAACTTTTTACTACTTCGTATTTTCGTTGGTGGGAGATCTGATTCTATATCCCCTCCTAAGTTCATATTTCATTTATTCCTTTGGTAGAAAAAAGTTAATAACTCCACCCACCACCCAAGTGGCTGTTTAGTAACTGAAAAAAACAAACACTGGGAACCTGGAAGCTTAATAAAACAATATTTACAATTAATCCAAAATTCCCAGGAAAAGATTCCCAATGTCCCACAAACACTCAGCACTATGGAGGCAACAAGGTAAAATTTCACATTTAAAATGAAGAATCATTAGAAGTTATATGCATCAAAATGCATTGCCTTCTTTAAAAGAAACACATCCATTTTTCTCATATTATTTTTTGGACGACGGTGTTCTTACCTTGCAGGCAAAGAGAACATGATTTAAAGCATATATAAAGACTGTTTTTGATTAATAACGAAGGCAACAATATAATTTAATCTACCACATACATCACTGAACAAATCAATGTAAGGACTATAATAATATAGAAAATTTACCAAGAGGGGCAAGTTTCTGTTTCCATCCAGTCCCTGGAGGTCTCCCTCTGCGCTTTTCCCCTGACGAAGGCGCGGAACTAGACAAGGGGGACAATGCTAAAGACATATTAGCCCCTTCAGGACCATATTTCCTGGGCCTACCCCTCTTCTTCTTCCCTGAATCAGTTCCCGGAGTCACACTAGAGGCTGCAGCCGTGCTTATTGCATGAGGAAAACTGGATGATGGATTCTCAACATGGAATGTTGAGCCACTCAAAGAACCGCCACTGACCCCTGCATTGGGCTGCAGTGAGAAGTTGGGAACTGAAGACGTCTTGAAACCAGAAGGGGTGTGGAACCCACCAGTCTGTGGCCCCGACCCGCCACCGGCCGGAGCATTAGGACCAGACCCTGAACCACCAGACCCACCAATGCCTCCTCTATTGAGGTAATATGAAGCTGAACCGTGTAATGCCATCCCTTCCCTTCCATCCATTCATTTACTTGGTAAAATTCCACACTAAAGATCCAATTTTTATGAACTATATCACTGCAAAATCACGGCCTTCTCACGCGTTTAGACTCTGCAGGTACGAAATCGACCCGCTAAAGAAATTAGCATAATAATCCCAAGGAAAAATAAATTGATAAACTAAACCACAAAAAAATTGAATATTTTAACAAATGTTTAACACGGTTTTTTCATCAATTACAGAAAGAGTACATAACTTGAAAAAAAAATGGAAAATTTTAGGCCTTAAAAGTAACAAAAAAACGAAAAAGCGAAACCCATTAAGGTAGTCTTCAACCTGATGAATTGCACAGAACCCACATTAAAGCTTATTCAGAAAATGCAAAAATCCAGAGTTGCACAGACTTCTACACTTCTTGAACCATGTGAAAGCAAGTCAAGAAAAAAAGAGGGTAGAACCCTAGATTTGAAGAGTGACTGATGAGTTAGTAATTGGGGTACAGAAGGGATTCAGTATAAGGACAAAAGTGTGATGAAATAGGAAACATTGAGCTTTTGAATTAAATTTAAAGACTTAAGAGGTACCTTTCGTTTTTTTAATAGAAAACAGTCATTATTGGGGGGTTTTGACGGAGTGAGGGGTGTTGCAACTTGCAAAGACTTTGAAAACATCCAAGTATCGACATGTCCGGTCCTTATCAACCGAAGTAATTACCATGCCTTGCTTGTGTTGGTGCTCATTATTAAAAAAACAAAAAAAATTGAATGATATTTGTTCATTATTAAAAAACAAAAACAAAAAATTGAATGAAATTTTGAGGAGGATGTATGTGTTTTCGCACGTTTTGCAACCCGTCAACAATTACGAGAGTAAGGGGTCAGACGATTGTGTAAAGAACAAACCTCTTGAGACAAAGTCCCAAAAAGGGGTGCGTTTACTAGTGAAGAGTTACAATTAGAAAGTAGACAAAACGCCTCCAAGGGGCGCAAGCACACGAGTACTGAGAAAGAATTAAATTTAAACTAAGGAAATAGAAATTACATATTCTCTTGTCGAGAGTTTTTGATTCGGGGTCCTTGTCTTCTACGACTTTACTTCCTTTTATACTTCCTGGGCATCTCTTGGTTGTCGAAACTGCTTGGAACTGCTCCATTACCTTCGTGACCATTCATTTCTTTAGTGAGAAACTGCTTGTTTGGGGAGAAGTTACTTAGTAACTGTTGTCACTACTCTCGCTGTTTCTGGATCGTGGGGCGTGTCGGGTTTACTTGACAACTGCTTCCGTAACTGCTGAATTGGATAAACTATACCCTTTAGACTTGTCTGATTCTGGGCGACTTGAGGATCTGGGCGACAATGAGGCTGTCGTTCTGGGCGATTGTGCAGTACTACATTCGTTCAGCCTCTGGGCGTCCTACAGTCTTGGGCGATGGTACTCCTTTGCTCTTGGGCTTCCAATATTCAGGCATTTTCACAGGTTTCCAGCTTGGGCCTTTTAATTGCTTTCCATTGGGTCTTCATCTTGGATTTCTCAATTGGACTTCCCTTTGATTTTGGGCTGCATTTTAGTGTGTCAACAATTACCCCCCAATATGGCAGAATTAATACTAATCATTAATTTTGCCATATTCACTCTGTATCTTTCCCGCAACATTTGAACTTCCCCAAAATTTCAATCATCACTTACGTTTTGTTGCCTGAAGGATTGCGACGTTACAAACCCTTAAAACCCCAAAAGTACGCGGCATTCTTTGTTTACATCTCTGCAGTTCTACGCTTCGCTCTCGCCATTTCACAATCTCCATTGCTGCGACCTTCGATTTAAACAAACAAGTTTCGAGAGCAACTTCCATTCTGCACCATAATGACTACTTCTCAAACTCCATCGGACAATATTTTCAGTTTTGAGGATTTCCAAACCCTTTTCACAAAACCATATGTGAACCCGTCTTTTCTTTCACAATCCAATGCTGACCGCAACGAGTTTTATTTGGGTCCGTCGTTTAATGATGCTGAAGCCATTGAACGGGCTGCGGTAGGTCATTTGTTCCCGTGTTCCGAAGATCTCCCCTTTTCGCAGTCTTTGCCATTGAGGCCAATCCATGATAAAGGTATTCACACTTGGCCTAAAACTGATGCATCCTTCCGTAGATGGCATGCACGTATAGTGGCTCATGGTCCCACTAAATTGATTTTTGAACGTGCTAAAATTTTGGACTTACTGGAGATTACCCTTTTTCCCCCAACGTATGACCCCGTGCTTTTTCCAATCGCACTGAGTTTTTGGTCTCCTGAATTTAATACCTTTGTTTTTCCTCTTGGTCCCATGACCGTTACCTTGAGAGATGTTGGGGCTCTGTTGAATCTCCCACCTCTGGGCGATACCATTTTTCCTGGTATGCTAATTTCTGGTGCTGCCCCAAAATTTGACAAGAAACTTACTGAATCTTATTCGAGCATGCAGGGCAGTTATGTCACTGCTGTCTCTGAACCTTGCCATTCTGAGCGAGTCGCTTTTCTCCAAGTCTGGCTCTGTAAATATGTTCTCTGTGTTCCCAGTTTGAAACCTTCCATGAGCTACTTGCCTTTATCTCATGAATTGGCTCGGGGTAGACCTTTGAACCTATGTTCATTCCTCCTGGCTGCCCTTTATAGGAGTATGGCTATGCTCCAGTTCCAACTGAAGAACAACGCATCTCCCACTGGTAGTGGGCTTTTATGGCTTGCTCAATTGTGGTTGAGATCTTATTTCCCCAACTGGGTACCCCACCTCTCCCTTTTCGTGAGGTTACTTGCTACGGGCTTTTCATTCATCAATTGAGCCCTGTAAATATGTCCATGAGAGACGTTTTCACTTTCTTTTATACTTTGAATTCAACCCTTTCGTTCTTCCCTTTTCCTTCTGAGCAAATTCCTCCCTTTGTACGGCCTCCTCCTACTTTGGCCGAGGCAGATGCATTTATGCCTGTTTGGGTTCAATTTTTGGTAGGGAGAGAATTGTTTCATGACATTCTGGTGGGAACCAATGCTAAAGCGGGGGTAGAGATATACGCACCCCAATTTTGTGCTCGCCAACTTGGTTTTGGCCAAATGTGGCCTGTCCCTCCTTGCTATTCCAATAACTTAACGGATCGCTTTTACATCCTCAACAAAACGGAAGCCCAAGCCATAGATGCCCGTAATAAACTCTTGGCCACCGGCTTTACTTTCGCTCCTTTTAATCCTACTGCCGTTACTCATTCTCTTTTTGATCAATTGTGGCCGTCGGTGAAACAAAGATTGTTTCCAACTGATGCGAATCGCGCTTTCCACTTGCTGGATAAACAGGGTAATACTCCCACTTCTGTTGTCCCTTTACCCAGTAAGGTCTCTGCGTCCCCCTCTCGTACTACACGTTCTGCTCTTTCATCCTCAACTTTTTCACCTACTTCACAGGCTGTTTCTTTTCATGCGATAATGGTTTGCTTTAAAACTTTTCAGAAAGATTCGGCCTCTCCTTCCAAGGCTATAGTTTTGGCAGACCCTTCGCCCGGGCCTCAAGTTTCACCTCCCTTATCACCATCAAATTCTCCTTCCCAGGGTGTCAACCCCCCAAGCGTGGAATCAGAAGGTAATGCTTATTTTGATGCCTTGGCCCTCCTTTATTGCTGCTGGCTCATCAATTTGCTGTGATGTAAAACATGCAGAAATTCCTGCAGCTTCGTCCAGTGGGAAAGGTCCTTCTTGCCCAGCTAAAGGGAAATCTTCCCAAGTGATGGAGGAAATAAGGGAAGTGCCTGAATTTCCCACCACTGTCGATGAGGTCTTTTTACTTCGCTCTTACTTTTGATTTTGCTTTGTTGTATTGAAATTCTCAATATTGGTAACTTTCTTTGCAGGAATCCGATAGCATCCTTAATTTCATCCAAGACTTACTCACCTCCTGGGCACGCATGAAAACGTTCTCTGCGTCATCCTCCACCCCTGCGAACGAGAATATGACATTTCTCAAACAGGCATTGTTTGAGTATGTCTCCTTCATGGACATGGAGGTCGGTCGTGCCAGCGCTGCTCATCAAAAAACCAAGCTAGATATGTTGAGCGCGAACCTACTGCAAGCACTTTTGCTCCCGTCGCCCAGCATTTCTACTGACTTTAAGGTGAAGTTGAGGGTTCTTCATGCCGACGTCGTTTCTTTGTTGGCCAAGAACGCAGAATTGAAGGCCAGAAGTGCCCAATACCTCCGCGCTTCTTCTGAGAAGGAGTCCCTACTCAAGGAAATTGACAAGAACCAGACCGATTTGACTGAGGTCTTTTCAGAGATTGTAGTGGAGGATTCTTTGATGTTGAGCCTGGCTGCTGAAATGAAGGAGCTACAAGCGAAAATGAACGACTGCAGGGCGAGGATGGCGGCCAAGAGGCGTACTGCATCCCAAGGAATTGCTAAGACCAAATCTCTATTGGAGCAGTACCAAAAGCTGGATGTTGATGATGACTTGGTGAAAGAGTTAGGTATCCTTTCCTCTAGGCAGGCGAAGAGTGGGATAAACTTAGGCAGCAGATGAGCTCAGCCTGGGGCGAATTGTAACTAAACATTTACTGTTTTAATCTTTGTAACTCTTTCGTGCTGACTGCCTTGGTTTTTTGTAATTTGATGTCATTCATCATCATTAATGAACAATTATTTTGAAGTGGCATTTATCCTTGACCGTCAATTTTCCTCGTACCTAATCTTTATGCCAACATCCATGCATATTCCTTTGGCACTTAATTTTTCTTCCCTAAATCTTTGGGCCATATTGATTTCACTCACCGGTCATAAATGTGACCTTCCACATTCTGGCTTTTCATCTTCCAGCCCCTATAAATATGCATGTTTATACTCATCATTTTCATCCTCATGCCTTTCCAAATTCGATTTCTTGCCATCAAAACTTCCTGCCACTGCATGGCACTTCGATCGTTTACCAACACTTTCATCTTCTACAGGGATGGGTTTCTTGGCTCGTCCCTTTTTCTTTGATATCACTTTTGGTATGGGAGGTATAGGAAA
Source organism: Fraxinus excelsior (assembly GCA_019097785.1). Classification (NCBI taxonomy): domain Eukaryota; kingdom Viridiplantae; phylum Streptophyta; class Magnoliopsida; order Lamiales; family Oleaceae; genus Fraxinus; species Fraxinus excelsior. The sequence goes on along the minus strand of CM032640.1, from coordinate 26,496,839 downwards.
TGTTCTTTCAAACTGAAGCAAGATTCTTGCCGTCAGTTTGTCTATTGGGGGTACTCCTCTTTGCCTACCATTGCAGCTATGCATTTAGGAAGGTTAAGGGGCCCTCTTAATCGGCTATAGACTGAAGGGCTGCTTCTCCTCGCCTACCATTGCAGCAATGCACTTAGGAAGGTTGTGGGAGCAGTTGACCCTCTTATTCGGCCATAGACTGAAGGGCTGGCCGTACTGGTTTCACTCTTTCTGTTCCCACCAAACAGAAGACATTTTTGTAGCATGTTTCGTCTTGTATTTTGATCGTGTTCCTTATTTCTTGTGAAGAATGGTTTGTAAGGAACATTTGGTAATAAAGGACTTTATTTTTGAATGTGCCCTGTTTTTCCGACTTTATTTAGAACGTGATCGTCCAATTTATTTACTGCCATCGTTTGACATGAATACATCGCAATTGCAATTTTACCACTTATGCATCTATCTGTTTACTTTCCTATTTAGAACGTGATCGTCCAATTTGTGTACCGCCATCGCTCGGCATGACTACATTACAATTGCAATCTTATCACTTATGTATTTATCTGTTCACTTTCCCAAAGGGAAGGCACATATTTCTTCAAGTACTTACCATTAATAAATCTTATATGCCTAGTACCATCTAAATCCTCCAAGTGGTAAGCTCCATTAGGCAACACACTCTTTACTCTAAACGGCCCTTCCCAATTTGGCGACCATTTGCCATATTTTGGGTTTTTACTATCTAAAGGAAGCATTGCCCTCCAAACTAATTCGTTCGCACTAAAAGACTTGGCTATAACTTTCTTGTTGTAAAATCTAGCCACCCTTTGTTTCTGGACTTGCAACTTGTCTAGCACATCTAACTTCAATTCGTCCAATTCTAATAAATTCTGAGTCAACAATTCCTTGTACTCATACTCGCTTAATTCGTGCTGCCGACGTACCCTTATAGATTGCACATTGATTTCCACGGGCAATACAGCTTCCTGCCCATAAGTGAGTTGGAAAGGCGTAATGTTAGTGCTTGAACGGGGCGATGTTCTATAAGCCCATAAAGCCTTGTTCAAGCATTCGTGCCAATTTCTGGCATTTTCATCTATCATCTTTCTTATGATAGATTTCAGAATCTTGTTAGATGATTCTGCCTGACCGTTTGATTGAACGTAGTATGGTGTGGAATTTACCAATTTAATTCCAAATTCGCTCAAGAATTCCTTCACCTGATCTCCATTTAGGGAAGTCCCATGATCTGTCATTAAAGTTTGCGGAATTTCAAATCTGTAGATGATATGGTCCCGGATGAACTCTATGTTGCTTTTCTGGGTGATTTCCTTTAGAGGCGCTGCTTCGACCCACTTGGTGAAAAAGTCTGTAGCGACTATAATAAAGGTGTGTTGTTTGGACGATGGGGGGTAAATCTTCCCTATCAAGTCTATCGCCCAACCTTTGAATGACCAATGTTTGATAATGGGTGTCATGTTGCTTGCTGGTGCCCTCTGTATTGGACCATGTTTTTGGCATGCCAAACAACTTTTTGCATATCGAACACACGATTCACCCATCTTTGGCCAAAAATAACCACTTCTAATAATTAGCCATCTCATCTTTTGGCCGGCCTGATGGGCTCCACATATCCATTCGTGCACTTCAGCCATAACTGTCTTAGCCTCTTGTAAGTTCACGCATTTTAATAACACACCATCAGAACGTTTTTTGAACAATTCTTCGTCTATTAATGCATAGTTTAACAGACGTAATTTCGTTCTTCTATCAACTCGCCCATCAAGCTCTTTGAAGGGTTCTTTAATCTCATCTATCCAATCCAGTGCGACCCCATCTTCTATGCATTGAATTTTGGTTTTCCTTGCCCTCCGCTGAACAACGGGCAATATAGTTCCGTATTCGTAGGTAGATTTCCAACTCAACGCCTTTGAATAGCCAGAAGCCAATTGGGCCAACTCGTTGGCCATATCATTGTACATTCTATTAACACATTGAAGTTCCACTTGGTCGAATTCTTCCAACAACTCTTGGGCGATTTCGTATAAGCTTATAATAGAGTCACTTTGGCATTTGAAATCACCGGTCAATTGGTGGATCACCAATTGAGAATCGCCCCTGATGATTACATTCTTTACTTTCATATCTACCATCAACTCCAAACCTACGATTAAGGCTTCATATTCGGCTTGATTATTAGTACAGATTCTGTCCAAGGTAAATGCAAACTTATAGCAAACCCCTAAATGATTTATCAAAGCCACTCCTACTCCTGCTCCTTTAGAAGTTTTCGATCCATCAAAGTATAAAACCCATGGTTTTAATTCAAATGAATTAACCTCCAGTTCTATTTCGTTAGGCACATCAAGGCATGGATGGTCGGCCAGAAATTTAGCCAATGCCTGATTTTTAACTGCCTTTTGGGGCACATACCTTATTTCGAATTCTGACAGTGCTAAAGTCCAAAGACCCACCCGTTGATGTAAAATAGGGAGAGAAAACATGTATTTGAACAAATTAACTTTGGAAATTAGATAGACTGTCACAGGCCGTAAATAGGCCCTTAATTTTATACATGTGAAGTATAATGCGAGACACAACTTCTCGATAGCAGAATAATTACATTCACATTTGGTTAAGCGCCTACTTAAATAACAAATCGCCCTTTCTTCATCAAATTGGTCTTCTTGTGCGACCATCCCAGCTATCGATTCTCGTTCAGCCGATACGTACAATTTCATCGGTCGCCCTTGGATTGGTGATACCAACACTGGTGGGCTTGTTAAGTATGTTTTCAGGCTTTCAAAAGCCTTTTGATGTTCTTCTTTCCAGACGAATTCGTCTTGATTTTTCAGCTTTAGGAGAGGTGAAAACGCTTTCGTTCGCCCTGCACAATTAGATATAAAGCGTCTTAGAAAATTGATTTGGCCTAAAAACCTTTGCAGCTCCTTTTTATTGCTAGGAGCCTTAGCTTCTAAGATGGCTTTCGCTTTATTCTTATCAAGTTCAATCCCTCTTTTATGTACTAGGAATCCAAGGAAATTTCCTGCATTCACGCCAAACGCGCATTTCAAAGGGTTCAATCTTAGTTTATGCTGCCTCATTCGTTCAAATGAACATCGCAATTGTTCAAAATGGTCTTCTCCCTTAACAGATTTGACCACTATATCATCTACATAAACTTCCACAAATTTGCCTATCATATCATGAAAAATTAGATTCATTGCTCTTTGATAAGTTGCCCCTGCATTTTTTAGTCCAAACGGCATTACTACCCATTCAAAGCATCCTAAAGACCCAGGGCATCTAAAGGCAGTTTTGTGTACATCTTCGTCGGCTATGTAGATTTGATTGTATCCCGAATACCCATCCATAAAAGAGTCATCACATGTCCTGCAGTGGAGTCTACTAGAGAGTCTACCGTAGGCATTGGATATTCGTCTTTGGGGGTAGCCAAGTTCAAATTCCTGAAATCTATGCATACCCTCAACTTGCCATTCTTTTTTAATACTGGCACTATGTTAGACAACCATTCCACATATCTGGTTGTTCTAATAAAACCCGCTTTTAGTAATCGCTCTATTTCTTTTTTGATCTCCGGTAGTACATTGGGAGCGAAACGCCTAGGAGGTTGCTTATGAGGCTAAAAATCCGATTTAGTCGGCAACCTATGTTCTACTAAGTTTTTATCCAAACCAAGCATATGTTCATACTCCCAAGCAAAACAATCCTTATATTCTTTTAATAAAGCGATTAATCTAGTACTAACCTCATGAGGGAGCATCTGGCTGACAAACGTTGGGCGATCCTCTCCTTCCTCACCAATGTTAACCTTGACCAAGGGGTCTTGAGCTTGTGCATATCCTGACTTGGGGATCTTCGTCGCTTCGTCATCCACATCGCTCAGAGGAGTTTGCTCTTCCAGACAATCCACTTTATGAACTTCCCAGTCCAAACTCTGCTCCATCTCGAACACTGTTAATTTGTCCCTCAGCATTTTTAACGTCGCTTCTTCTTTCTTCACACGTTCACATTCTTTATTGAAAGCCATCAGCTTGGCTTTGAGGGCCTGAATCTCGGCCTCTTGCCTTTGGTGTTGAAAACTCATTTAAGGTTGTTTGGCTTCTTTTTGGCCAATTACTGGCTCTTCCAAGGCCACTATGTTTGGCCTCATTTGATTAAACATTTCAGTAAGTGCATCCACTGAAAACGGTTCTTCGCTTTGGGCAGTAATTTGAGTTCCTTCCCCATCTTGAACCACTCTGACAGCCCATAATTTCCTTCGTACATGAACCTCTCTATTGAATTTGCCTATGCCACAAAGGGTCTATGATCGGCTTGCACCACCTCTGCTTCACCTTTGTCATTCCAGAAGACTAAGCATTGATGGAGTGATGAGGGAATACAACGACTGCCATGGATCCAGTCTCTTCCTAGTAGTACGTTGTAACTGGTGGGGCCGTCTATCACGAAGAAAACAGTAGTCCTGGTGGTTGTCCCTACAGTTATATCCAATGGCATAACTCCTTTTGCTGAAGTTGCCCCGCCGTTAAAACTTGTAAGAATGACTTCTGTTGGGATCATGTCGCTCTCTGTCTTAGCAAATTTCCTCATCATCCTAGCTGGAATGGTGTTTATAGCCGCTCCATTATCAATAAGTACTTTTACTACTGGTACCCCATTAACCAAGGCTTTGACGTACAGTGGTCTTAAGTGTTTGGTTAACCTCATAGCTGGTTTGTTGAAGATGACTTTTTCAGCAGCGTCTATTTCCACTTCCTACCTATTTTCTGGCGGGCTATCTTTTGGTGATAGATCGACGTGCAGCATATCGCACTGAGCCTTCTTTCCTTGGGTTTTTTCCTTCTCTTTTTCCAGTATTTCTTCCTCAGTTACCCAATTTGTAGGAGGAGGCATTATTCTAGGGGGTGATCCATATTTTTCAGAGCGAGGTACCCTCTTTTTCCTTTTGGGTGTCCCATACAACACATAGAAATCAAATGATCGGCCAGATGGTTCACCCAACAGGTCTACTTCGTGGACTCCTTCTTGGTGCAGTTGTTTCAACAGGGTGTTGCGCGACACTCCCATTTTCCGTCTCTCTGCTTTTAAATCAATTTCTTCTTCAACATCTATCATACCATCGTCCTCTTCATCATCACACATTTCTCTGGACGTTTGGCCTTCATCGCAGACTAGCACACAAGTTTCCTCCTCACTGTCCTCTTTTTCTTTGCTGTTGAATTCGTCGGCCAACAAGTAGTTATTAGCCAGGACAGGAGGTAACGTGCCAAACTGGATGGTTAGAGGTTGGTCGGGATCATCTTCATCTTTCCTGTTTCGTTCGAACTTTGATCTCCCAGACGAGCTTTCTGGCAATTCTCCCATTGATTCGCCAGTACCTGTTTCTTCACTATCTTCAAAAACATTTTCATTGGCCATTCTGAGTGGTTTAGGCGCTCTAGGGCGTGATTCTCCTTGCTGTTGCCTCATCACCCGCCCGTAATTACGTTGGAAACATCTTTGCTGGGTTCTAGTCATTTCGTTGAAAGGCACCACTCTCCCTGCATTATACTGGAACGAATGCCATACATTGGGTTGGTGAGGCTGCGGCCTAAACGTCCTTCCTTGACTGGCCGATCCAAACCCCCTTTCTCTAGGTAATCCTCTATAAAACGGCACTCTTTGCCCCCTGACAGGCTGAGCGACAGGCATGGAGTCAGAGCGATGGTAGAATTGCCGCGTCATGGGTGGCCTTGTACTCGCTTTCAACTCATGTTTACACCTATCGCACAGTACTTCCTCGCCCTGTTTGGACTCCTTCCCTTTGATGCGTTCAAAAACGCTGGGATGTGGTTTGGATTCTTCTTCTTCGTCATCAATCACCAATTTAAACCTTGGCAATTTGTTTTTCAAACCAGTTGTTAACATGTTCATTGCCAGTGGCCGTGGGAAAGGATTTTCATCCACCGCCATCTTTTTCTTTTCTTCGAACGTGATTCGTCCTGATTCAATAGCATCCTGCAACACATGGCGAAAAACCACACAATAATTAGTCACATGTGACCATGCATTATGTCATTTACAGTATTTTTTACCCTTAATTTGTTCAGGGTCTGGCAATTTGTGCTTGTCGCTCAACTTTATCTACTTATCCTTATATAATTTGTCGAATATAAGGTCAGCTTTGGTTACGTCGAACGAGAACGTTCGCGCCTTTCTGTTTTCACCCTTTACAAGTTCATCCTTGCCTATTATTTTTGGTTTAACTAGTATGGGACAAGTATATGCTTCTCCCTTTACTAACTCAGCCAAACATATTTCTGTTTGGTCATAATAACCATCATCGACAGTATGAACGTTGAAATTCGGGTCTTTGTAATAAGTCCCTTTACTGGAATTTTTCATCTGTTCTTCCTCTCTTACCAGTCGCTCATACCTAACGACGTTTGCACTAAGTTGGAATAAATCTGATAATTCCCTATCCTGGAATTTCTTTTTTAAATCAAAGCTTAAACAACTTTGTGCGATTTTAACAAATTCCTTTTCTGGCAAAGGCACAAAGCATTTACTTCTGGCCGTTTTGAACCTTTGTAGGAAATTTTCTGCCCATTCGTTAGGCAATTGACGTAAATTCGCCAAATCGGCCAGTGTAACCTCAGACTCAGTTTTGTAACATTGAGCATGGAATAATTGCTCCATTTGCTGCCAAGTTTGGACGGAGTTTGCTGGCAAATTAATAAACCAAGAAAAAGCTACTCCTGTTAAAGAACTTGGGAACAACCTCAACTTATGATATTCATTCACCTCACCACTTTGCAACGTGAATCGCCCTACATGTTCTAGCGTAGACACTTATCCTAGACCAGTAAATAGTGAGAATTTCGGTACTTTGTACCCTCTAGGCCATGGATATGCTTGATCTATCCAATTAGGGTATGGCTTGGTATAAATTGGCCTAATCACCGGGCGCACCCCAACTGCTATTTGATCTTGCACTATTTCCATAATTTGGTTTCTTAGCACGGCGTTAGGGTCATATGGGTTTCCAATTGGTTGATTTACTGGCTGATTCGTGGGAGGCCGGGTAGTTTGCCCCTGATTGGCAATAAAAATGCCATTATTCGGGCTATTATGACTGTTAAATTGAGTGCTTAGACCTTCATTCATACGTAAACCATTCTGTCCGTTGTTCGGGACATTATCTCTCACGTTTGTATTACCCCCCAGGTTGGACGTAGTGTTATTATTACTCAAATTCAAGGTCCCGTTTCCCCCTGGGTTCGACGTAGAAGGGCCAAAAGGTGGCTCCAGATTTGGGCCGGAGTTTACACCAAGGGAATTGTATGGCGAAGTATGCCCCACGATAGTCCTAGACTGGAAGTGATCATCTATAGGCATAACAGGTTGACACATTTGGCTTACCAACTTATTCATGATTTCATTCAACGTATTCAGTTGTTTAGCCATATTATCAAAATGCATATTCTCGTTTTGGGTAAACTTCTCCATATTATGAATGCTACGTAAATTTACCTGTTCAACGACATCCTGCGTGAGTTCTCCCAGCAATGCACGCATTGTGCGAGGGCTCAATTCTGTCATTGGTTCGTAGCGGCTGTGACTGCTTTGACTTTGTCCATCTGTCTGTGGGGAATGTTGTTGCTCCTCGTATCGCTCAACTACAGACTGGACTACTCCTTGACTTGCTGGTTCCTTATCGGAATTTTTATGAGGCATGATATCTTTTCTCTTTTTGTATCTTCACTTACAAAACACCAACTGTCCCACTGGGCGTGCCAAATTGTTTTCGCACGTTTTGCAACCCGCCAACAATTACGAGAGTAAGGTGTCAGACGATTGTGTAAGGAACAAACCTCTTGAGACAAAGTCCCAAAAATGAGTGCGTTTACTAGTGAAGAGTTACAATTAGAAAGTAGACAAAACGCCTCCAAGGGGCGCAAGCACACGAGTACTGAGAAAGAATTAAATTTAAACTAAGGAAATAGAAATTACATATTCTCTTGTCGAGAGTTTTTGATTCGGGGTCCTTGTCTTCTACGACTTTACTTCCTTTTATACTTCCTGGGCATCTCTTGGTTGTCGAAACTGCTTGGAACTGCTCCATTACCTTCGTGACCATTCATTTCTTTAGTGAGAAACTGCTTGTTTGGGGAGAAGTTACTTAGTAACTGTTGTCACTACTCTCGCTGTTTCTGGATCGTGGGGCGTGTCGGGTTTACTTGACAACTGCTTCCGTAACTGCTGAATTGGATAAACTATACCCTTTAGACTTGTCTGATTCTGGGCGACTTGAGGATCTGGGCGACAATGAGGCTGTCGTTCTGGGCGATTGTGCAGTACTACATTCGTTCAGCCTCTGGGCGTCCTACAGTCTTGGGCGATGGTACTCCTTTGCTCTTGGGCTTCCAATATTCAGGCATTTTCACAGGTTTCCAGCTTGGGCTTTTCTTCTTGGGCCTTTTAATTGCTTTCCATTGGGTCTTCATCTTGGACTTCTCAATTGAACTTCCCTTTGATTTTGGGCTGCATTTTAGTGTGTCAACAGTATGATTAAAAAGTAAAAAGATAAATTGAATTTACGTTTAAAATATGTTATTGTATGAATGTGTATTTGAAAATGTACCTATGGCTAAAAAAAAAATTTGGCCCATTCGGTAGAGATTAAAATTGAAAAACTAACTGTTATTGTTGACTTTTATTAGACGAGTGAGACTCAATAACGATCATATTTTCAATTTTAATTGGATTTTAATCCCTAACGAACGGGGCCTTTGAAATAACGGCACCAAAACATGGGTTATTGGAGTCTCAAAACTTATTTTGCCATGTTTGAAGTAGATTAAAAATTGTCAAACAAAAAATGATAAAAAATTATAAATCAAAATTAATTAATAATTTTAATTATAAATTTCATAAAATTACTACTTTTCAACTATATATATTATTAATTTTTATCAAAATCCACTAAAAATCTATAAAATTATACTTTTTGAGAAATTAATGGTGAATATGTGAATAGTATTTGTAGATCTTATAAAATGTACAATTAAAATTAATGTCTGACTTTAAAAAATAGAATTTTAGGGAAAAAAAAAAAAGAAATGAAACATAAATGAATGCTAGATCCCCTCCGACTATTTGACATTTAAATGGTTATGTAGTTTTTACTGAACTCAATTTTTTGTAGGGTAGTTGACAATTAATTACCATAAAAAAATGGAAAACAGAAAGAAATGAGCTAATTCATTTTTTTGTCTTTATTTTTATTTAATTCAAAATAAGAATATAATTTTATTTTTTTTGGGTTAGATTTTTTGATTAACCAAATAGAAAACTAACTAGAACTCAATTGATACAAAATAGAAGTTTTGGCACTTAGATGTGAAAAAAAGATCAAGACGTATTCGCCTACTATTGGAAAACCTAAGAGGTCGTTCTCTTTGTGTTTCAGTTTTGTGTTTTGAGTTTTGAATTCATTTTGTATTTTGTGTTTTGAGTGTCTGTTTTGAAATTTCTGAAAATGCGTTCTTTTTGGCATTCTGAAAAACTGTTTCTGAAAACATGAAAATGGAAAACGCGTTTACTTTAAAATTTTGAGAATTTCTTTTAATAATATTTTATTCAAAAAATCTGATTATTCAATAAATTTTAATGGTTTAATATTAATATAGTATTAAATAACATATAAATTTTGATTCACAAATGATGAACTCTGTTGGATATTTTATGTTGAATAACTCCAGCAAGAGAATTTTGTAATAGTCAAAGTTGAATGTGAATCTCTACGATGTTGTTGTTCTAAATGATTCTAATATTATATTGTTCTTATATGAAGTAAATTATGATTATTGCAGCTTCGTTCTCAGAGATAAGAACATAGCGTCACACAATGTTGCTTTCTATGCTACTACTCATTAGTTGAAAACAATTGAAACGATTGTATTTCAATTTTGATCGCGTCCATTGTTATGGCCGTTTAAATTAATAAAGATTTTAGTTGGTTTTTTTTTAAAAACATGCTTGATACAATATTTACATAGAAGACTTCACAAACTTCATTTATACAAAAGGTGAACCACGTTGGATGTTTTGTGTTGAATAACTAATAAATGATAGTGATCCAGGGGGAAAAGTTTGTATTAGAATCAACACGTCATCCACAATAACTGAGAAACGAATTACTCAAAATAACCATTCAGCCTATGAATTATTATAAACTTTAAAGAGATTACATTTGTATGTAGACTAGCAAAATATCAGTAAGATAACTGATTTTCTCCTCCCAGGTATATTGGACGTTGAATTGATTTAATAGAAACCAAAACTGATCTTGTTTCTTTGTATTGCCTGAAATGATCTTGTTTCTTTGTCTACTGCTCCGACGGCTATTAGAGCTGCAGCTAGTAATTATAAGCAAAGGAAACAACAGCACTCTAAAACCAAGTCAGGATCCTCATTGGCAGAATCTTTATTCACCAGCCATTCACACCATATTTTACGAATTTCATTAAAAACCCCATCCTCTTCACTCATTCTAGCAGCTATTCATCCAACACCTATCTGCGTCACAGGCATGGAAAACATGTTATTAGAGACCACCTATGGACAACTCTGTTTTGTGCTCGGTAAGAGATTGTTTCAAAGTGCTGTATATATTTTCATCTCCATCATGCGACAAACATGATTCTACGTTCTCGTCAAAGGAACCAACATCTCTAAAATTGTCCAAATCATCCTGTGACATGAGGGAAACAAATTAAATGCCGAAATAACATGTCATGTTATATCAAGAAGAACTCTAAAGTCCATGACAGTATTTTAACGAATAAAAATTCGATGGGCAAAACAACAAAATAAATTCAGGATAAATAAGACAATTATGCTATGTCATACTCAAATCAACTTCAAAATCAGCTCATAGAGATACCACCTGCTCCTTCTGCACCTTAAATCAACACACTCTTGGGCGCACTATTGACATGCTGTAGGCTACTAGCAGTTGTCATTCCTGGTTAATGGCAAGAACCAGCAAAAAAATGCAACTTACACCCTCTCCTAAACCTATCTCAATATCATCCGCTCGTTTTAAATCCATATCAACGATTAGGTCTGTGCCAATGCTCCTAAGGAAGGACTGTTGAATCACCAGGTTATGAGTATGCTTAAGACCAACATGTGGATTTTGAACTAATGAAATAACTTGCCTTTTTCCAATAACTGGATGTTGGTTGTCCATGAATAATACAAGATCAATGAATTCTCTTATACTTCAAAGTATTCTTAGTCTTTGCAATCTACCAGCAAAAAAGAAAATTTAAAATTTATTAATACTGCAAGCATATCAATAAATACCCAATACTACCATCGTCACAACTATGATCTTTTAAACTATCTGTAGGTGTCCAAGGCTTAAGTAACATTGGGGATGAAAAAAGGAAATATAAAAAATTATCTCTAAGGACACAAACCTTCACTTCAGAAGAGTAGAAGAAAATTTAAAAATCCGATATAATTTATTAGAAGAAACCATACATCCGTTGAAATCCTAGAAAGGTTAAAAATTTCTCTAACTGAACAAAATATGGCTACACAGAATTGGTAAATAAGGTCATCATCAACAGATCTGAGAATAGGGAAGCAAAACCCTTGTCATAAATAGCTTCAAAATTGCAACTTGGAATTGGGGAGAATTGAAAATACCATGGGTCAAAGGCTTCCAAGCTTTATTTATTATAGTTATCTCCAGTTAGTCGAAACCAAGAAAATCCTGAGATTCAATGACATCAAATTATCAAGCTTTAATAATTCAGCTACAGAACTATGCCTAATTCTTGTGCCAAAAAACAACTAAACGAATAATTAAAACAAATTAACTTCATTATGATAAAATCAAACCAAATTGATTATTTTATAATCTCCAAGTAGTCGAACCCACAAAAATTCTTGAGTTTCAATGACATAAATTATCAATCTTTACCAGTTCAGCTACATAACTGAGCTTAATTCTACGACTAAACAAACAATTTAAAAAATTAACTTCAATAATAAAAATAATAAATAAAATTAAAGAAACTCTCTACAAATTCCAAAGCATACCTGTAAAGAGATGATTATTCAGAGCGAGGAGTGGCGCAGGAAAAGAATTGAGCTGGTTTGCTTTTTATAGGAGGTAAATAATTTAGAGGTAATGGATGTGGTGGTTTGGAAGTAATGTACGTGGCTATGAGATCAAATTAGGAGTGTGTCTGGACACGCTTTTATTGCATACACCCCAGTTTTAACCCTACAATTCTTCAACTTCCCTGCACTAAAACTAACTCTACAACTTGAAATTGGAAACCCAAAATAGACGAGTACCCTCACCCATATCCACGAACCGAAACAAGGAGAACACGTACATTTCGAAAGTGCGAAATTTGACAGAAGGAAAATAATTTCGAACTTACCGCAAAAAAATATAGCACGCAAAGAACAAGATGGGAAACCTGTTTGAAAACGCGAACCCGGAGATTTGGCAGGGGGAGTTGCTCGATTTTCAGATCTCAGAGAGGAAGAGAGGGGAAAGAGGAAGGTTGGAGATCACTTCTCGTCTTTTTTGCTACAGTGCCGCGTTTTGGGTTTTGCCTTGTTTTTTGGTTGAAAACTCCCAAAACGTGGAAAACCACGTTTTCTGTTTTCTTTGTTAAATTTTTAGCCATTTTCAAAAACATGTTTTCAGAAATAGTAAAGAGAACGCGTTTTCAGTGTTTTTGAAAATTGAAAACAGAAAACGGCTTAAAAATGGCAAAGAGAACAGGGCCTAAGATTCTATAAATTTTAGAAATGTAGCATCAGTTACATTGGAAAATTGAGATTTGTTGTCCTGGAATGAACAACTTTCAATACATATCTCTTTGTCGCAACATACAAGTATATTTTGAGGTGTCAAAAAATGTGTTGCTGATGCGCTTTTGTCTCCTTATTAGTTAAGAATACGTCATGTGTTGAAATGTCTAAAATATATTTAAAGGACATCCAAGAGACAACAAGTTAATGAGATATGAGCTCCATTTTTATCGTGTTTGTGTACTCTATTTTGGATTAAATTCACACAAATTTTAATAAGGACCCCCCCCCCCCCAACACCAAATCATGCTAATAATCTAATTGGCTATACCAATTCCAAGGTAAGGCACAGTGCTATTTAGAATCCTAGAATGAATCCATCCAACACATCGGTTGCTGTTCTTTTCGTATTTCAGTTTTGAGTTTTGAATCTATTTTGAGGTTTTGTGTTTTGAATGTTCATTGTGAGATTGCTGAAAACGAGTTGTTTATGTTATTTTGAAAAATCGTTTTAAAAAAATTTGGCTTGGTTTTAACTGAAAACAGTCAAAATGATTTTTTCGGCATTTTCTGTTTTCTTTGTAAATTTTAAACTCATTTTTGAAAACTTGTTTATGAAAATAGGTAAGTAAACGTGTTTTCAGTATTTTCGAAAATTGAAAACTAAAAATAGTAAAAAGAACATGTCTTTAGCTTTTTAGTAAGTACAAAATCTCTTCCATAACTCTTTAGAAAGACGAGAGGGGGCATTTCTTACATTCTACTACAAAGAATACCACTTCGTGTAAGGGGCTCAACTCCTTATCTACGATTTGAGAATCCTCTATAAACTAGCATGTCCTCCATCGTATGCATAATTGCATCCTGAAAATGAGGCCAACTACCATATTTTGAATTGCCTCTCTAACGCCCCCAAAATATGTCCTTTTTTATTTTATTTTTAATAAGAAAATAAATTTAAAGTGTTACCAAAATTCTTTTTTATTTAATTTAAGCGGAAATTCATTTTTATTCAAATTTTGAAATTTGATCGATAAATCGATAATGTTAAACCTACCATTTAAATAAAAAATTTCATATTAAATAAAATATTGAAATACTACGATTTCAAACCATCAATTTAAATTTAACGTAAAATGTCAAATGCTCGAACACTAAAAAAAATACTAAAATAACGTGCACAAAATTTAACACTAAGATTTTTTTCAAACTTTTTTTTTTTGGCAATTATCATTTCTAGAATTTTACTTGACGACCCCATAAGCATCACTCAATCAATTTATATTATTTAACGCAAACTATATAATTAATATAATACTGATTTATATTTTATCAACTTCTATTCCCCTATTTGAGCTACATTAATTTTCTCATTCTCATTCTTCTATTCATTTTCAACCACATATTCTTTAATAAAATAATATTTTTCATCACATCAATCACTTTTCCTTCATTTTCAACCACATATTTCACATCACATCAACGGTAAAAATCCATTCTTACTCTCAAAATGTGTACTAAACAAGCTCTATAATATTAAAATATTTGACCACAACTAAAAATTAGGGTCCGTTTGATTGTAAAGGTGGAAAATGGGTGGAAAGAAAATGAATTCCAGGGAATTGAAATGCCTAGAATTTGTTTTACCGAGAATTGTAATTAATTGTGTTTGATTGGTATAATTTTCCACCTGGAAAATGTTGAAAGTTTGGTGTCCGTTTAACTTCATTTTTTATGGAAATTGTCCATTAAAATGATATTTTTTTCTACCACTGAGTCTAGAATTTGTTCCAATTACCAAAAAGTAAAAAAAAAAAATTTTAAACAATTAGAAAAAAATATCATATTCGTTTGACTTTGTTTTGTATAAAAATTGTCAACAAAAGTGAAAATCATTTTTGTAATAGTTGATAGAATTTGTTGTTATTGCTAAAAAAAAAAGGTGGAAAATGTTTTCCCACCTAATAGGTGGGAAAACAAAATCAAGCTTTTGTGCATCAAATGATTGTACCTAGAAAATAGGTGGAAAACGAATTCTCTGGAAAAGAAGACGCATCAAACAGTTAAAAAGTGGGAAAATGGAAAACATTTTCCATTTTCCATGGAATTCACTGCGTATCAAACGGACCCTTACAGTAAATTCTATAAAAATACACATGAGAAAATAAATCCTTCATGCAAATAAGTAAGTTAAGTTTATTACTTTAAATTTTGGAGTTTACTGTGATGGCAAGTCTAAATGTAGACAATTTCATTTGCTAAATGACCATATTATGTTTAGATCCATATGAAAATAGTAAGAAAATTCGGGATGTTAAATCCCTTCTGCCTTAAAAAAAATTTCATCCTCAAAATTACTTTATTTAGTCGATTTTCTCTGGATACTTGACTTTTATTGCATCTCCTTTCTCTCAAGTAGCCTCTTCGACTCCATAATTTTTTCATCGAACCTCAACCAATGCAACTTCTTTATTCCTTAGGGCATGTACTTTGCTTTCAATAGTCTCCAAATGGGTCTCTTCATGCGTCAGATCCTTCTATGCTTTCAGTGAGTCGTAGATTATAACATGCTTTCAGTAAATTGGATCGAACCGAACCGAGCGGTTCTTCATAAGTTAAAGACCCGAACGGATATCCGAATCGAGAACCGAAAGGTTTGAGTCGGGTCGGGTCTCGGGTCTAGACCAAGAACCGAAGAACCGAATGGGACCCGAAACAAAATAAATTTTTTATATGTTTTTATTGAATTAATTGAATTATTTTATTTTTTTTAAATAAATTAACAAATTAATTAAATAAATAAAATCATTTCATAATTTTAAGAGGCAAAAAAAGAAATCAATTCCATTGGGCCGAAAATTTTTTATGGCCTAAACAAAAAAAACTCAGCCCAAAAGCCCAATATAAACCCTCAAAATCAAAATATTCAATTACCAATTTACAATTCCAATTTAGCCCAATACATACAAATCTTCAATTTACCCTCGTCAATTCATCAATTGATTCAAATAGTTGGTAAACATTAATATCTACTTTTTGGTATTTGTATACATTGAATTAATGTTATTCGACAACTAGTTATTTTTATATTTTTTAATTTGACTACGTTAATTTGTAAAAGTTACAAATGAAATGCCATTAGTTATACCTATGTAGTGTTGTTGTAAATGTTAAAAAATTTAATGATGGTACGGAACCGAACTGAACCGAACCTGAACGATTCCATAATTATATTTGGACCCAACGGGTCCATTTATTAAATATCCAAAAATTCTGGAACCGAGCAGAACCGAACCGAACCGAACCGACTTACGGACACCCCTAACTTGTCTTGCACAACTGAAAGGAGATTATATCAAAGGTGACAGGACGAAGCATATTTCTCCAAAATTCTTTCATACACACGAGTTTCAGAAAAATGACGATATCAATATTCAACAAATTCGTTCAAGTGACAATGTGGCTGATTTATTTACAAAAGCACTGTCAACATCTACATTCAAGAAATTGGTTCAAACGATTGGAATGCATCGACTCAAAGATTTTTGGTGATCAACATCAGTGGAAGTAGATGTACTCTTTTCTTTCGCTTGTGTTTTATCCCACTGAGTTTTCATAGCAAGGTTTTAATGATGCAGTGTTTTTATACTCCCAAATAACCATACTCTTTTTCCTTTGTTTAAATTTTTTGTCCCATTGGGTTTTTATCAAACAAGGTTTTAACGAGATAGTTATTGTACAAATAATCATCAAAAAGAGAGTATTGTAAAATAGTAAGATGATTATTGATGATTATCATGATACATAAATAAGTCTTATCTAGTTCAGAATGTGTATTTCATTCCAACTGTAACTCTCATTTTAGGCCTTATAAATACTGATCTTGATTCACAATAAAATACACACAAGTCTGTTAACTTTTCTTCTCTCTTTTCTTTTCTCTATTTTATAACATTATTATTATTATTATTATTATTATTATTATTATTATTATTATTATTATTATGTTTTAAATAGAGATTACAATGACTTACCAATTAAATTTAAAATTTTTAACTGAAAAATCGCAGACTGCATAACCACGACGAGACAATTCTCAAATTCACCTTTAAGAACATCTCCATAGACTTTGGATAGAGGTGGCAATTAAGCCGAGCGGCTCGTCGGCTCGCCCGCTCGGCTCGTACTGTTCACGCCCACGAGCCGCTCGGGCTCGTAAAAAAACGAGCCCGAGCACAAGCCGAGCTCGTCCAAACGGGTGACGAGCCGAGCCTGCTCGGCTCGTCACTGTAGACGAGCCGGCTCGTGGGCTCGTCTGTTATTTATAAAAAAAAAAAAAATTTAAAAATTGGACGAGCCACGAGCCGAGCGGCTCGTGGCTCGTCCACGAAAACAAAAAAAAAAAAAAATTAAAAAAAACGAGCCGAGCCGAGCGCTCAGCTCGACGCTCGGCTCGTTTTGGGCGAGCGGAGCTCGCCCAAAATCCCACGAGCCGAGCCGAAGCTCGGCTCGTGGGTAACGAGCCGAGCTCGTCTGGGCATGGGCCGAGCCGGCTCGGCTCGGCCCATTGCCACCACTAACTTTGGACATGGGCAGCCTCTTTATTTTTATTTATTATTATTTTTTTAATGATTTTGTTATCAGACAATTTATGTATTAAAAAAATGTTTTCCTCATATTCTTAGTTAATTTTTTTCTTGTACTGAAATTAGATTATAATGGGGTTGCATTATTTTCTCTTGGTAGATATTATGAATCACTTCATAGTAAATTTTACGATGCAGTAAACAAACAACGACTAAAATTTACAATTGGACTACAGATGTCCCCAGGGGCACAAATCCAAGTGATAAAAGGGGAAGGTGGAAAAATTACAACTTTGCTTGAGTCTACCGCCTAAAGGGTTCGAATCCTAAAATATGAATCTAGCCCTTGGGTAAAGGCATAACCTGCAATTTACCTCATTCACCAAAACTTAGAGCAGGGAAGGTGGAGGCCGTCAAGGTTGAGGTTCATCATTTTTTTACTATTGGATTGCAGATACACTTATGTTGATTAATCATGCAATCAAGCCTCATTTAAAATATTAATTAAAACATTTTGAGAAATTAAATATCGACAGTTTGTCCAAAGTAAATCCAACTAATTCTCATAATGTCATAATTGTTAATATTTAACCGACTAGAAAATAAAATATAGTTTTTTGAATCATTTAGACCACCAAGTCTTCAAAATAAATTATTATTCAAAGAAAGTCATTTATGCACATACACCATCTTCTCACATAACGATATTTACACATAGTGAAGGAAAAAAATATAATTAATTTTTTTACTCTGTCTACAGAAAGGTAGACCTGCTATTTGATACCAAATTGTAACGCCCAAAAATTTGTTTAATACTAATAAGAAAATATAAGTGTTACAAAAAATCTTCTATATCTAATTTAAGTCAAAATTCACTTTTATTCAAATTTTGAGATTTAGTTGATAAATCGAAAATGCTAAACCAACAATTTAAAAGAAAATTTTCATATTAAATAAAATCTTGAAATACAACGATTTCAAACCATCAATTTAAATTTAACATAGAATGTCAAATGTTCGGACACTAAAAAAAATACTAAAATAATGTTCACAAAATTTAGTATAAAGATGTTTTTCAAATATATTTTTTTTGGCAATTATCATTTTTAGAATTTTACTTGGCCACCCCATAAGCATCACTTGGTCAATCTTTCATGCGTCCACACAACTCGTTCTAATCTGAAAAGTTATTGTAAAATTTAGTATTTTGAAAACACTCAATAAAAATACGTGCATATTCTTATTTAACATGATATGAATTAAAATTACATAACATTCCGGCATTCTTAAATTTAGAGCAAAATGGTCGTGATATCCAATAACTCAAGGAATTTCTTAAGAATTTATATATCCCGTAAAATTTACATATTTGATCTAACAGTCTATCCCGGATGATTTAACGTAGAAATTGACCAGAATGCTTTATATAAACATCGAGAAAAATAAGAATTTACCACTTTGCACTATATATTCTTACCTCAATTTGATACCAAAAATCTGAAATTATAGATTGTGAAATACTATTTAAATGGTATTTTTTTAACGGTTACGTGCATGAATTGTGCACAAATATCAACTTTTGAAATAAAAGAAAAACATTCTCTCCTCAATGTGTGTGTGTGTGTATATATCAAAGGATTTCTGTTAACCTAAGTAATTGATGTTAATTAATTCAGCCATTGTCCTCTGTTAAATGGGATTTATGATGTTTAAAATTGATCTAATTACATTTTTGCCATTTTCATTTCTTCTAGGTAACCGTCCATTCTATGAAACTTTTTTTTTTCTTTTATCAATAAAAAATGGAAGACACGATACTTTTCTTTTTATATTATATTATATATAAATATTAATAAAATATTAGAGATAGCATTTTTTTCCCCTTTCTATTAGAATAAATTGAATATAACTAGTTCAAAGTTATTTTTTATTGAGTCCAATTTATATTATTTAATTCGAACTATAGAATTAGTACAATATTGATATATATTTTATCAACTTCTATAATATTTAAATATTTGACCACAACTAAAAATTACGATAAATTCAATAAAAATAAACATGAGAAAATAAATCTTTTATGCAAATAAGTGAGTTAAGCTTATTACTTAAACTTTTGAAATTTAGTACGACAAGGCTAGAAGCGAACTATTTCATGGCATAATTACAAAAATCAGGTGTAAAATTTATACCAATTCAAAAATCAGGGGTCAAATTTTATTTTTCAAAAATCAGGTAATATATAAACATCCTAACCCTAATTTTTTACCCTACCCCTCTTCTCTCTCTCTCCCCCCCCCCTCTCCTCTCCTCCCTTCTCTGCGTCTTTGCCCTCCCTCCCTCCCCTCCCCTTCCCTTTCTGCCGCTGCAAGCAGCACCGGCCGCTGCCGGCAGCAGCAGAACCGGCAGCGGGCGAGCAGCAGCAAGCTGCTGCCGGTGCTCGCAGCAGCTTGCGAGCAAGCAGCTGCCGCTGCTGAGAGCAGCGACTGCCGCTGCTCGCAGCGCCTCTGCTGCCGGCAGCGGGTGCCGCTGCTCGCAGCGGCTTGCTGCTGGCGGCGGCGGCGGGGCGATTTTTGTTGGCGGATCTGTGTGGTGGTTGGATGTTTATATTTGTTGTTGTTGGTGGCAGATT
Source organism: Fraxinus excelsior (assembly GCA_019097785.1). Taxonomy (NCBI): domain Eukaryota; kingdom Viridiplantae; phylum Streptophyta; class Magnoliopsida; order Lamiales; family Oleaceae; genus Fraxinus; species Fraxinus excelsior. Next base: position 26,476,763 of record CM032640.1, on the reverse strand, counting down.
TATTGTTGGTGGTGGCGGCGTCGCGGTTGTTTTCGTTTGTGTTTTGTGATTGGTTAGTTTGTGTTGGTCTATCTGTGACTTGTGACCAATTATAATTGTGTATTTAGTCTGTGACCAAATGTTTGGTGATCTGTGACCAAATGTTTGGTAATATTTGTGACCAATCAATCAACTGTGACCTAAAAATTTAATAATCCGTGACTCGAAATTAATATGTGACCAATTAATTTAAAATATGTGGTGCGTTGATGATGATACAGGTGGATGTGGCGGATGAGGGTGGCCGTAGTGGCGGTAGTGTTGGTGGTGGTGGTAGTATTGGTTACATGGTATGTGACTTATTTGGTGGCATGTGACCTGGGAATCAGTGATTAATTAGTCAAATGTGACCTAACCATATAATTTGTAACCTACTATTTGGTGGTACGTGACCAAATATTTGAAAATCTGTGACCAATTTGGTGGCATGTGACCTAAAAATATAATCTGTAACCTACTATTTGGTGGTATGTGACCAAATATTTGAAAATCTGTGACTAATTATTCAATCGTGACCGACTAATTTAAAAATATGTGACCTCGAATTAATCCGTGACTTATAAAAACTTTTATATGTGATTTGGAAATAATATGTGACCAATTAATTTTAAAAAATGTGATATGTGACCAATAATTATGTATATGTGACTATTAATTACTTAATTGTATTCTTATTGTATTTAATTAAAAAATATTGTTAATTACTTAATTAAAACCTGATTTTTGCACTTTCAAACATAAAACCTGATTTTTGAATTGGTATACTCCAAACCCCTGATTTATGATTTTTTTCCCCTATTTCATTTGCTAAATGGCCATATTAAGTTTAGGCCCATATGAAAATAGTAAGAAAATACGGGTGTTATAGCCTCTCTAGCATATAGTATACAATAACGATATAGATGGCGTAAAACTTTGTACAACAAGACTGCACTATGCTCCTTAAAGAATGAAAACTGGTTCCACTTCAGAGACTATGGTTGCCAATTATAGACAAAATTAGCAAAGTGGCATAACGTACTTGATTTCAGGTATTATACAGAACCAGATCAAAAATCGAAATCAATGCGTATTAAACGTTTATCAAAAGCCGCCTTTTCTCAGCAGCATGCAGAGCAGTAGAGACATGCAGCAGAAAATAATTTTAAGCACCGCCAAACATCCTCAGCAACAATGGTTGAAATTTGAAAATAACACTAGGAAACACAATTCCTTGGACTGACAAAACCAAGTGTGTGCATACTGATATGAAAATACCGTAAGAATTGAACCCAAACATCGTTTATAACACGCGTTGCACATACAAGTGAACTTGACAACAAAACCATGCGTGCATCTAGATATGCGTAGATAAAAACGCATTGGATGGACCAAAAATCATCACTTGGAGACCTACTTGCTACATTTCACATTGGATGGATTCCGAACTGTAACTTTCCCTTCCCATTATCCAACCATGATCATTGGTGAATCAAAGAACCATTAAGAGCATGTTTAGTACAATTTAAAATTCAATTAAAATTGAAAATATGACCGTTATTGGGTCTCACCCGTCTAATAAAAGTCAACAATAACAGGCTATATTTTCAATTTTAATATCTACCAAACACCCTCTAAAATTACGAAAAGATGTATATAATCCTATCAATAAGTTTAGATGAAATACACAGCGATTAAGTTGAATTTAATTATCCGCACGATCATACTATAAAATTAAACTCAACATATGGTTCGTTCAATACACTCCAAGTGTACTATTGTCACCTTTAACTATTTTTATGAAAAAAACAAATCACAAACTCGAATAGTGAACCAATCAATACTACAATACTCCAGTACAAGGTGTCAACTCTTATATATTGGTTGTGAAAAAATTACATATGATCAAAATATAAGTTGTGTCATATTCTACTTCTCAACGTGAGAACCCAATTTATATTATTACAAGTGATCATAAGACACTTCAATTCGCATGTTCAATAATAAATAAATGCAATAAATAAATAAAATTACAATTTATTTATTATAAATTATTATTTTATTATAGCAAAATATACTCTATGGATATCTTTAATTATTCCTTGTGTAGGTCTTGCACCACTTCACATATACCAAACAAAACAAGAGTCTTCATACAATCAACGTCCAATGAACAATATTTCATTATTTCCCCATGTTTTTCATTTATGGCATTCAGGGTCAGGGCGAGATTCATTGTGGTGTTAGCGTCACTTGCTTGATTTTTCTCAGCAGTGCTATCCAGGGGTGGAGCCATGATTGTAAGTCAGGGTGGACACAATTTATCGATGTTGAACGTTGTGTTTTTTGTTATGAATTTAATGATGATAACAGTATAAAACAATATTATCCAAATTCATAGGTGCAATTCTATAATAATTCTATAAAGCACATTCAACAAAACACAAATTTCAACCATTCACAGGTGCAATTCAACAAATTTCAACAATTCACATTCAACAAAACACAAATTTCAACAATTCAACAAATTTTTTATTGTAATTCATATGCGCAACTCTATAACAATTCAAATAAAAGCACAACAAGAGCAATTTCAACAAAACACAAATTTCAACAATAAAGAGCTTCAACAAAACCCAAATTTCAACAATAAGAAATCCATATAAGCTACAAGCGTTTGATGAGGCACATTTGACACTGCAGTCTACAGAGGATGCTGCTAGAGCTTATGATGAGGGCCATGAGGCTACTTTAAGTTTCAGAGGCAACAAAGCCAAATTAAATTTCCTAGAAAATGTCAGGTTATTGTCATCTTCTTCATCCACCCGATGTCCCATTCAAACGGTTTATCATTTATATAAAAGCAAAACACAAAGTGCAAAATTCTACACAATTGAACATGAATATGTGCAACTTATAACAATCAAATCACAAATATGCATTCACAAACACCAAAATCATATAAAACGACCCAAGCTAGTATAATCTAAAAGACCCAAGCTAAAATCAAACCTACAGTAGTTTACTGTTGCCGATTGTCGAAGGATGAAGCAGAAAAATCGTCGACACCGTCGCACGGAGGCAAAGCAGGTTAGAGATAAAGGAATATTATAATGAGATTGCAAGAGAACCTATCCTCTACTCAACTTTCAACTCCATTGCCGTTGAAAGAAGAGTTTAGCAGCAAAAGCCATACAGAAAATGGCTAAGGATCTCAAGTCGTTACCAACGGGACGTAGTGCTTTATGAGCAAAAATACAAAGCCTTGAAGCCTGTGAAGATGCCCGAAGCGGAGGCTCCATGTGCGATTGTGAACGACGGAATGAGGCTTTAGGCTGCGAAGTGGAGGCGGAGCAGGAGAGTAGAGGATGGAGTTGTGATTCTTGTGATTCAGGGGAGAAGAAGTGGAGCATGGAACAAGTTGTGAACGAGGTTTAAATTTTTGGGATTGGACTCATGGGCTAGACCTGGACTTGGGCCATTTGGGTATAATATATTGATTTTTTGGACAGCCTATAACTTTAAAAAAAATGAGCTCAGAAGTTCAGGATGGGCACCTTACTGGGCTCCGTCCCTCGTCCTATCATGGGATTTTGCAATAGTGCTCGAAGCTTATTCAGTTTGTTGATTAGATAATAGAGTAGTAGTAGTGACAATTCATATGTATCGTATTTAATTAATTTTTTGATGCATGGATTGTGAAAATCTTGGTTTTTTTTTTTCAATTTCCACGTATAAATCTAAAACCACACCTAAGCATTAAATAAACAGTATTCTTGTTTCCAATTTTGCTTATAACTGTATAAAGTCTTGAATTTCGATGAGAATTTTGGGGGTTATTGAATATTTTTGGGATTTTAGAGATAGGTTTGTTGGGAGTAAAAGAAGTCCCACATCGGCTAAATATGAGAAATATGATGAGTTTATAAATGTAGAACAATACTCCATTGGTATGAGGCTTTTTGAGGTAAAATTCAAAATTAAATCCATGAGAGCTTATGCCCAAAGTGGACAATATCATACCACTATGAAGATATGTTGTGTCCATAAACCTAACAAGTGGTATCAGAGCTCAGAGCCCAAAACTTAGTTGGAGGAACGCAGTGGAAAGCATGGTGGAGGTCCTTTAATTAGCCTTACGATCTGACTAAAAAAGCATCCGCGTTTGAAGTGCCTTGTGTCAAAAGTCTTCCAGACATAAAAATTATGGTGGTCAAACGGCGGGTCCCGTTTAATCGAGGGTGACGCCAATAACAATAACGACGGTACAAGATGATTGGCAGATGAGTTATCGTTTGAGAGGAGACCACAGTGATGTGGTCCTTCGTTTAAGGGGAGGATTGTTGGAAATAAAAGAAATCCCACATTGGCTAGACATGTGAAATATGATGGGTTTTTAAGTGTAGGACAATACTCCATTGGTATGAGACCTTTTGGGGGTAAAACTCAAAAGCAAATCCATGAGGATTTAGGCTCAAAGTGGACAATATCATACCATTGTGGAGATATGTAGTGTTCATAAACCCAAAAGGGTTTTGGAATTTTGTTTTTATCTTCAATCAAGATGGTTTAGATGAAGAAATAAACTTACGGTCCCCCTTAAATACAATTTTTTTGTTATTTGGTTATGGTAGGTATAATCACGGTGTATTTTATATGGGGTTCAGTTGATTTTTACATGGTCGAGACTGAATTACCATGAAGAATTTTTAAGAATTTGGGAAAATATGGCATTGTATAAGGGTATATTGTCAACATCTATTTTAGTTTGATCTCTTTTGCTTGAGTTTTACCCTTGTACAAGGGTCTAATCTATTTACCCCTTTTAAGTTTTGTGAACGTTTATCAAGATGAGATATGTAGGGTGATTAATGACAATCTTTTGTAGAAGATTAGAATTTCTTGAGGCTTTGTTACTTTTGGAATAATAATCATCAATGGTGACGTAAGCTGCTATAGTTAGATATGAAATTAGGATGATAGTAGGGAGTCAACAATTACATATGAAATGCAAAATGGAGTAACGTACGAGTTTATGCAAGTAATATTGGCAACTATTGAATTCATGTCTATGGTAATCTCTTTCCTTCATTTCTCCCTCACCATGTGCCCGGCTAGTGTATAAATATAGGGCCAGACATGGTTTGGTTCGGTTCCGTACCATAATTAATTTTTTTAACATTTACAATAATACTACATAAATACAACTAATGACATTTTCATTCGTAACTTTTAGGAATGAGGATTTAGGTTTTAAAATTATCGAATGAATTGGGTGTATATGTGAATGAACGTTTTGTTGCTTACGAAATTGGGATCGAAAGAGGAAGAGGAAGGATAAAGCCAAAATGTTGTGCTAACAAAAAACTAATTTGGCCGAGTTGTTTAATTAATTTGTTAATTTGTTTAAAAAAAATTAAAAAAATATAATTAATTCAATATAAAAAATTAAACAAATTATTAGATCCGGTTTGTATTCAGTTCTTGGTCAAGAACTGAGAACCGACCCAAACCCATCAGTTCTCAATTCTGATACCCGTTCGGATATTTAACTTATAAAAAACGGCTAGAACATTACTTCATTCAAGTATCGATTGAAAATTGGAATATTTTCCAGCTTACTCGATAATGTGCTCATATTTTTTTGTTATTTATTCCTAAAGTTGCATATCTGATATGTAGACTTTGTTTCACTACATTTACATCATCGATGGTGCAGATATCACTGTATTAGCTAGAGACTACTATCAAGTTTTTTTTTGGAGGACAAAAAAGTTACTGTCTAAGGCACTCTATCAGTGGAAGATGTTCTTCAAGATGTTGACAGAGAAGAAAGAGGAAGATGATCCATATTGGCTTCAAATACCCTCACATGGTATGATAGTCTCGTTAAGTATAGTTGCCTTAAAGTTTATCTGGATTCAAAATATTATGATTGATATCAAATTCTTGCTGTCTTTTCCTTTTTGTTTACTTTTGCATTTGACTTGGGCAATGTGTAGCATCTTAATGGTAGAGAAGAAACCCATCTCCCTCCCAAAGAATTTATAGCCAAATGACACATATACCTCTAACCGGTGGTGATGAGCGTGGTCGTGGTGAACGTAGACGATTTGCGATGCATCAAAGTGGCTGCAAGAAATGGGAAAGGTCAAAGGCGAAGTTTGTTGGAGTTGCGTGGCTTCTTGAAAGCCTTATTCTCTCTTTCTTATGGTTGACTGAAGTATGTATCTCTCTCTAAATCAAATTTATAAATACGTATGTAAGCACACATAAATACTCTTTTTTCATGTATAACTCTTTCTAAATTTATGCCTATTTTAAGATGAGTTTTTTTTTTTAAAATTAATTTTCTGTTCATCATTTGACGTGTCGGTTGGTTTGTTATACTTAATTTTAAGTTGGGAGTTTAAGATAAAATCAGGTGACGTTTTATGTTTATTTATAAATGTACACATTTGAGTTGAAGTTGTTATACTGTTCTAGGAAATCACTTCGAAAAGTTATCATTTTTCTACTTGTTGAGTTTTAATTTGTCATGATTACATTTGAAAATAGTGTTTTTTTGTACTTTTAGAACTGCTCGAGCCTGTTTCTTTAACACTTAAGCCCTGTCTGGGAGCCATACCAGGCGGAATTCTGCCCGTTGGATGCACTATTGAGCCAAAATATTTGACTGAGTTGTGTCTAGGTCCAGAGTGTTGAAAATAACGGCACTAAAATCGATTTTTTGGTTGAAATTTTTTTTAATAGACAGGCCCTTATTAAAAACAAGGGTGGAGGGGTGGGGATAAGTGATCGACAACATTAGGTTCATATATAAATTATTGTTCTTTATATGAATGTACATTTAGGATAGTATACATGAAATAAACAGTTATATGATTCAGTATTGACTTTTTCTCGTCAATAGTTGATGCATGATAGTGGTCTATAAATAGTTGTGAAATACATATGATAGGACTCATACTAAAAAAACAATTTCTTTTCTTTATTTGTATCAGTGGTATCAGAGCATGGTAGAGAGAGAGAGAGAAGTAAAAAGTTCAGAGTGCCAAATAGAACAAAAGAGAGTTTGTGAGATAGAGAGTTGTATAGGCAGCAACTTTATTTTTATTTCTATTTCACTTGTTTTCATTTCGCAGCAGCAATGGAGGTGGAAAATGACCTTTGAAACTTTTGTGCAGCCAACCTTCCACATTTCGATGGTCACTATGACTATTGGAGCATGCTAATGGAGAATGTTTTTGATATCAAAGGAGTATTGGCATATTGTTGAAGTTGTAGTAGCAGAACCACCAGGCACCAGCAAGCACCATACTAACGGACTAGCAGAGAACTGATGTCAAAGGGCAAAAGTCGAAGGATCTCAAGGTAAAGAACTATCTCTTCCAAGTGATTGATCATTCAATCTTGGAAATCATTCTTTGCAAGGACACCTCCAAGCAGATTTGAGATTCCATGAAGAAGAAATTTCAGGGGACAGAAAGAGCGAAGTGGATTTACCTTCAAGCACTTCGTGCTAAATTTGAAGCTCTCCGAATGAAGAAAGGTGAATCAGTTTCAGAATGCATTTCGAGGACGATGGCAATCGCAAACAAGAGGTGGATTAATGGAGAAAAGCTCGAGGATGTCACCATAGCTGAAAAGATTTTTCGATCCCTGACAACAAAATTTAACTATGTTGTTTGTGTGATTGAAGAATCAAAAGACATCGACACACTCTCCATTGATGAGCTACAAAGCTCCCTGCTTGTCCATGAACAGAAAATTGTGAAGAACAAGCCTTTCAAGCTGTAACACATCCTAAAGGTTCATGTCTTGGCAAAGGTAAATGGATGGACAAAAACGATCATGCTACTAATTCAAGAGGGAAATGGAAAAGTTGTGACAACAACCACTCAAATGGGTATAAATCGAAGTTTACAAACAAGTCAAAAGTTGAATGTTTTCAATGTCACTGGTATGGGCATTATAAGTCTGAGCGTCGAACTAATTTGAATAAGCAACATGGAGAAAGATCTAATTTTGCAGAGAAAGAAGAAGAAGTTTCCCTCTTGATGGCATGTCATGCGAATCAAGGCACCTACCAAAACTTATGGTATATAGATACTAGGTGCAGCAATCATATGTGTGGTGACAAGTCAGTATTCTTGGACTTGGATGAGACATTTCGCAACTCTGTAACTTTTGGTAACAACTTCAAAGTTTCAGTCACGGGCAAAGGAAGTGTACGAATTCACTCCAAACACAAATTTGATCAAATTATTTCTAACGTCTTTATTGTTCCAAATTTAAAAACCAACTTGCTTAGTGTTGATCATCTTCAAGAGAAGGGATACGAGATTTCTATCAAAGATGAAGTTTGTCGCATCCAAAATGAGAAACTAGGCTTAATTGCTCAAGTCACATGATGACAAATAGAATGTTTCCTTTGTATCTAGACAATACTACTCAATCATGTTTCTTTGTGTAATTGATGGATGAGGGCTGGTTGTGGCATTTTTGCTATGGACATCTGAATTTTGGAGGTCTAAAAACACTGCGGCAGAGGAACACGGTGACATGACTTCCATTAATTCAAACTCTTTCTCAAACTTCTGAAGAATATGTTGTTGGCAAACAACATCGAAATCAGTTTCCTAAAGGAAAATCATAGAGAGCGAATAAGGTGCTGGAGCTAGTCCACTCTGATATATGCAGACCCGTTAATCCGACATCGAATGGTGGTAAATGTTACTTTATAATGTTCACTGATGATAATAGTCGAAAAACTTGGGTTTATTTTTTTACAGGAGAAGTTTGAAGCTTTTTTAGCTTTCAAAAGCTTCAAGACACTGGTTGAAAAAGAAGCATGTAAACCTATTAAGATTTTTTGCAGTGATCGATGTGGAGAATACACCTCACAAGAATTTGTAAGTTTTTGTGAGGACCATGGTATTCAAAAGTAACTTATAGCAGCATATTCTCCACATCAAAATGGCATTTCAGAGTGGATGAATCGTACAATTCTAAACATGGTACGGACTATTCTATCAAAAGGTTATATCCCAAGATGTTTTTGGCCTGAAGCAGTCATCTGGAGCATTCACATTTTGAACAGAAGTCCTATTCTTGCTGTCCAAAATGTGATGCCTGAAGAAGCATGGAATGGACACAAACTAAGTGTCACCTACTTTAGAATCTTTGGTTGCATAGCATATGCTCATATTCCAGATCAAAAAAGGAGAAAACTTGACGACAAAGGAGAAAATTGCATTTTTCTTGGTGTTAGTGAGATGTCAAAATCGTACAAATTGTATAATCCTATCACCAAGAAAATTGTCCTTAGTGGTGACGTAATTTTTTATGAAGGACGGTTCTGGAAATGGGATGAAAACACTTGCAAACAACATATATATGCTGATTTTGATGGTGAAAATCAAGAAGAAAGGCAGCAGTCCCTAGAAAATCAAACTCCAGCAGTTTATGTACCCAAAAATCCACCAAATGTAGCTCCGATTTCTGTTGAAACTTCACCAACAACAGTAGAATCTGATGAACATGTTGATGCAGCAACAAGCTCGTGTTCCCAACGTGTTAGAAAGAGGCCAGTGTGGATGTAAGATTATGAGGTAACTGGGATTGATCAATATGAGGATCCACTTACTCATTTTACTCTATTTTTAGATTGTGATTCTACAGTTTTTGAAGATGATGTCAAAGAAGCGAAATGGAGGAAGGTGATAGATGATGAAATTACTGCCATTGAAAGGAACAACACATGGGAGCTAACTAATCTTCCTAAAGGGCACAAAACTATAGGTGTGAAGTGGGTTTACAAAACAAAGTTGAAGGAGAATGGAGAAATTTATAAGTACAAGGCGCGCTCGGTGGCCAAGGGCTATAAGCAAAAATTTGGTGTTGATTACAAAGAAATATTTGCTTTGAGTGCAAGGCATAACACAATCAAATTGGTGATTGCATTGACAGCTCAAAACTCATGACCTATTTTCCAGTTGGATGTGAAATCAGCATTTCTACAAGGAGACTTACAAGAAAATGTATTTGTTGATCAACCTCCTGGTTATGTGAAGCTAGGTAATGAGCATAAGGTGTATAAGTTGAAAAATGCTCTATATGGCTGAAACAAGCTCCAAGAGCTTGGTATAGCCGTATAGAAGCCTATTTTTTTGAGGAATGTTTTAGATGATGTCCATATGAGCATAATTTCTTTTATTAAAATTGAAGATGGATGAAAGATTTTTTTTTGTATGCTTATATGCAGATGATTTAATTTACATTAGAAATGACAGTGCCATGTTTGAAAATTATAAAAATTCCATGATGAGTGAATTTGAAATGTCTAATCTTGGAATGCTGCATTATTTTCTTAGTATTGAAGTTGTTTAATCAACTACTGGAGTTTTTATTTCTTAAAAGAAGTATGTGTGAGAAATTTTAGATAGATTTCAGATGAAGAATTGCAATTCGGTGAATACACCAATTGAGTTTGGTTTGAAGCTAAATAAAAATCATGAAGGAAAGAAGTTTGATGGAACTCTTTACAAGGAGATTGTGGGAAGTTTAATGTATTTAACAACAAGGCCAAATATAATGTATTTAGTGAGTCTCATCAGCACATACATGGAAGATTCGACAGAGATGCATCTGCTTGCTGCCAAAAAGATACTACGGTACTTGCAAGGTACTAAGGAATTTGGGCTGATCTACAAAAGGGGAGAGAAGTCAGACTTGAGTGGTTTTACTGACAGCGATTATGCAGGGGATCAAAATGATAGAAAAAGTACTTTAGGCTATGTTTTTATCTTTGGTTTAGGAGTTGTTTCATGGTCATCAAAGAAACAATCAATCGTCACTCTATCAACTGCTGAAGCTGAGTTTGTTGCTGCAACTTCTTGCAAATGTCAAGCCATATGGTTGAAGAGAATTCTTGAAAAGCTTCATTTCAAGGGACAAGAGCCTACTACAATTTTTTTGTGACAATAATTCAACAATCAAACTCTCCAACAGTCCTATTCTACATGAAAGAAGTACATAGATGTGAAGTTTCATTTCCTAAGACATCTTACAAAGGCTGGAACAATTGAGCTCATTTACTGTAGAAGTCAATATCAACTTGCAGATATATTCACAAAGCCTCTCAAATTTCCTTCGTTTTTGAAGTTAAGTTGTACGTTGGATATTAGAGGGACTTTGGAGTTTTTTTTTTTTTTTAATTGTGTATTAAACTGAATGTTTAAACATCAGTTTAAAGGACGGATTGTTGGGGAAAAAAAAAATTTAGACCAAGTTTTGTTTGCTAGTTGTTGTCATAATCTTTTGAGAATTTGTTGTGCTAAGCAAGTTAGTTTTTTATTCACCTATTCAGTAGGTGTTAGTTTTGGCATGTTGTGTAATGCCTATTTCTTGCTTTTATTCGTTATGTATGAGCTTATATAAAGGCAGCTTTTTTGATGAATAAATAGCAATAGACAATTACTTTCCTCTGTCTACTTTTGTCCTTTAGTTTTTATTAAGTAAAAGCCTGTCCTCTTTTACTTCTTTCAGTATAAAAACTATTTCTCTTCTTTATTTGTATCAAATACATCGACAAAACTGTCGGAAATGGAATTCTATTCAATCTTTGATAAGTATATGGGCTTTCTGTGTGAAATTGAAGACTTCCTCTATTGTTGGAAATAGAAAAATACAAGAGGAAAATCACCCCCCCCCCCCCCCCCTCCATTTTCAATTTTTGTAATTGTAATTAATTGCTTTTATACCATAAGAATGAAAATTAGAGTATTAATTACGTCAATGATCACTGAAATTCTGAGCAATTATTTCAGCAGACAAATAGTTACTGAATTTATTTTCTTACAATAATGGTTACTCAAGTTTCAAACAATTGCATTTATAGTCACTCGATAAAAAAATTAATATTAAATCTTACGTGACACCATTAAGTGTCAACACGCCACCAAACATTATTATTTATTAGGTCAAGTCAATAAAAAACGTTGTTCAAAAATGTGAATTTACTATAAGATTTACACCAAATAAATCCAAACAAAACTAAAATCTCATTATATTTTATTATCTGAACATGTTTAATCGCCAAATTCTAACTCTCAAATTTTGCTATGTATTTGAAGTAATGAATGAAGTCATTTGGAGATACATTGAAAGAAAAGTAAAATCCATTTCAAATTATTGAATAGTAAATAAAAAGTTACCAGCCCTCCAAGTTAATGACCTTCAAAAATCATTTTGCCACAATAGCTTATGAGATTTTTAAAACATGTAGATTAAGACGGAACTCAAAGTCATTTAATCCATCTAGAGATTCAAAGGAGCCATTTAATTTCGAGATTGTTCTCAACACAACCACCATCTTGTAAATCTCTCTTGAAGACGAGTGTCATGATGAATTATAAAAGTGATATTTTAATTTTATTTGTATGTGGATTTGCAAATCTAAAAAATATTGATGTAGTTAGTGAAAGGTCCAAAAGCTACATAATGAGCACAATCATTCAATATAAAGTTGTTTTTGTCGTAGACTCGCAATTGAGTCAAACACGACCTTCTTTGAATTGAGCTTTTCATCACTGAAAGCATATACCAATATGGAAGATCTACCAGTGAATAGAAAGATTAGACATTTGTAGAAAAGGAAAACAATATGTAAACTGTAGTATTCTTTAAAAGGGATATGTCGCAACATTCAGAAAGTGTGTGTAGTCGTTGGTTAACAAATTTGAGATTTTGCAATAATATATTTAAATAAATGTTGCTATTCTCTCATTTTGCAATGTTCATGAAGTTGCTCCTATATGTTATATGCCCACTTAGCAGGAAGCCAAATGTCCCAGTTCACGAAGTCTAAGCATCTGAACCATCATGGAGGGTTACCAAAACTGTATAGAAATATCAGCAATTTTATGTTCTTTTGTATGGATTTAAAAATTATCATTTTTTTGGTCTATTTATTGATTTGTTCTATGTTTATTTTGTATGGATTCAAAAATTCGTAATGGAATTATTCTTAATTTCATGCACTCCCATTAAAAATCTTTGATTTTGATGGCTAATTATTTATGTAAATTACTATAAAAATAAAAAATACCGAATTATTTAAAAATGTAAAATAAACTACAATAACATCCAAAAAAACGTTGCAAAAGATAAAGATAAAAGTAAAGACAACATACAATAAATGTTGTAAAAAAGTGAGCACAAAAGTAAAGACAACTATCATAAAATATTGCAAATAAGCTAAAGACAACGTTCAAAAATGTGCAAAAAGGATAATAATAACACTTAAAGAACGTTGCAAAAAACTAAACACGTATGAGATACAAAAGATAAAGAAAAATGTTTTTATACCTGAATGTTGACTTTACGTGCTTAAAAGTAGTACATAATATTTTCTCACAAAGAATTGTACAATAGATCAAAAACCGCGAGCCCTCCAAATTAAAGACATACAAGAATCATTCTTATCTCAAAAAGCGATAATAATCACAATGAAGATAATGTATATTCACACAAGGCAATCAAACGATCAATTGATTTTCTAAGCCCCACTATTTCAAACTCATTTTTCTCAAAATTCATTTTCGACCACACATTCTCCTAATAACTCTATCCATAAATTCAAAATATTTTTCTACCTTTTAACTATGCATTTTTCAAAAATATTACTTATATAAAAATCTATTCTGAAAATGAGAATCATATAGTGGCTAAATTGTTTCTCATTCGCTCTATAACTGCTCAAAAAGTGGAGAAAGATTTATTAAAAAGTCCCAATTGAAAATCTCAATTCACAGGAAAAAGACATGAAAAATATTTATTCCAAATTGTGTAATTAATCAAATGCACCAAGAGCACGTGATTTTCTCGTAAATAAGTTTAAACTTTCTTTTCAAAAATATAATTTTTGTTAGCAAAAATGGTAATTTTAAAATTTAGGTTTGACAAAATAAGCAACTTAAAAAGTAAAATTATTTTTTTTTAAAAAAAAATACATTTAAACAAGTTTAAAGGGTACGAAGTATTGTATCCAAACCAGAATATCGAAAATAAAAAGGGGAAAATTGCAGCCACGGTACCAAACCTTTCACTTTTTTTTCGCAGATTTTGCCCAAACATTCATTTGTACCTCCCACGGTATCAAACTTTCAAAAAATTCACAGCTCAAGTCCGAATGGATGTAAACTGTTACTTTGAATGTTAATTGACCAAAAATAGTAGATTTTGACCAATTTTGACAAAATTAGGAGGGGTAAAATGGTAACTTCACAATTTTCTCATTAAATAAATTTTAAAAAAAATTGAAAATTGGAATTAGTTCTCTTTCCCGGCATCAACAGTGGCAACACCACAACTAGCACACTGCCGGCACCATCGTCGCCTCCTCCCACCACCACCACCACTGCCGCAGTAAATTAAATTAAAAAACCAAAAGAACAAAAATAAATATACAAAAACCATTCTTCCTTCCAATCCACTCATCCCCATTCCCACCCACCGAAGTCCACCACCACCATCCTTAGCATCGCCACCTCAAAGTTCGGCCACCACCGCCACCATCATTGACAGAATTCTTCATAACCCGAGCATTATAAATTGCAGACACAAATACCCGTCGAATTGCAGCCACAAATACCCAACCTCACTTGGAGCCATTAAATCAGCTCTAACCTCAATTGGAGCAATTAAATGGTTACCCATGGTCGTACAAGTTTGCTCAAGGTTCGCCTGGCTGAGAAGAATCCAAAGGCCGAGTCTTTGACTAGTGAAGCTCTGGCTATTGAACATGATGCAAAAGGGGATTCTATTGAACTAGCATAATCAGAGTTGGTCGAAGCTAGTGGGGGTGAAATTCACATCGAAAGGGGATTCTATTGTTGGTACCATTGATGTGGATACCCCTACTCCACTCCCCATCTCCCACCGTCGATCACTACAGCACGCCACTCCCCACTTTCTCAATGTAAATTATAGAAACAATTACTCCATCCATGACAGCCCCACCAGACTCTAACCCCCATTTGGGCAAACCTGGAAACTTGGTACCCGATATCCCCACCTTTGAGTCCGACAACCCAGATGACATCGTGGATATCAAAGAAGAAGATACTGATGATTTCGAAGAAGAAAAGTCAGAGCTCATGACTTCAGAGGTTCAAATGCACATGGATCCGACCAGAATGGATGCCCTTTTCCAGCGATTATCCACTTAGCAAGTGTGGGTGGTTTGTGAAGAAGGTGAATAGTGTTAACTTATTTATTTTCATTTTTTTATGTTAAATTATGAAGTTACCATTTTGTCATTTATTGATTTGGTCAAAATAATTTTTTTGAGTCAACTAACAGTCAAAGTAACGGTTTCCATCCATTCGAACTTAAACTGCGAATTTTTTGAAGATTTGATACCGTGAGTGGTACAAATGAAAAGTTTGGAAAAAATCTGCAAAAATGTGAAAGGTTTGGTACCGTGGCTGCAATTTTCCCAATAAAAAAATGTTTTTACACTGTTTATGGAATATGAAAATTCATTTTTAGGGTGTGTTTGAGTCACATTATTTCGGAAGAATGTATTCTGGATTAGTAGATTGATAGAAAATGTGTAGTTAAAAAAGAATGAAAAGTTATTGATATGATGAAAAATATCATTTATTGAAGAATGTGTAGTTGAAAATGAGTAGAATAATGAAAATGAAAATTTTAATGTGTACCAAACGGGGGCTTAGTTGGTAAAAAAATTAATTCTTTTCGATAAAATAACAATTTAAAAGTAAATTTTAACTTATTTTTATGCTCTTAAACAAAATATGAAAATAAAAGAAGAAAAAAAAAATCGGATATTATTAGGTCGGTGGAAAGACAGAAAAAAAGGAAAAGTATACTCCTGAGGCTGCACCACCAACTGAAGAGATCTACACGCAGACACAGATAGTAAAATACATCTGTATCTATATATCCATATTTATACACATGTCTATACATATATACGCCTGAATCATTTTGCTCTATCTTTCTGATCGATCTTTTTAGACCCTATTCAGCTACAACCTATACAGATAACTTTCCATACAAATTATTACCCAAACAAACGTATCATCGAAGTATATCACTTGTGCTTTGACCAAATCGGTAATCATGAAGATCTTTTAAGGTTCATTGATTGTTTCTTTAGCATTTATATGGGTTCTTTTTTATTTTTTATTTCAGGCATATGGGTTTTGTTTCTTTTTTACCTTATATGTTGTAAAATGAGTTTAATTGATTCTTATGTTATTTTTATTTTTTGAGTAATGGGTTGGTGTTGAATTTTGTATAAATGATGTTGGTGTTGAATGCTGGATTGTGGATTTTGATTGATGACTTTGATTGACTGAATATGCTATCCTGGTCAGGTGAATTTTACTGTGTTGACTCAGGCAAAAAGGTTCCTTTTCTGGGAGGTGTTGCAGAAAGTTGGAATACATGGGATTCAGAAAGTGAATTTTTGTGTTAAAGAATTGTCCCAGATTTGAATCTAAAGTAATTTTCTCGCAATTTAAATTGTTACTACCTTTTTAAGCTGACTAGTGAATTGAGATTGAACTGAAAATTTGAGCTTTATTTTTGTACCTCACTCAGACTGCAAATAGAACACGAGAATGTTTATGTTGCTCGAACCTTTTTCTTACAATTAAATGTTTGTCAAAACTAGTTTACCAGTTTCCAGTCTAGCTTCTTAGGGTATTAACTGGGAGTAATTCATGTTTGGTGCGGAAAGTTTGTATTGCGTTCACGAATTAATAAAAAGATGCCAATTTGTGGAATGTTTTATGACAAGCGGTTGACAGATGAGTCATATGACGAAATAATTGGAACTTTTGCTTTATTAAAGCTTGTGCCCATTACAATTACGCACTGGATAAGCACACACATTAATGGGTATAAGCATTACATACAAACATATGTAGCACACGGGTGCTGGAGCAAGTGGTCACTCGAGCTATCCCTTTACTGCAATACAATCAGCTTTTATTTGTGCCTATTACAGGATTTTAATCTTGTACAAAATTTTATTGAACATTTGACATAAGTTGTTAGCTAAAGAATTTGTCATTTTGTTGCATTTTGGGATTTTGAATGCTTAATTGTGTTTGCTTCTGATTGGTGGTCTTAAGATGGGCTGCGGGTGTTCAAAACTCACCTTGTGTTGTTTTATGTCGGAGCAAAATGGACCAGTTCATGAGGCGCAAAAAGCTGGTGTGTCAAAACTTTTCCCACTTCCCCTTTTATGGGTACAGTTCCCTATCCCCTTTCGTGCGATCAAAAAGTCTGTTTTAATAGTATCTACATTTATTTGGCAGAAAATGAGGAAAAAGGTGAAGTTAGCGATTTGCCTACATTTCGTGAATATTCCATTGAACAACTGAGGGTAGCTACATCTGGCTTTGCGGTAGAGAACATTGTTTCGGAGCATGGGGAGAAAGCCCCTAATGTCGTTTATAAAGGAAAGCTGGAGAATCAGAGGCGGGTTGCTGTCAAACGATTTAACCGGTCGGCTTGGCCCGATTCCCGGCAGTTCTTGGTAAGTGGTTCTTTGAATGTTGTATTCTTGCATTGGATGCCATTTTCAGGAAGCTCTTTGTTTATTAACTACTGGGTATATAATTGACGGAGTCTCTTGTTCACCCTTTATCTCTAGTTTCAGTCCACCTCAATTTCAGAAGTTATTATTTTGTGGATAATGGTCAGCTTTATCTATTAGTTCAGTGTTTGTGATTTTATCTTCTCCATATTGATGTTAGGGAACTTCTTACTTACAGCTTAATTTTATATGGTCTTACGGCGCTCTCGTAGCTTTTTAAATTACCTATTTACTCAATTGCTCATAATAAAATTAAGTTTTTTCCTTGCTGAAACTTTAGGATGAAGCAAGAGCTGTTGGCCAGCTTCGGAGCTACAGATTGGCCAATTTGGTTGGCTGCTGCTGTGAAGGAGACGAGAGGTTGCTTATTGCTGAATTCATGCCCAACGAGACACTTGCAAAACATCTGTTTCACTGTGAGTACATTACATGCAATCTATTTATAGTCATTCCAATTTATTTCTAATATTGCATAGGTGTTCTTTTATATGTAAATTAATTATGAAGGTTGCTTCATTTCTACTTTTTAACTTATTTGTCCTCTGTTGTTGTCGCATTGGCTCTTTTCTATATTTTGTTTGAAATATAAGTGAATTCTCTTTTCATCAACTACATGGCGGGAAGTGTCAAGGAGGTTGAAAAATGCTATTATCTGTTTGATGCTGGTATGGCCAGCCTTTACTGTCTACAGATGTAATGTAACAGCCTTTCTTAATCTGTATAATTTATAAAGAGGGATTGAACTTGTAGTCTTTTCGCCAAAGGCTCTAAGTTAATTGCCAGTCTAAACCATTAAGGTAAGTCATGTCTAAAATTGAAAGTGTATCTCACTAATCTGGGACGGTAACATATAATAAGATGAAAGACGATCTGCGTCTAATGCTCTCCTACATCATTTGCTCTTTAACATTCTAAATGGAAAAAACCTTTGTTCCTTTCATATTTCTATTCAATTTTTTAACTGTATGGACATGTGCTAGCATGCCAAGTTGTTGCATCTGTTAATATTTAAGCCAATTTAGGTGAACAGTGATAATTGACACTGATCATTTAAACGCCTAATTCCCAAAAACTCCTCTCCCCCTGTTAACCCAATAGAGTGATCAAAATGAAGAAAAGCTGTGTAGGCATAGATGCTGGTGTAAATATTGAGTGCATATTTGGGGTTTTGTTTCCCACAGTTAAAGAGTTTTAATCTTAAACTTTTGGATTCCTTTAATTTCTTTGACAGTTAGCACGTGGGATTAAGTTTTCTCACGTGATGTATGCTCTTTCATTGTAACCTAATTGTATTTTGACCATTCATCTATTTGCTATTATTATGTTTCATTTGTATATTGTTCAGGGGAGACACAACCTATGAAGTGGGCAATGCGGTTAAGGGTGGCTTTATATATTGCACAAGCCCTGGAATATTGTACGAGTAAAGGTCGTGCACTTTATCATGATCTTAATGCTTACAGAATAGTCTTTGATGATGTAAGTATAAAATTATTTTGATCCTAATTTTCTCTTTTCTTCTTGAGTCTGCATTGTTCGAAGTGTTTATTGAAATATGTGCAAAATTTACACTTTTGTTTTTCTTCCCTTTTTGTCACAGGATGCTAATCCCAGATTGTCATGCTTTGGTTTGATGAAGAACAGTAGAGATGGCAAAAGCTACAGCACTAACTTGGCATTTACTCCACCGGAGTACCTAAGGACTGGTACTATCTCTCAATCTAGAAATAAGTCCCCTAAGCCAAATTAGTTTTAAATGGCAGTCATTTCTATTTATTTCTTGGAATGTCATGTTTTGAGATCAATGGGTCCTATTATGAAAATTTTCCTGTCATCATCTTTAGAAGATGATAATCACTTATTACTTGGAGTCAAAGAATAAATTCTAGCAGCATTGTCCATGCCGTACTCAGCTTTCGGAATATTTTATGATGAGTGCTTCTCTCACTTATCATGTGTTAAAACCAGTCATAATACATCAAGAATTTTTGCTCAATGCTCACCTAATGAAAGTATGAACTCAATGCAATTTAATGTAGAAGCCATGGTTCATGTTTGGAGACTACCACAAATCAATGGAGATCATGTATCAGAATATCTCCATATATTATTTTAACACTAATATTCATTCTCAGTTTATTAGCTCTCTCTCTGTTTGAGTTTTGTCTGCAAATCATGGGACTGTTGTTGATTGCTACAAGTGCAATAGCTGAAAATAAAATGATAATAATCTTTTTAGCCCAGAAGAAACTTAGTTACTGCAACTTAATATCCCAAACAAACCCACTTCCACTGTTTCTTGAGTACCATATTACAGTACTCCTAGAAAAAAAAAATATCCAAGAATAACATGCATTTGATTTTGACCTATAAGTAAGTTTGGACTTGAGTTTTATTATATACTATTCTGCTGTATGCTGATCCATCACATAGTGGAAGTCAAAATTCTGCACCTTTCACCCACATAAAGAGTCAATGTGTTATGAAGGATCAATTTGAGACCTGGCATCAAGGCAAGTCTCTTTTCTCAGTACATGGTTGGTGCAGGGGGATGCTTCACAAACTAAGAGGGATGATAATGACATGGCATCAATGTGTTATACCTCTTATTTTGACCTAAGTTTGCATCTTTTGTTGAACTGGTATTGACTTTATATAATTAGCTAATGGAGGGTTGGTTGGGAAGTAATGAAAAGTGTGAGTTGGATAATGGTGTAATTGAAAGTTCAAGTGTTGATGTGCCAATAATTTGTGGGAGCAAAATGTTATTAATTTTTTCTGAGGAACTCTTTCAATCATTATGTTTACACGGTAGTTATTACTTAATGGTAGTATGACATTCTTATATTGGTAAAGGCGAATGAAAATTAAAATAATTGATCTTCTCTGGGATTTGGATGAAATCTGAAAGTTTTCTAGCACAGAGTTCTAAAGCAGTTGAAGCCTTCTGAGATCCTCAGTTTTCTTGAATTTTTTGGAGAAGCTTAGAGTATTGTCTTGTGTTCTTTTGGAGCATGATCCAAGTTTCCCTTGGTGTTTCATAATGTATTTCAAATACTTCTTTGTGTATATTCTTTTTGGGTTCCATTTAGAATTTTTTTTTTTTGGGGGGGGGGGGGGGGGTGCGGGGTTGGTTCTGGGATCTTGTGTAACCTATGAACTTCTAGATGAGAACTGTGTGAACAGAGAGTGGGCACAAGAGAAGGTCCTCATATGGAGTCTCACACTTACTTGATCAGTGCGGGAAACTCGGGAATGGGTTGAGTAAACTCTCTTGGGGTCGGAATTAGATGCTTTAAATGAAACTACCTACTGAGTTACACGTTTTCTTAATTCCATGTGTGGTAGAGATAGGCAATTCAGACCTTTAATGAATTTTCAGATTATGATTGTTATAAATTTTTCAATTCATGCATTCTATGTATTAGCCTATTAGGCATTGACCTGATATCAATTTCATCTTAATATATTTAGAACTCTTTTCTATATTCTGTGTAAACCACATTTGACACATGTTCTGAGACTGTCGACTGATTTGTGTTTAATTTCAAAACATAGTAGAGATAGACAATTTGACTATGAGGCACTTCGGACCTTTAATGTATTTTCAGATTATTATTGCTTTGAATTTTTCGATTCACTGCATTTTATGTATTAGCCTGTTAGGCGTTGGCTTGAGGTCTATTTCTTAATATGTATCGTTTCTATATTCTATGTAAAACCCACATTTAACACTCATGTTCTGAGATTGTCCAATGTTGTGTTTAATTTAATTTTGTAGGAAGAGTTAGTCCAGAAAGCGTAACGTACAGCTTTGGCACTCTTTTGCTTGACCTTCTCAGTGGAAAACACATTCCCCCAAGCCACGTAAGTCTGTTGGTGCTAAGTTTGACAATGCAAGATGATTTTGATGTAGACAATATGCTGGCTAATTACATTGTAATCTGTCTGATAACCGACTCAAAAAACCTATTTTAGATATAGTTCCCAAAAGATATTAGTTGCAATGCACTGAGAGAGTAATTCTTGAGAACTTTATTTTTCATACTTGAGATAATTATCACCTGAATTTAGCTTTAAGGTGCTTTCATCAGTTTAAGCAGGGTAACCACCAATTATCTTACAACTAACCTTCTGCTTGAACTCATTGTTCCCCACATATTGCAGTTTCCTAATCATATAATTTCAAGAAAAAATTTGTACCCTGGTCGGTCGATGACACATATTGATGTACTTTACAGAGTTCGAATCTAGTAGTGCACCCTTGTTCACCTGGTGCATATTTAGCAAACACTATAAAATCGTACAGTTCTTTAAACAAAATTTCAACTTATTTTTCTTGTTCAGTATCATCAAGTATAGGATAATCTGTGTGACTAAACATGGCAATGACGTCCTCTTATCTGCTTCCCTTCCTATCTAGAGTTCCTACTATTTTCCTCCTATGTGGCAGAAGAAACTATAGATTATACATAAAACAATTGAATTAGATATTGGTTTGTTTAAAATGCAACTCATTTACCCTTTCTACAAATGACAAAGAGTTGTGTTAAATGCCAATTGTAGATTCCAAGTGTGTGATTAATTAATTTTTGAATGAAGTAAGTTGATTAGAACTTGAGGGAGATAACTTTGCTCTTCATTGATTTGTCATACACCGAGCGTCCTTTCTCCCTTTTTTCTTGTAATAAGATATGAAGGCATATCAAGTTGCATTCAGTGATTCAAAGATAGATGGGGAAGCCTGAATTAAATAATTTGAACTAATGATTATGAAAGGGTTAAATAAAGTATCTTCTATATGAAGATCCCATCTTCGAAATGTAGGCACCTTGAATATGTACTTTAACATAGCATATGTTCTCTTTTCAAAGTCTGATTTTCTGTCTTTGCATTGAATCATGACAAATCTGTTGGATTGAAAATGATAGTTTCTCATGAATTTGATTTACTAGTTTCCTTTAGCTCCTTTTTCCGTGTTTGTGTTTTAGCATTTCTTTCCTTTAATTTCTTAGCAGCTTTGCGGTGTATTTGAATGTTAATTATGTAATAACATGCAGCTGGCGTCTAATATTCTATTTAATTTGTTTCAGGCCCTTGATTTGATAAAGGATCGGAACCTTCAGATGCTAACTGATTCTTGCTTGGAAGGTCAATTTTCTAATGATGATGGAACTGAGTTAGTACGTCTAGCGTCAAGGTGTTTGCAATATGAACCCCGTGAGAGACCAAATCCAAAATCATTAGTTGCTGCTTTAATTCCTCTTCAGAAGGAAACTGAGGTTGGCTTTTTATCTGAATATGTAGCTGTTATGCCCCTGTTTGATCTTCAACCACACATTCTTCCAATAAAATAATTTTTGCACGTGGACCCATAAAATTTCCCTACTTTTTAACCAAACATTCTCCAAAATCACTCTTGGCAAAATATATTCTCAAAGAACTGCATCAAATAGGCTCTCAGATTTGAATTGTTATTTAACATTTAGTCATTTGCTTTTGTACATTTTTTTTATTCTTGTCTGCAGAGTTTACATTCTAAACTTGAAAAATGTTGACCGTTTCATTGGATTCTACTTGCTAGGACTGTGTTGTAAGTGGCTATCACACCAAAAAGCAACATGCCTCGTCTAGTTTTTGTTTCATCGTATTCCCAGTTGCGTCATATTTGTTACGGAGATAACTACGAATTAGTCTCTCAAAGCAATGTCAAATAAATTTTTCTTTTAGGCTGTTGGTCATAAGGGGTGATTCACTTACAACCATATCTATTCAGATTAGTATAAGCAAGATTATATAATTCAAACAGTATTTAGGATCTTTTGTTTGGATAGAATAGATGGGAGAACAATTCTTGAGAGGTAATTTTTTGACTTTGAATCCCCCAGTTCAAGAACAATTGAACTGTCAATTGTTTGCGTATCTGAAACTTCAGAATATCCTAATGTTAGTTTCAGTACCGAAAGCTTGTTCGACTGATGTAATCGTTGCCAATTGTTTGCTATTATTTATAAAGTTTTAGTAGTCAGTGTCGTCTTAGACATGCTTCTCGAGATACAAGACATCAGTTATTGGAGTGTTTAACAAAAAAGATGATAGTTGAATATTGTAAATATCCTTTTTTTTGGGTCACTATTTCTGCGTGCACATGTATTCTTCTATATTCATATGAATGTAATAATGCTATTTATCATCACGATGATAAATCATCGATGATGTGACAGTTTATGTAAAATAATTGGATTTGACATTTTAATTTATATGGGAGAGAGAGAGAGAGAGATGTGAGGGATAATGGGTTGCCACATCACCGATGATTTTTCATCATGATGATAAATAACATTATTCATATGAATGTCATAGTTCAATGTATTGAAAATTGGAAAGTAAAATACATTCTCTATGATTGAATGTGGGTCACTTTCATTTTTGTTAATTCTATGTAGACTGGTGTTGTATATTAAGTTGTATTGGCCACATTTCATCTTGCAGGTTCCTTCCCATGTATTGATGGGCATTCCTCATGGTAGCGAGGTAATGTCACTATCTGCACTTGGTGAAGCATGCTTAAGGATGGATTTGACTGCCATGCATGAGATTTTAGAAAAACTTGGGTACAAAGATGACGAGGGAGCTGCAACAGAGGTTCATTTCTGCTTAAAAGCCATTTTCCCACTTCCGAAACAACCTCTCTCTCTCTCTCTCACACACACACACACACACACACACAGAGACTTGCAATATACCCCCATCACATGGTCATTTGTAGATGACAGTTGCTAAGATGCACTTAATATTTTACGAGTAATACTGGTGTGTGTCAACAAGAATGTGCTATATGGTCTGCCTCAACATTGCGTTTTACTATTTGCAGCTTTCATTCCAGATGTGGACAAATCAAATGCAGGAAACTTTGAACTCCAAGAAAAAGGGTGATGTAGCTTTCCGGCATAAGGATTCTGGGTCTGCGATTGATTGTTACACGCAGGCAAGGAAAAAAAAACTACCTGCACGCAAATTAATCCATACTCACTTTTGAAGAGTGAACCCGATAAAATAATGAAAATAATTGTTGCTCTCATTGACTTTTTTATTTCTTCGGCGATTGTCCTATCAACTCTTGTACACTTGATAATTTTCAGCAGTCTAATAATTAACATTCTCCTACAACTATGTTGCTGCAGTTTATTGACGTTGGTACAATGGTCTCCCCAACTGTTTTTGCTCGCCGTAGTTTGTCATACCTCATGAGCGATAATGCGCAGGAGGCCCTCAATGATGCAGTACAAGCACAAGTCATTTCTCCTGTTTGGCATATAGCGTCTTACTTGCAAGCTGCTGCTCTTTTTGCTTTAGGGAAGGAGAATGAGGCGCAAATTGCACTTAGAGAGGGTGCGGTACTTGAAGAAAAGAGGAATGCAGCTTCTTGATATTAAAGAACTGCATTCGACTACTCCTGGATACAGCCATAAAGCACAAGCTTCTTGGTTGATTAATGACTCTCTTAAACTCTACGAGGAGCAGCGTATAAACGTTCTGTTGCCCTCAGAATGATGCGTAATTGTTTTGTTTTGTTGAAGTGAAGGATTCTTTTTTGCAACAAAAGTTGGTGGTGGACAGTGACTGACCTTTTTCAATAGCACAATCTTGGGAATACTTTGAAAGGCATTGGAAGGGGTTTACTTGATAAAGGATTGAGTTTCAAAGCGAATGAAGAGATTTGATATTGTAATTTATGTACAGTGATGTATGTGGCTTGCTCTCAGCATCCTTGATTGGCTGTTTCTGTCATTCTCTTTTGGGGTTAGGAAGTTTGGAATTTGTCTCAAGTCTGTGAAATTAATTATTTTATTTTGGATTAAGATTGAACATTTTTGGCATGTTTTAAATCCACTTGTTTGGACCTCTGTAGACTGTCTAACAATATTAAGCCTCTGTTGCAAATCCATGAAATGAAAACCTTATTTAAAAAAAAAATAAAAAAAATACTCATTTTCAATTACATATTCACATAAAAAAGTATTTTACACATAAATTCAAATTTTTTTTTTCTCAATTTGTAATTACACTCCAACAAAATTACTATTCTAAAATTAACATTTCATGAAGATAGAATGTCAAATAGGGGTTAAGATATATTGTTGGGAACAATATATTTATAAGGCATTTACTTTACATCATTTTAAAAATACAAAAACAAGTTTCAAATTTTAAAAATTAGGGTTTTAAAATTTTTATTTGTGAAATAATGAATTATTAAATCAATTTATTATTAAGTATTTAATTCTAATATAACATAAATACTCTAGCCCCTCTACTATCCTACCGCTTCGAGGACTATTCCGGTTACCGTTTCATTCACAATTCTTCTCTGGTGACTGTTTCGGCAATTGTTCTTATGATTGTTCCGGTTCCGACGACCATTCCGATGACCTTTCCGCTACCACTTTATTCCGGCGACTGTTCCGATTTCGACAAATATTCCAACTCCGACGAATATATTAAGGTCACATATGTATGCAATTTGATCACAATTCAAAAAAATTTAGGTTACAATTCAAAATTTTCATAGGTAACAAATTAAAAATTTAAAAGGCACAATTAATTCGTCGGGTACAAATCATGAAATTTATAAATCACACTATTTATTTATGGTCACAAACATCACATTAATTGAGCATAGATTATATTTAAGTCACAATTCATCTAATTATTGGTCACAATTTAAATATTTTTAGGTCTCACAGAATGTATTGGTTAGTTTATCTAATTCATTGGTCACAAATTGTTAATTGATCACACAACAACCAAATTATTGGTCACACAATAATCAAATCATTTGTGACCACCACTTCACCATTGCCTCCACCACTGTCGCCGCCCAATATCGACATCAACATTTCAAAACAAATACCCCAGCTTCCCAGCACCACTAATATCACCCCAAAACCACCACCGACACACACACCACCAACACGGACGCACAGCAAACCCTGACCCCACCGCATCTCCACTATTGCGCGCAACACGACCATCCTTGCCGCACGCACCCCGACCTATGTACCACCATGTCACCCACAACAATCGTCAAACCACCACCATTCTACCGCACCTCATCCTCCATAGGTCTTTCAAATTGTGACCAAACAGAAATAACTACCGCCGCTGCACATCACCACCATCGTTAGCGTCCACACCCAATCGACGAACTACAGTGAACGGTGGGGTGCAGATTCCCATTACATACGCAATCGCACTCAAGACCTCCACCAAAAGCAGATCCGTGCCTCCACCGCCGCCGCGCCACACCCACACCCACCTGCAACAGCGCTTAGATTAGATCCAAAAACCAGATCGCTTGGCGGCTTCCGTCGGCTCTACTCCAACCACCTCTGGTCGTTTCTCAAGCCATCTTCTTCGTCTTCCTCTTCTCCGCTGACTATTTTTTCTTGGCCTTACCTTCCTCGGGCTTCGACTGCGATGCCACGGTTAAAGCTCGATGGTAGAAATTAACGCAAATCTACGAACGACAGCGCCGCCTCTCACGACGTCTTGTGTTGCTGCGTGTAGACCTTTTTTTATTCCTTCCATGATTGCAAATCAGTGATGTTGACTGGCTGGATGTGTCGTGAGCTTAACGCCAAAAATGCTCCAATGGTGGTACAGTAGAGAGAGAGAAGAGAGAATTGAAAGAGAGGTAATGTAGATTTAGAGAGAAAATATTATTTTTAAAATATTAATTTTAAAATATTAGTTAAAACCTGCTTTTTGTATTATCAAACTTGATTCTTGATTTATGAAAATGGAAATTTAAAACTCATTCTAGCTGTAATTTCTTCTATATTGTTCCTCTTACCGCACCCAAGTTTAGGGATGGCGAAAAAGTTCGCTGGTTCGGGCTCAACTCGAAAAAAGTTGGAGCCAGGCTTGACTCGGGCCGAGCCTCATTTTTTTGTCGGGCTTTGCTCGGCTCGGCTCGAGCCCAGAAAAGCTCGAGCCGGCTCAAGCTTTTTTTTCGACTCGATTCGTTGACATGACTACGTGGTCGTTCATAGTATGTTACAACCACAAGAATTACATGAATTTAGTCTTTTATCATGATGGATGTGTAACGAAAGGTATCCAATTGTATGAAAAACTGCTCGCAATCTACTAACATATTCGGTGTCTACGGTAGCATTAGATACTGCATTTAGTTCAGGTGATCGAGTTTTATGTGACGAACGATTAAGACAAAAAGAAGATATATTGGAAGTTTTAATATGTTTGAAGGAATGAGAATATGCGAAATTACGTTTTCAAGAACAAGTTGATAGTATAATGACCGAAGAGTTGCAACAGATTAAAGTATAAGATATTGTAAGTTTTTAAATTGATTAGTTTCAAAAATACGAAATTTTTAAATTTTTTGTTTCAAGAAAAATTGTACACGAAATATTTTATTCGTGTACAATTTTAACTCCACTTACGATAATTGTAGCTGGTCCCAAGCTCGAAGAAAGGATAAGAGTTTTAACTTTTATTTAATTCACAGTACGTATAAACTGTATAAATTTTAAATTTTTTAAGTAAAAAATGTATATTTGATATTTAAAAAAAAAAAATCGAGCCACATTTTTTGGCCGGGCTTTGCTCGGCTAGAGCCCAAAAAAGCTCGAGCTTTTTTTTTCGGCTTGTGGGTCGACTCATTGACATGGCTACCCCAATTGAGGACTTGTACTCTAGGTGAAAGAGGGGCAAGGTTTTCTATTTTATTTTTATTTTTTTATAACAAAATCATTTATAGACTAACGTTTCAAAATTTTATAGTTTTTTATATGAGCGAGACAAGTGAAATTATAGTCAAATAGAATTTTAGTTAAATTGAGTCTAAAAATAGAAATGAAATCGAAATATTAAATTCAATTCTTAGTCTTTTTGGCTTGTTATTTGCGCTGTGAAGTTTGTCATATTATAGGAAGAACCGAACCTGAAACAAGTTTACGTTGCATTGGTAAGTGTATGATAAATACTTGGATTATTAAATTAATTTCGAGCATTCATTGCTTTAAACTCTCCGTTTAATGGCTTTTCAGTCTGCAAGATGCATTAAGACACTGTTTGATTTGCTTTTTTTTTTTTTTTTTTTTTTTAATATATGGAACTTGGAATTTAATTTCCTTTTCCCATCAATTGATATGTTTGATGAGTAAAATTTGGAGGGGAAATTGTTTTCTTGGCCAAGGCTCACACGCTTTCTTTTCCATGATTTTCCAGTTTACTGCTATTTTTTTTTTTTTTTTGCAATAGAAACAAATTTCATAACAAATAGTAAAAAAAATTCACTTTAATGGCCAATTTTCTTGTAAAACAAAGTCAAACGAACATTAAACTTTGATAAAAAATGATTTTTTAGGAAATTATTTTATTTTATTTTTTTTTTACTTTTTGGTAATGAAAACAAATTTATAACCAATTGCAGAAAAAATCACTTTAATGGACAATTTCCACGTAAAACAAAGCTAAACGAACACAAAATTTAAAAAAAAATTCGGGTGAAAAATTATATTAATCAAACACACTTAATTAACAATTCTCTATAAAATAATTTATAGGCAATTACTTTCTCTGGAATCATTTTCTTTCTATCTATTTTCCACCATTGCAATCAAACGCACCATAAAAGTTTGTCATGAATACTTCGAGAAGTTATCAACAATCTATCTCGACGAGTGAAAAACATAGCTAGAAAATAAATCGAAATTGGTGAGGTCAAAATACGAATTAAAAGATAAAATGGGATTTCTAAATATATTTTTAACAACCATTTTTGACTCATTATTTTGAACTTACCATTAACGGTTTTTCAATCCGACAAATGTGTTGTGACGAAACCAGACCCCCAATGAAAAATTTATGGCTCCACCACTGCATGCATATTGTCGACATTTCACCAGAGCAAACATGGGAAAATGTAAGTGCCTGTTTGATTGTGATTTTTTTTTTCCATGGAACTATTTCCAAGTTCTTGGTTTTGGCATGTTTGAACAACAAAATTTTCTAGGCAAAGTTTTTTTCATGGCTGCCCTCCACGCGCCTATTTTCCTCAAATTTGGGGAATTCCAAATATATATTTTTTTTAATGGAAACAAATTTCATAACCAGTTGTAAAAAAAAAAAAATTCAATTTAATGGACAATTTCATGTAAAACAAAGTCAAACGAATACTAAACTTTGATGAAAAAAATTGATTTTTTAGGTTTTTTTTTGCAATGGAAACAAATTTTATAACCGATTGTGAAAAAAATTATCACTTTAATGGATAATTTCCATATAAAATAAATCCAAACAAAAAAAAAATTCAAAATTTTAATATTTTACCGGATGGAAAATTATATCAATCAAACACACTTAATTAACAATTCTCTGAAAAACAAGTTATATGCAATTATTTTCTCTGAAATTCATTTTCTTTTCACCTATTTTCCACCCTTGCAATCAAACGGACCCTAAATGTCTCAAGGCTCCAAGTACTAGACGAAACCATATTTGGATGTTTTGGTGAGGTTTGGGTATGCAAGCGAGATTTACTATTATTGCAACTGAGTCCTTATACATTTATTATCTACAGGAATGCCATTGCAGCTGTTAACTTTGCCCCTTTCGCCCTACTACTCAAGAGCTCTCTCTCCATGTGTGAAATATGGACATTGAAGTTAATCGAACATTCATTTTTTGACAGAGATACAAAGCCAAGGATGACCTTCTTCATCCTCTACAAGGTAATTTTACTTGGTTTATTAGGGTAAATACAAGGATACAGTGTAGTCTATTGTTACATTGATTCCTAATTTTGTTGAAATGTGTATATGTTTGCTAACAAAGGTTCAAACAATTTATGAGCTCTAGGCAAAATTGTTGAGCGAGCTTTAAAAAATAAAATAAAAAATAAATGGAGCAAATGGCTATCGACAAATATTTTGTCGATGATCGTCGATAGTATTATTATAGATGGGCCCCATTCGGTAAAGATTAAAATTGAAAATGTAGCCGTTATTGGGTCTCACTCGTCTAATAAAAATCAACAATAACGACTAATTTTTCAATTTTAATTCGATTTTAATCTCTATCGAACGGCCCTATAATATGAAGGAAATTAATAACTGTCAATGATCACGGGTGGAATTACCGATGCATGCTGTCAGGGATTAAAAATAGCAATTTCATCAATAATGTTATCGACAATAGAGCATTAACAAAATTTTCGATATTGATATCATTGGTCATCATTGGCGCACCCCGTCGTGACTATTGACAAAAATATCATCAACAATCATCGACTATGCTATGATTGTTGATCATCAATAGAGAAATTATTGGTGTCACCGATGGAGCTTGTGGTAGATTAAGGGACTTGTGAGAAGGAAGAGAGGTTTAAAATTTATTTATTCATAAATCTAGTTATAATTCAAATTTTTAATATTAATAGTATAATTTATATTAATAATATTACTTCTAATTATGAATAATTATCAATTGTTAATGAAAGTTACTAGTTCGATCATACAATCACATAATAGGCGAATAATACGGAACTAAACTTACCAATTAAAAAGTCACTAAAAGTAACAAGTGACTTTTTAATTGTTCTTGATGTTTTTCTTAAACTTGTGGTTGATTGATTTCAAGAATCAAAATGTTGATCTCAATATTTGGATGTATAATTGGATCTTAGAATGATGTTATGAAGATGTAAAACAATGATTACCCATAAAAGTGTACTGGCCATTGGGGTATTTATAATAGGAGGTGTTTAGGTATACGATAGAGTTTAGGTACGTATATGATAGATAGAACCCTTGAAAAACGTAAGTTATGATTTCTCGGAAAATACGCCGCTTGAGCGAGAGGCAAGAGACAGACGGATGACAATGATTTTGCTTTAGACGCTCGAGCTTTAGCTAGGTAACGGCTAGCGTAAATCCAGCAACTCTTTCTTCTTATTCCATACTCAAACCTAAGGTCTCCTAATTCATCCATACAACTCTTCAAAAGAGCTCATTGACTTTACAACTCTTTTAGAGCAATCCTATTTTTTTTTTTTATAAAAATCATTTTGTATCTTTGATTCCTTCCGTCTATTTCCATCCAACTTCTCCATTAAATAAAAAGGAAAGATTATTCTCCTCTTTCTTCCCTACTTGAACCCATTGTCTCATCTGTTTTTTCAAGGTGAGATGGAAGATCAATAATTAATTCACTTGTTTTGCGTTGACTTCCGTCCAATGGTATGTCCCTGAATGGAACTTTCATGCTGGAGCAAGATATATAGGTATGGCATCTTTTAGTAACAATTAGCTCCCAAAATTGGTCTCCAAATACTCCATTTCAGTTTTTCCCAACTCTATTGCAACGTTGCATGTTTCACATGGACATGACCCTTTGTATGTCCACCATATCCTAGCAAGAAAAAAAAATTGTAAAAAGGAGAAAAACACAAATTCACGTTATTCGGCAAACTCACTTGGGAAACAATTCGTTAATGAAATTGTCAGTCTACAAACACCTTACAGTCTCAACGAAATTTTCTTCTCTTTTCTTTTTTTCTCATGGTGGCTTGATTATTATACAATAAGCAATTGTTTGTCATCCATTTTCTCAAAACTCCTTTTTTTTTTTTTTTCGCAAATTCATTTTCAATCAAACATTCACACAAATATTGCAAGTAAACCCAAAACTGTTTCATACTTTATAACATTCTTCAAAAAATTATTATTTCAAAACGCATTTTTTCCGAAAAAACTCCTTTTAATGTTCAGGGACTAAAATCTCCACACATATATGTGGAACCTTTCCTTCAAGCCAGAAGCCGCAGTTGTTACGTAGTGGCACCTAACCGTGATTAAAAAACTCTCTATCAAACAATATAAATAATTAATAGTACACGCAGAAAAGTTGTTTCTTGTCTCATAAGTCATAGATCATTATATTCTCTCTCATTTCTTATACGGTTTTTACGCTGAGAGTCGAAGATCTATTTCATGACTTTTGAATTTTGCACTTCATAAGATTAAGAAACAGATCAAGATTTATAGTTCCTAGCAATCAAAAGCCCTGTTGATTTTCATGGCAACTTTTGGAGTAGGTGGCTTCTTCCCTGAAGAAGAAAGACAGGAAGCCTCGCCATCGACTCAGGGCTCCAAGTATTTAATATTGGCTGTTGTGTTCTTGCGGTTTGCGTTTGCAGGTTTGGCTATTATTGCGAAAGCTGCTCTAGCTAAGGGAATGAGTCCTTTTACGTTTGCAGTCTACCGGAACGCCATTGCCACCGTGACATTTGCCCCTTTTGCCCTAATATTTGAAAGGTAGGTAGGTCGGTCTCTCCCCACTCTCTCTTACACACATACGCAAGATTTAAATGAATTTATATTACCTTCTTCAATGGATATTTATAAAGAGTCTTATGCATAGTTAAAATGCAAATTAAATTGAGTTTCCTCGTATAGTTTCAATCATTCGGATACAAGTACATCTTGTGGTACGCAGTTGAAAGCATGTTATTCTATATAAATAATAGCGTTGTTAAAATCTTGGAGCAATATTGATCCGGGCTCCAATAAAAAAAGAAAAGAAAAAAAGAAAAACCAATCAAACGAATGCCACCCGACAAGGTTGACTTAAAACCAAACCAACACTTTGGTTACCCCTAGTTCACCTCACAAAGAAGACTCTAACGGTGGTGGTATTAGCAATCCACAAAGGTAGGAAGAAGAAGAAAAGATAGCAATGGTTGAATCTCACACACACACACACACACACACACACACACACACACACACACACACATATATATATACACACACTAGGTGTAAGCAACGTGCAATGCATGTTTGCTTAGTTTATATATAATTTTTTTGGTTGAGAATTAAATTTTTATTAATAAAGATGTAATTTTTTTGGTTAATTAAATTACTAATGATGCAATGTTTATGAAATTGATAAATCATAGTCAAATTTTAGAATGAATGTTAGCGTAAAGACCAAAAAATGTATAAGTTTGTGTTACGTAGTATTATATTATATCAAATTTTGCACTTAATCATGAACATTTTGTACATAATAAAATAGTAGATAACATTACATTACAATACAAAACTAAATAAAGAAATATTTTTTCTTGATTAAGTTCAATGTACCTTACCAAATAAATTATTAGCATTTTTAAACTGATAATCTCCACATCCATTTTGTTTTTCTAGTTTAATTTTTCCTAGTGACTAAAATGCAATGTTCTAAAATGTGTAATGTGTGGCGATGCGTGGAGGCCAAACTAACAAATTATAATCAATAATCAAACATATAACCATCTATGTTGAAATCAATGAGAATGAAAATAGCGGAAACGTACCTTAATTCATAAAATTCTGATTCTTTTTTTTTTGATTGTTTGCCTGAATGAGTTGGATCTTCCAATTAATCGGTGATCTCCTCTTCATTTTATTCTCTATTGATGGGGATGCAGAGAAACTTTGAAGGCTTTAATTGCAAAATTCAGAACTTTAATGGCCCAAAATTAATTAATTTTCAAACTTTAGGGATTGAATTATTAAATCCAAAAACTTTAAAGACCCAATCGGATGAAATTTTAACTATATGGGCTGAATATTAAAAAAAAAAACTCAGAACATTAAGGCCCAACTTGAATTAACTTTAACCTTAGGGGGCTGCATTACCAAAACTTTAAACTTTAGGGTTTCGAAATTTAAAAACTTAACCCTAATTTCAAGTGCAACCAAGGAACTGAATTAATCCAATTTACAACCCATATCCCCGCCTCCCAAAATTCTGAAACCTTAAAAGAAAAAAAAAATTCCCTTCTTTCTCCCTTGGCGGCACCATGGCCATGGCCGCCGCTCCAACAAGGATGACAGTTCAAGATAATTCTAAACTTGTAAATAAGTTTAATTTTTCCATTGCTTAAAGAATCCATCTCAACATTAGCAAGTGGAGAGGCTATCTGGGAACATATACCAGGTTGGAAGGCAATTGTTTATTAATGTGGGACAAACTCCAACACCATCTTTGATAACGTGGAGGAAGTTTCTTGTTTTCTTCACTTGCTTGCACAGTAACACAATCAAAGAGTTTGTCCCACATCGAAATGGAAGGCAATTGTTTATTAATGTGGGACAAACTCCAACACCATCTTTGATAATGTGGAGGAAGTTTCTTGTTTTCTTCACTTGCTTGCACAGCAACACAACCAAAGAGTTTGTCCCACATTGAAATGGAAGGCAATTGTTTATTAATGTGGGACAAACTCCAACACCATCTTTGATAATGTGGAGGAAGTTTCTTGTTTTCTTCACTTGCTTGCACAGTAACACAACCAAAGAGTTTGTCCCATATCGAAATTCTATGAATGAAACACAACAAATTTTGCCTATAAATAAATGGGCCAACAAGTGTTTCACATGCTTCCTAGGCCTGCCAATTAATGGGCTAAAAGTTGGAAAGTAATCGGTTAAACCGGTCAAAAAACGATTTTTTACCTATTTAATTTAATGGAAACAATTAAACTGACGGAGAAAAAAAAAATTCCTTTAAAAACAACAAGTTCCGTTAGTTTTTCCATTAAAACAAGAAATTCCGTTTCATAGGCTCTTTATATATATACTAGGTTTAAGCAACGTGCAATGCACGTTTGCTTAGTTATATATAATTTTTTTGGTTCATTAAATAATTAATGATGTAATGTTTATGTAATTGTTAAATAATTACACATTGTGATATATTAATTTTAACTTGAATAGTGTTAAATTCTAAATTAAAATGTATAAGTTTGTGTTTCGTATTATTATATTATATTAAATTTTGTATTTAATCATGAACTTTTATACATAATAAAATAATAGATAACATTATAATACAAAACTAAATAAATAAATATTTTTCTTCATTAAATTCAATGTACCTTAAAACTATTAGCATTTTTAAATTGATAATATCCACATCCATTTTTTTTAGTTTCATTTTTTCCTAGTGACTAAAATGTAGTAGTACAAATTTTTTTGCATTTTCCATTCATTTATTAATAATGTTCTAAAAGGCGTAATGCGTTGCGAGATGTCGATGTTGAGAATCAAGAATCACAAGTTTAGGCGTGTCAATACGAAGGATAAGCGTCATAATACGTTTCGTATTTTTAATATTATTTTAATTATTTTTAAGACATTAAATATATTTTTATTTTAAAAATAGTTTTTTTCTATATTATAAAAAAAAAATAGAATTTTTACTATATCATAAAATCATCTAATATTTAAAAATAATACTTACTAAACATTTAATATAATACTATAATATTGTCAAATAGTGTTAGGAGAATTTTAATTTTTTTTATTAATTAAGGAACTAAACATGAGCATTAATCAAGGATTTATACGAAAAGTTTGTGGATTTGATAATTCCGATATCTGAAAATGGAGATGAATGATTTTGATTCACAATCGAAAATGATTCCGACGTGAAGTTTGTGGGAATTCAACTGGGGTCGAACCGAATGCAATAAATACATAAAAATAATTTAAAGTAAATCAATATTTACTAATTAGATTCATTATATATCCTACAATTAGTCCCAACACTAAAAATTAAAAATAAATATATTAAAATAGTTTACTTTGTTAAATTAAAATATTTTAAACTTATAGAAAATAATATCTAACATTAATATATTAATAATCAAGTGCAATTTAAATTAAATTTGAAAATTAAATAAATGAAAATGAATATTACAATTTAATTAGTTGTAATTCAAAATCAAATTAGTCAATTAGACATACATTTTAAAATGATTTTGATGAGCATTTTAACATTTTTTTTTTGTCACTATCCCACATTTGAAATTTATAAAACTATTGGAGTTAAGAGTATATATAAAATGCACAATCCCACATTGGAAGTTTATGAAACATTTGGAAAGAAGTGTATCTATAAAATGAGTATGACATCCAATACTTCTACATGGGCTTTAGAATTGTAAATTTTGAAGCCAAATTATGGAGTTAAAAGATTTTTAAATTAAAAAAATTCCGTTACTTTTTCCGTTAAGTCAAGAAAATCCGTTAGTTTTTCCGTTAAACCAACAAATTCCGTTAAATAGGCACTTTTTATATATAGAAAGATATGTATCCATATTCATTCCCTATAAATATAGATCTTTGGTTCTCATTATAATACTTAAAAGTCTATTAATTTTTATTCTCTCTTCTTTTCTCTCTCTTTTTATAACACATTTAGATATATTTAATAAAGCTTTCTTTTTACAATTCACACGTTTAGATTACAATTCTTCAGCCTTTTTTTTTTTTTTCAATTCAAAGCGTTCTTTTTACGAATTAAGAAAAGTGCTTGCGCTTTTCTAATTCTCCGTTCAAATTAGCCACTTCTAAAGGGTGTGTGGTAGAGATTAAAATCAGATTAAAATTGAAAATATAGCCGTTATTGTTGACTTTTATTAGACGGGTGGGACCCAATAACGGTCATATTTTCAATTTTAATTGGATTTTAAGCTGTACCAAACATGCTTCTAGTGTGAAAATTTGCTACATGATTCTCCAATGTACCACCTCAAACCCTTATGATTCTTCTAGATAACGTTCTCAAATTTATGAAATCGTCAACGTTTATAAACATGTTACAAATGTGGTACATTTTTCAAATAATAAAATACAGAAAGTAACAATATTTATCGAATGATGGAGACTCGTGATAGCACGGTGTCCTAAATGAAATTGCCCATTGTTATGCCATGTTTACATTTCCACATTTTTATGTTACAGTATGATGACTCGAATTCTGTTTGATCCGACCTGAATTCTTGTTTCTACACTCGAATCCTGGAGCAGGCGGCTTTGTTAATGGAAGTACGCCAACTTGACGCAGTATAAATCTTCTTCCACTTCTGACTTACCCCTTTCCACTATTCTGACTGTGGCTGAAATTTAGATTCGTACAAAACAAACATATAGAGGTAAATAATGCTAGATTCTGGGAAAAAAAGAACACATTTTCTCAAACATGGAGTGGAAAGATGCAAACACACACAAGTGCAATAGAAACTTAAAATCCTGTACGTGAGAAGATCTTACTAAAGAGAATGCAATGAAGAAAGAAGACACCCTTAGCAGAATCAACCTAATTATACATGATTAATCAAAAAAGGGTCAAAATGCAAAGAGAGAAGGGGATAATGTGATAGAAAATATATTAAGGATTATTGATCTAAAACAATCAATAATCAACCTTGTAATCGTCCATGTTGAAATTAACGAGAATATCAAAATGAAAACAGAAGCGTACCTTGAACCATAGATCCATAGGTGTCTGATTCTTCGCCGGAATTGGTTATGATCTTCCAATTGATTGGTGATCTCCATATCAATTTTGCTCTCCATTGATGGGGATGTAGAGAAGCTTGAAGACCACTAACAATTGGGGACCATAACCCCCTAAAAGGAATAAGATAATGAATGGTCATTATCTTTCATTTGATTCAAATCAGCCCCTCATTAATTTGAAACAAATATCCGGTCTCTACACTTTAATTCCATGAAACTTAATACCCATTAGTCAAAATTCATCTTTGGTAGATCACTTTAATTAACTAATAAACTTTGAATAATAGCACACACATTTTAATACGTTACGTGTGGCCCCAATTATGTTAGATTTTCCAACAATCTCCCACTGGGCCAAACGTGCAACATTTCAAATGTGCACAACCTTATGAGCTCAAAATTTTTGCTATTATTATTATTATTATTATGAGTATTGCAAACAATCTCGTCCATCAGTCATATCGATATAGGATCAAAGCGATTTTCGTCACATTTAACGTGGCTAAATCCATCAATGGTCACGTACACCCATATAACCAAATGACATAGATCAATCATGGAAGTGTAGCATGGAAATTACATGTTATGTGATCCACCATGTCTATTTCCAACTGGTCCAACCTTATTTCTTAAGTGAGATCAACCATAAACTTTAATCAGAGTGAAACTGAACTGAATACTTTATTTCTGAAATTAACCGAATATCCATGGATAAAATATGTGTCGAAAACAGACAACATCCAAATACAAACTCCCACTAAACTGACATATCATCAAAAGATGAATCACCCATGTGAGCAATATACTCATGAAAGACCTTGGGTGGTATCCATTTAGTAAATGGATTCGTGATTATGGAGTTTGTCCTTATATACTTTATAGAAATCTAACCACTCTGATTGCTTTCCTTAACAACTAGGAACTTAATGTCTTTAGACTTTGACATCGTCATGTTCCCGTTGGAATACAAGACTGCTATTGTCACATAATAACTTAACTTAAATGGCCTTTCAATTCCATCCAAAATATGCAGGCCAGTGACAATATTTTGCAGTCAATTCCATGATCATAATCAGAATATCCAAAGATCTATAATTGATCTTATTTTCCTGAATGTGATCATGTAATCCTTAGTTCTCTATAAACACTGAATAACCTTATGGCTGCTTTCCAAATTTCCATCCTGAAATTTAGTTAAAAAATCTGTCTAGCATTCCAATGAATGCTATATCCGGATGTGTATAAACTTGAGTATACATTAAATTCTCAATTGCTGAAGCATATAGAATTTTACGTATTTCCTTTTCTTTAAATTTATCATTGAAACTTTAATTGAGACTAAACTTGTCTCCCTTATAAATAGGGGTGTCACCTGATTTACAGTCATACATGCCAAACCTTTTAAATACTTTATCGATATAGCTCTTTTGTGACAATCCAAGAATACCTCGAAAGTAATCCCGATGTATTCAAATCCTAAATACAAAAGAGACGTCACCAAGATCTTTCATCTTAAAACTCCTTGATGAAAATCTCTTAGTTTCGTGCAACTATATCATTAATGGCAAGCAGTATGTCATCAACATACAAAATCAGGAATATATGTTTACTCCCACTGAACTTGTGATACACACAATCACCAACAACATTCATCTCGAAACCAAATGAGATAATTACTTGATGAAACTTGTGGTACCATTGACGGGAAACTCACTTAAGCCCATAGATGGATTTCTTTAATTTTCAAACCATATTCTTTGGGTCTCCTGACATAAAGTTTTTCGGTTGTACCATATAGATCGTTTCATCAATGTCACCATTGAAAAACGTCGTCTTAACATCCATCTGTTGTAGCTCAAGATCAAAATGTGCAACAAGTGCCATAATTGTCCTGAAAGAGTCTTTCGTTGAAACCGGAAAGAAAGCCTCTTTGTAGTCAATGCATTCCTTTTGTATAAAGCCTTTAGCTACAAGACGAGCCTTATATCTTTTCACATTACCATTCGAATCCCTTTTGGTTTTAAATATCCATTTGCAACCAATGAGTTTCGCACCTTCTGGTAATGAGACAAGATCCCAAACTTTATTGTCTTGTATAGACTTATACTCCTTATTCATGGCATCAATCCACTTTTGAGAGTTATTACTTTGCATTATTTGATGAAAGTTGATTGATCAGGTCTTCTTTCACCAATACATGTCATCCTTATTTTATTGGAGAGAGACTATAAAAATATCCAGAATTGTCTTTCTCCCTTTTATAGTGGATTTCCTTAATAATGTTTGTTCTTGAGGTTGTTGAGTTTGAATTTCTGGAACAATCTCTTGATTGTGTATAGGGGATTTTGTAATGAAGTCTTGATCCGAAATCGCTTCTTGAACAAGATCTGGAGCAAGAATT
The DNA here is from genome assembly GCA_019097785.1 of Fraxinus excelsior. Taxonomy (NCBI): domain Eukaryota; kingdom Viridiplantae; phylum Streptophyta; class Magnoliopsida; order Lamiales; family Oleaceae; genus Fraxinus; species Fraxinus excelsior. The sequence goes on along the minus strand of CM032640.1, from coordinate 26,436,325 downwards.
TGTCCCTGAACCTGATCATTGTCAATTGCAACAGAAGAAATATATACACATACTTCATTCAAGACAAAATCATTACCCTTACAACTTTATCTCCCCCCGCAAACTCTACATCATCAAGGAACCGAACATTTCCCGTTTGAAAATTGACTTGATAGTGGGATCTTTAAAAAATATTGTAACCCCTTAAAAAAAATTGCTTTATTTAAAACTGTGTTCAGAATTTAAGCTGTAGTCTTTACTGATCTTTACTAGAAAGATCCTGATGTACTGTGGAATGATTTCACATTCCTCTAGAAATTTTAGCAACAGGCAATGGACGTTGTTCTCCTGATTCATCATATCTATCATAGTATTCACCACTATGGTAAGATCTGACTTAATGAATTCTTTTACTGAGTTGATTTTCAATCTCAATCTTGTATGCCTTGAACATGTCCAATGTTTGGGATTCCTCATAAATGAGATATAGGTAGCCATATTGAGAAAATTCGTCTATGAACTTAATAAATGACTGTTGACCATTCCAAGAAACCCGAAAGAAATGGTCCACAGATAACCGTATGAATTAGTTCTAAGACGACCGAAATCATATGGCACTTAATCTCCTTATGTTTGTTTAATTTTCCTTAATACAATTGATATTGACACTTAAGTCAAAAAATTAAGGGAATCAAGAATTCCTTCTAACACAAGATTTTTCATTCTCTTTTGAGAGAAGTGACCTTATTGCTTGTGCCAAAACAAAGCAGAATTCTCATTGGTTAATTTATGTTCAATACCATGCGGATTCATATACAAGATTTCTTTATAAGAGGCAATGTATTAAACTGATATAAGTTATCAGAAAGAGATCAATCTGACTATTTCAAATTGAACAAGAGTAACCAAATTTGTCCAATGTAGAAATAGAAACCAAATTCCGTCCAAAAGACGGTACCGTAAATGTCTCTTTCAAATTCAAATAATAACAAGCCTTTAATGATAACTTAAGGTCCATATAGCCTCAACCTTTACTGATTTGCCATCACCCCACATAGATGAATCTTTCAGCATCAATTGATTTTGACAGATCAGAGAATCCCGCATATACACACTTATTTGAATAGTAGTACCGAAATATATTCAACAAGTGTGTCTAGGTATTGACATTAAATTTACCTCAAAACAAACCAAAATGAGAAGTGTACTTTTCTTCACACGCTAAGCGTGATATTTAGTACAGTCTCTCTTTATATATCCCAGATTTTCACAAAAGTTATAGCTAAATTTATCATTTTCAGACTTTTGCTGTTTATTTTAAACCGAACCGAATGCAGCTTTGTTATTCTTTATTATCCTTAGAAGTACTTGCCAAGTGAGTAATGCCAATTTTATTTTGCTTTAGTATTTCTTCTTCTTGCACATAATATGGAAATGAGCTCATTAAGAGTCCACTTTCCCCTTTTGACAGTTGTAACTGCCCTTAATCAGCAAAATTGTGCAAGAAGCGGAATCAATACCAAATGTAAGAGCAAGTCATCAGACAGCTCGAGCTTTAGTGCTTTAAGCTTAGAAGCGATGTGAGACATCTTCATGATGTACTCCCTTATATTTCCTTTGCCTTTATACTTTATTGAAATCAAGCTTTGCAAAAGCGTGCTTGTTTCAGCCTTATCGTTTTTCGCAAAACGTTTCTCATTTCGACAAGAAATCACTGGCATTAGTTACTTCTTCAGATACTGTGCCTCCAAAGGCTTCCGGAATGCCGCGCTTAATGATCATTAGACTCATGCGATTTGAGCGATCCCACTTCTCAAAGTTCCCTTTTCCATCAGATGAACTTTCTTCCGTAAGAGAAGCGGATTGCTCAATCCGGAGCGCATGATCTAGATCTTTGCAGCCAAGAACAATTAATATGTTCTCTTTCCAATACTTGAAGTTTGTTCTGTTTAGCACTGGAATGGAGTTGATGTTGACAGATATAGCAGAAGTGGATGGATTAACTGAATAGAGAACTTGTTCCCAATAAACATGTTCACATTGGAATCCGTATAGACAATTAAGTTATTCAAATAATGGTACGTCCCATCTCAAGATACCTAGCACATCATTAATATCAAGTCTTTGGACAGTAATATTAACTGTAAGTGGTACTCTTGATGTAGTGATCAAACATTGACAATAAATCATGTCAAATAATAAACCCATCTTTGGATTGATTTATTATTCACATGGAAACCTTATAATTGTCACACATTTACCACCACAAGTGTGCATACAATTTGGCCAAATATTAACCTTCCTTTGGGCCGGCTAATATCCGCATGAACAAGCATACACACGAATTCCTTCTAATATTCTAAGTTAATTAATTTCCACAAGAGAGGTTGCTTTGGCAACATATTGCTTCAATCAATTCACTTTTGAATATTATATACTCAAACGAGTTCTTTATACCAAAATTTGAAAAGCGGAATACTTAATTGTATTTATCTTGAAACTTTAAGGGCCTAAGGGTTAATAATTCAATACTTTATGGATCAAAATTAATTAATTCAAAACTTTAGGGGTCAAAATTAATTAATTGAAAACTTAAGGGACCAATAATTGATTATTGAAAACTTTAGAGACCCAAAACTTAATAGTTCAAAACTTTATGGGTCAATAAATAAATATTGGAAAGTTTAGAAGTCAAAAATCAATTATTAGAAACTTTAGGGGCCAATTTAAACCAATTATGAAAATTCAGGGGCTTAATTACAAAATTCAGAACTTAAATGGCCCAAATTAATTAATTTCAGAACTTTAGGGGGTTGAATTATTAAATCCAGAACTTTATAAGGCCCAATGGGATGAATTTTAACTTTATGGGGGCTTAATAACCAAAACTTTAAACTTCAGGGGTTGAGTTATTAAAGCCCATAACCTCAAGGCCCAACTTGAATTACCTTAAAACCTTAGGGGCTAAAATATAAATTTTAACCCTAATCCTTAATTGCAGCCAAGGGCCTAAACACTTCAAATTTACAGCAGAAGCCCCCGCCTCCTCATCTTCCCAAACCGAAAAATGGAAGAAGCCCCTCCATCTTCCCATAACTGAAACCTTAATGGAGACCCTTTCATCTCCCTTCCCTTGGCGGCGCCGGCCGGCGCCCCAAGAACCGTCGCAAGGGCGGCGCCCCCCTTCCCCCTTCCAGCAGCCGTTTCGCTGCTGGAAGTTCCAGCAGCGAAACGCTGCTGTTCCCAGCAGCGTGCTCCAGCACGCTGCTGCGCTGGAACACGCTGCTGTTCCAGCAGCGACTGCTGCTGGAACAGCAGCAACAGAGCTGCTGCCGGCGCTGGAGCCGGAGGCGGTAAAAAAATATATATAATTTTTTTTTTTTTTTTTTTTCTTAAACTTTAAATCCTTTATTATAGATCCAAAAAAACCAACAGATCCAAAATCCAATCTTTATTTCAAATCCGAATTGTCTTGATAAAAAAGAAAACTTTAATATTATCAAGATCCACATAATTTCATGCTAGATTCATATACTAATAAATCCAAATTGCATAAAATAACAGGAAAATCATATAATCCATAAAATTCAGAATTTAAACTTTCAATTTCTCAATAATTCAACAATGGATCGGCTCTGATACCACTTGATAGAAAATATATTAAGGATTATTGATCTAAAACAATCAATAATCAACCTTGTAATCGTCCATGTTGAAATTAACGAGAATATCAAAATGAAAACAGAAGCGTACCTTGAACCATAGATCCATAGGTGTCTGATTCTTCGCCGGAATTGGTTATGATCTTCCAATTGATTGGTGATCTCCTTATCAAATTTGCTCTCCATTGATGGGGATGTAGAGAAGCTTGAAGACCACTAACAATTGGGGACCATGACCCCTCTAATAGGAATAAGATAATGAATGGCCATTATCTTTCATTTGCTTCAAATCAGCCCCTCATCAATTTGAAACAAATATCCGGTCTCTACACTTTCATTCCATGAAATTTAATACCCATTAGTCAAAATTCATCTTTGGTAGATCACTTTAATTAACTAATAAACTTTGAATAATAGCACACACATTTTAATACGTTACGTGTGGCCCCAATTATGTTAGATTTTCCAACATAATGCTGACTGGATAATTTATGAGTTTAAGCTATTTACAAGATTGAACACAAAGGGATAAGCATTTAACTTTTCTTACATTCATACCATACAGAAACAAGTATCCTAGAGCTTTATGAACTGTGGATGAAAAATTAATTTATCTTGACTAAGACCCAGCTGAAAAATGGAAAATAAGTTGATATACTGAGTCTGAAAATATAAGATTAAGATACGTCTGCTAAGAATTGCAATTGAAAATTGTTGTCAAACGACCTCCCGGGCTATGATGTTAAATCGATAAAATTTATTCAGTCGGCATCGACCAAATGACTGAACGAAATATCGACACCTCAATTAAGGCGACCCGACTCCAAAACCAAGTGGGCCATTGAAAGCAGCCTAATTTAGTTAGTGTTGCTCATGGTCCATTTCCTTTCTTCTTGGACAACTTATAAGCATAGGCCCACTTAGTAATACCTAGCCCACTTGTCTACCTATGTTGGGCTTTGCCCCCTACTGTAACCTAATGTTCCTATTATATATGTTGTCCTCACCTTTGTTATGGTTTGCCCACAAAGAGCACACATCAGAATATTAGCACAGCTACAAAGGCAACCACAAAGGCAGAAGAGAAGGAAGAAAACAAGAGGTGTAACTAAAGTTTCAGATTCTCATCTCTCGATTTTATGGACCTTCAGACGTATCCGCTTTAGTAAATTGACTTATCTCATTTAATTACCAACACTAGAGCGTCATCATATGGGATAACAATGGGGTTATGGTTACTGTCACTGGCGGACCTGGGGGTGGCCTGGGGCACGTGCCCCCGTGATTTTGGGATTTTAAAAAAAAAAATATTATTAAAGAAAACGAAATGAAAAAGAAAGCAATTATAACCCTTGGCCCCCTAACTTCTTCATTTCTCCCGACTCCCACCTCTCAACCCTCCGTCTCTCTCGACTCTCGATCTCTTGCCCGTCACCGGTCACTCTCCAACTCTCTAAGCTCTCTCAGTCTCTCCCAACTCCCGTGTTAGCATCTGGTTGCTGGCCCCTCCTTCGATAGTGATGGGCTCACACACGGGCTGCTGGCGCCTCCTCCGCCCGTCTCTGACCTCTTTGAGCTCTCTCGGTCTCCGGCACCACTCGTCCACTCCCAAGTACTAATAACTGTAGACCCAGCTTCATGGCCGAATCAACAAGTGTCGATCTTGCATTTGACTTAATTATTATTGATAGTTACAAAATTACAAAGAACTTTTTCCTTGTAAGGCAAAGAGAACCTCAAGTGAGTCATTGTTCAGTACAAGTGGTAGATTTGTGAGTTCACAACTTCACATAGAAATAGGCTTCACCCGAAAACTTTAGAAGCTTTAATGTATGCTCTGGATTGGTTTTGCTTTGATATTCATGATAAATAGTTGTGGGGAAGAATGAAGATCGACCTATGTTAGTAAGAGTCCTGACCTATGTTGATAATATTGTTTGTTAAATTCGAATTTTGCATTTGTAGGATATTGTTTGCATTTTCATTTGAGATATTGTTTGCTACATTAGCTTAGTAATGTGTTTTTGTTTTTATTGATTTTTCTTCGTAATATTTTTTTTTTCAATTTGACGAATGGAGTTTGGATTTATAAAAAAATAATTTATTTTCGTGGTTATTAACCGAACCGACTTTCGTGGTTATGGTGTAGTTATGGTATGACAAAAAATTTGGTGGTACGGTTATGGTTTTGGCCGAATTGAACCGTTGCCATCCCTAGGTCTAAGTGCCTGCCAGCCCAATTTCACTTTAGTATATGAAGGTGTCTACGTGTACTAACTAAATACACTTGTGAATATTATCATAGACTTTAAAGAAAGAATATGGTATCTAACATCAACAATGTTAAAGTATCAATTTACCTGATCACACTTGATATATTCTGTTAAATTATTAATATGATATTGTATTTAAGTGAATCTATCATTTAATATCATGCAATTGTTATTTAATATGGTGCTTGACGCCAATGATTTTGAAATATTATTAGAGTTGGGAAGATAAAAGTAAGGGTATATAACTAATTACATTTTAATTGCAAGTAAAATAATATTAATTACATTTTTTAAAAAAATGATCCACGCCATAGAATGAGTATCTTTGGACCCCACATTAATAATCACATAGAGATGAAAACAAGGACTCCATTATTTCAATTTTCAAGAGAACATTATCATTATAGTATCTCCAAGAGCCTCCATATTTATAAGAACATTTTAAAGAGTAATTGTTTTGACTCATTCTTAAGTTTGAGTTGTTTTGGCACAATTTGAATTTAAAATACTTCTTCAAAAATAATATTTTGAATGAGATTATGTTCAAGACCAATTAAAATAGATAAATAAATAAATGTTGTTAATTAACGGATAATGCTATCTATCTAGACTTACGAGGATCGTGAGTCTAGGACCTTCATTGATATGCAATCTCAAAAGAATAATTGGAATTCGTATCCCCACATTTAAAATGACATATCAATAAATGTCAGTTAAATAATATTTTAGACCATCCTAGTCCACGTCCGCCGAGACGGGTTCCATATTAGATCGAATGTCCTCTACAAGAATGCATTTATGGACAGATTACACCTTATATAGTCTATGTTTTCTTTCAACATTGGTTGTGCAGTCTAATTAAGTTCCATCAACACACAAAAATCATGATAAGTTACTAGCAATGCAGCATCTTAGCAAGGATAAATCCATAGTTTTACTTCTTTTCTTCCTTTTTTTTTCTATGGGCAGTCCATTGCCTATAATAATACAAGAAAAAGAAAATCTTCAGGATCATTCTCCGAATAATATATTATCTCTGGAGTAAAGAAATCCGACAAAATTGATCGTAATATTTTCCTCTTTTGTTATCCTAAATGTACCAGTACAAGGATTGCAAAGGGAAAATTGTGGTTCAAGAAAAGATGAAGGGGCCTCGAACTAACGCCTCTATTGCCTTCTAATAGTAGAATGTTTATTCTTCTCCCGTCTATTCATTTGGAGTAGAAACTCGGTTTATTCTTCCTAAGCAGTTATCCTTAGGCCTGGAATGCGGTAAGTACATCAATGGACATGCAGGATTACAACGTTCGAGCCTGCAAAAAGGACTTACCATCAAATACTTTATAATTTTGAACTGGACATTATTCAGACCCTCTAATTTTTCTCTTTGAATAAGAACAATATCGAAAAAGCTGAGAAATCATAGCTCACTCGTAATTAAGTAGGAAATAGTGAAGAAAAATAGCAATTTCGAGCTTGGCAAGATCATTTCCGGGGCACAATCTGCTTCCCCCTCCGAAAGGAAGGAAATTTCCTGCTTTGGGTGTAAATCCCTAACGGTAGAATTAAACATGACATAGTGCAAATTAGTATAAGCATAATAGGTCTTTGTTTCATTTAAGAACTGGTTCAGAGACTCACATCCCATCTCGAAGGATCAAACTTCTTTGGGTCGACGTATGTTTCAGGGTCCAAGTGAACACTTCTAAACCAGACCAAAACTTTCCATCCCTGAGGAATGGTGTATCCTGAAAAAAGAGCACAATTTAGAACTCCTCAGGAAAGTAATCTTTATTTTGCATAAGTTTTTTCTGAGTTGTAGCACATTTTCTATCAAATTATTTTGTAGTCTGCTCAATAGAAAACTAACTTATATGTAACAGAGTTATACTAGGAAAATTCAAATAAGCAATGATTATAGTTTAATTACCACAAATATTGACATCTTTCTTTGCCTCTCTGAATACCGTAAGTGAGAATGTAATCACACGAAGTGTCTCGTCAATTACCTGTAAGATTTTGAAGAGGATAGAGTGTTTAAAATGTGCCGATATTATCTGGTATAGTAAAAGCTAAATATTGATGAAAACTATAAAAATTACGTACCTTATCAAGATATACCATTTGTCTTACTTCTTTAAGGGTCAGTCCCTTCTGATCAGGGGATCTTTTCCTTACAATTTCCTCTTGCTCTGCCTGATTTCATTCATTCATTCATATTAGAAAGGGTAAACCATAAACAATGTTCTTTTCTCCGAATCTTGGCCTTGATTTAGCAGAAGTTTGTGTTGGGTTTTTTGATACCCAATAAATCCGGGCTATGATGTTAAATCGGTATTTTTAGTTGGATAATATTTCATAGGTCTCGGCCGATGATTGAAATGATATGTGACACCACAATCGAACCAATCGAATCACGTAACCCACTTGGACTATTAGAAGTAGCCTAATTGTATTAGTGTTGCTCATGGGAAATATGATGGGTTTATAAGTGTAGGACAATATCTCCATTGGTATGAGGCCTTTTGGGGTAAAGCCCAAAAGCAAATCCATGAGGGCTTAGGCCCAAAGTGGACAATATCATACCAGTGTGGAGATATGTGGTGTCCATAAACCCAACAGTTTGGATAGTAACAATGGAGGACTTGATAGAATCAAGGTCATATACCTTAGCTCTTTTGAAGACATCGGGATGCTTATGTAGAAAAAGGGTTGCCCACATAGTGATGTGACCCGAAGATTCATGGCCAGCATTTAGGTACATCACCAAAACATCAATGATTTCATCATCGTTTAATCTCCTACCATTCTCATCTTCAACATCCATTAGAGCATCCATCATGTCTTTTTTATCTGTAGGTTGATTCCTCCTCCTCTGTTCCCGTCGCTGGTCTACTACGGATTGTAGAGTAGCGACAAGTTTTTTACGTGCCTGAAATGGTCTAATAACTTATTTGAGCACACATCAAGTCTAATTTCTAAGAACATAAAAAAGATGGTATCATGCTTCATCTTGAATTTGTAGTTAAATGAGCATAACTAGACCTCACCTTAAGTGCCTTGTAATAAGCAAATCCAGGAATATTGATTGCCATGGCTCGAACGCCATAATTTAGGTTGGTATACTCCCTCTCCAAGGCCTCCATTACTGGCTCACTCTCCGAGCTCAAGAAAATGTAGATAATTATCTTGAATGTAAGCTTTCGAATTTCGGTTAAGAATTCTATTTGTCCCATGTTTGCCCATTTATCCAAAGCTGTAATTACATTGTCTTCGATATAGCTCATGTACATAGATAATGACTCGTGTCCATTCACGGGGGCTGCTGTTAATTTGCGAAGCCGCCTGTGATCTTCGTCAGAAATGCCGAGAAATGAGTTCTTCCCAATGAGATTCACTGTGGAAGTAGGCCAGCCAGGTTTGAAGGCTTCATCATCTGTTAAAACTCTCCGGCATGCTTCGGCCGTGGTAACGATAATACTAGGACTACCAAACATGTGTACCCTGTATAATCCAGTATGTCCATATCTGCAACAGTTGCGCGTTAGTGGTGTTGTGTATCATATTTGTAACAAACATGGAAACGAGAT